>JAHHFK020000640.1:0-183872 GCA_024533555.2 Aedes koreicus
ACACTCTTTTTGGTATAGTTCCGACGTCATTGTCTTAGTTGTAGCGAAAACTTTCGTTTTTTTGCCACAGCTGCAAATGCCCTGCCAAATCATGAATTTTCGAGCAAATTTGTCGGCAAAAACAAATTGAAATTTGGCTGGAACATCCCCCCGAGCCGTTGCCAAGTAAATTTTTGCCCGAAGTCAGCCTTGACATAGGTTTCATCGTCCATCAGAAGACACCCGTCGAACTTGGTCAGCACCTGGTCGTATAGCTTCCGAGCACGGATTTTGGCCACACTATTCTGTTTTATGGTCCGATTTGGCTGTTTGCTAGCTCGATACGACTTGATTCCTTCCCGGAGTCGAGTTCTCCTCACGGTACTATGGGCAGCACCGAATTTTCTGGCCAAATCACGGTCCGACAGATTGGGATTCCTCTTAATCGTCTTCAAACTCTTACCACGCAGTTTCCGGTCGACAGTTCCACTCCGACGATTGGCTTGAGGCTTCCGAATCGTCGTCAATGTTTTCTTATACCGTTTAATAACGCGCCATACGGTATTTCTGGGCAATTTCAGCTGTTTAGCTAGCCTAGATGCAGACCACAGTGGATTTTCAAAATAACTGTGCACAATTTTTTTCCTTTCTTCTGCCTTCTTGGTTGTTTGTTAAGAGTGGTGGATATGTGCGGTGTGATGTAAATATAAAACTCATAAAGTTGACAATACTCGCGCGTCGTGGACATCAAGATCCTCCACCGTCAGCGACAAAGTGTGAACAAAAGTGAGTGTCAATTCTGTTCTATAAATCTGATGTGATGTGTGACTCAAGTAATAATAGGATGGTGGCTGGGGGAGCATGGCGATAGTGATGTCTGTTTTTGGTTTTAATTAAAATTTGCTTTGGGGGTGTGGGGGAGGAGGTTTACAGGGTGCGGTAGAAAATAATGCGGAAATGTTCAAACTGGAGTATTGGGTTAATTCGTGTAGCTAGTGACAAATTTCTGTAGAAAGTGTATTTTTTTATGTTTACTTTCAAGTGCTGCATCCAAACATTCTATTTGTTCAATTGCAAATTCGTCAAAATGTTCGCGAAAGAAGTGATCACCAGTTTGTTGCTCGCCCAGAAGAAGCCGAAAGAGATTGCCAAGGTGGTAGGGTGCCATTTGGCAACAGTTTACCACATAAAAAGTCCCTGCAGGATGGTCCTAAGCAGCGGAAGCCGGGAAGCGGACGTCCGCGCTTTGCACGCACGCACGCCGAACGTGATCAAACCGGTCCGAGCAAAAATTGCTCGCAACCCGGTGCGTTCCATAAGAAAACTTGCAAAGGAAGCCAATATTTCGGAGCAATCCATGCGGAGAATCATCAAAGAAGACCTGCATGCATCTTCCAGAGCCAGAGTGAAACGCCACTTAATTACGGACCGGGTCAAGGAACTACGAGTGACTCGTTCCAAGAGATGGCTTTCCTTGTTGAAGAAGAAGAAAATGATAATCCTGTTCTCCGACGAAAAGCTTTTCAGCATCGATGCGGTGGCCAACAGCCGCACGGACCGGTTCATTTCACCGCAGAAAATGGAGAACGTTCCGGAAAGAGTGAAATTCAAATTTCAAACCAAACATCCGGCTGGTGTCATGATGTTTGGCTTGGTGGCGTCCAACGGTTTAAAAAAGCCGCCTGTTTTCATTGATGCTGGAGTTAAAATCAATACCGAAGCGTAAATCGGTATTTTAAAGGACCAAGTGCTTCCCTGGGTGAAGGCCAACTTCTTTGAGGACCAAAACGTTGTCCTACAGCAGGATGGAGCGCCGTGTCACACGTCTAATCGAACCCAACAATGGTTGAACAATAGCATGAAGTTTTGGGATTTGTGGCCCCCTAGCAGTCCAGATCTTAATCCGTTGGATTATTCGATTTGAGCATATGTTGAAGCACGAGCCTGCAAAACATCACACCCTAGTGTGAAAACCATGAAGTCAACCAGAACACGCACATGGCAGTCAATGTGGGAGGACTACGTCCGAAAGGCATTCTCTGGCTTCCGGCGTTAGCTCGAGAATGTTATTAATAAAAATGGAGGACACATTGAATAAATTTGTTTAAAAGGACTTTATGTAGATAATTGCACTCGAAAATGTTGATATTATTGCTTGAATTAGTTGAAAATAGGATTTGGAAGAAATAGAACAAATTTTCGCATTATTTTCTGCCGCACCCTGTACACCATACTGGAGATGGCTGGGTTGGATTTCGGCTCAGCACTTTAATTTTAAGATTGCACATGAAACGCAATGCAAAAAAAAAAAAAAACTGGGAAATTTTTAATTATTTGGGGGGGTGCGGTTTTTTGAAAACATTGGTGGGAGGATATTATAACTTTGTGGGGTGGTGTAATATTTATAAGACAAGAAAACAATAATAAATATAACCAAAAAAAACAAGGTGACAGTCTTTTGTGTCGCTGTAAATATGGGGGGGGGGGTATTAAAAAAAATATTGTGTATTTTTTTCAATAGCGATTTTCAAACCTCTAATTTTATATATTTTCTTATATCTAAGCACTTCACTGAATTCATTCATTTGATAACTTGGTTATTTCGTAATAAATAAGATTGCCTTTCATATAACGAGCCATTCCGTTGATCCATATTTTTCTTCAAACAAACCACAGGTACTCGAAAATGCTTCTATTATTGTTGCTTATTATAGAACATTTTTTCCACACCCAGTGTAAATGGAAAAATTGCAGAGTAGACAATAGTTGCACTCACCTGAGAAGTTTGGCGCTTATAAAAAATCACTTTCAAGCCGATCAGGATAATTCTGTCGATTGCAAGAGCAGGTAAATCATGGAGCAAACAAATGTTAACAAACAAAATTGGAAGATTCGTGCACGATGCAGTGAAAATACTCATAAAAGGATGGACTCTGCTTAGCTTGCCTAGAATAGATAAATCCCCCTTAATGAAAAGAGTACTGTCCAAATAAAAATCTGTGAGTATTGTAAACTTTTCTCAAACAACTATGTCAATAAGATTTTTAAAATACCCATCAACATGCTAATGAATATGTATATCGTCAATGAAATTGGCTGCTTATAATGTGCTTCGTATCGTATCCCGTATTAAAACTATTAAATGACAAAGTAAGCAACATGGGGGCGATCCCGGTGCAGTGGTTAACATTCATAATTCTTACGCTTAAGTTAAAAGTTCGAATCTCACCACCGGATAGGTTACGAAAATACCCAGGGTGAGAGTTATAGCCATTCAAAAACCTGGTAAACCCGGGCCCGACCCCAACCCCTATCGCCCCATGGCGTTGTTTTTTCGCATTTTGTAGGGGGTGGAGAATGTTCCTCTTCTGTGTGGGGGGATGGGGGGGGGCGGCCAACCTTCTTTTTATATATTTTATTTGGGTTCGGTGGGGGGAAGGGACCGCCCTCCTTTTTTGGTTTTTTCTTACATTTATTTTTGGTTTTTTTTTTAAGTGAAATCTGTCTTCTGTTTTTTTGTTTGTGGAGAGGTTTTTTTTTTTTATCTGTTGAAGTTCTTCCAGATAAACTCCACACTTCTGGATTTTCTCCAGTAATGAATTAATGTTTATAAAATTTGCTGTCCGAGAAACAAATGAGCTTTTCTCATGGAAACACTACAGCTCCACGATTTAGCTACATGGGTCTCCCCCAGGGCTCATGCTTAAGCGTCCTTTTGTATAATGTTTATGTCAAAGACATTGGCGGTTGTCTAAGTGACAACTGTACGTTGAAACAACTTGCAGATGACGGCGTAGTGTCTGTCACCGGACCCAATGGGGTGGATCTGCAAGGACTCTTACAGGATACCTTAGACAATTTGTCCATTTAGGCTACCGAGCTAGGTATCGAATTCTCTACGGAGAAAACTGAGTTGGTAGTTTTTTCTTTAAAACATAATCTGATAAGCCGATAACTCATTCCTTGTCTTTTAAATATCTTGGGGTCTGGTTCGATTCTAAGTGCACCTGGAGATCCCACATTGAGTATCTGAAGCGAAAATGACAGCAAAGGATCAACTTTCTCTGCACCATTACCGGGACCTGGTGGGGAGTCCACCCCAAAATCTTCTTACGTTGGTACGGGGGACGAATTTTGTGGGTTTTAGAATACGGTGTTTTTTGTTTTGGGTGTGGGGCGCGGGCGCCCTTTTTAATAAAGGTACTTATTCTCGGTGGGTGTGTTGCGGTACCCAAGTAACAATTTCAGTTCTATTCCAGCCGTATAGCACTCCTCCCGGCTTTGTTGATGACACTACATTCAAAACTGTTTTGTCCACCAACACCTCCTCTATGCATCTTTAAAGCCGAAATGTGTACAAAGTGGCCCACTCTATAGACGGTTGTGAAAACAAATTAATAAAACCTTTCTAAGACCATAAAGATTTTGAAAATGTTCTAGTGAAAGATGTTATGACCACTTGAGAACCATCATAAAACCTATTGGCCGCCATCAAAACCAGCATAGGGCTGAATGGCCACAGCTGTCAAACTTCACGGCGATATCGTGGTTGGTTTTTGTTGTTTTGCTTTGTTGCTCTTCTGATTCATTCAACAGCAAATAATGGCTCAGAAAAAAGTTCTTCTGTTGCGGGAAATTATGATTGATAGCAAAATATATAAAACAAATTGAGTTTTTTTTATAGCGTATCATGCTCCAAATCATATGCGCATTTAATTTTATGGTGAATATTGGCACGATAAGAGCTGAAAATTAATGCGCCTTGGAAATTATGCGAGTTTACAACAACAAAAACAAAATTGAAAGAATTATATTCCGTAAATTAATCATGAAACTCCTGAAAATTGATGGAATTCAATAAGGTTATCTAAACGAATACCGAAGTTTGTCTCAGATCTACAGTTCAATTGTATTACATTTAAAATTTGGTGTATTTATTTTTTCACATTTCAATTATTTCATATATTTCAACATGGCGATTGCAAAAAATCACAGTTTTGCCAAAAAGCCAATTTATCTTAGCAATGGCTACTATAAAACTATCTGGTCGCTTGGTAGCTTTCCTCAATGCCAGTTAGCCGTTTAATGCATTTACTGGAGGCAAAATGGTTTTAAAATGCTTTTTCAACTGACCATAATAAGATAATATGAATGAGTCCTAAAACGGCATTTCAAAACAGCATTTTATGAGTTAATAAAGTCAAAATAAAACCTTTGATAGGAGTAAAAGGAATTTTAGAAGTCAAGGTTTTAAGATCGTTGTAAAGAAGCTGTGTAGGTTCTTATAAACCTGACTAAAATTTGAAACCTATTGGCATATCTTGCTGCCATAATAAAGCCGAATTGATTATTAGTGGCTTTCATAAAACTTTAATAAAACTTAATAAAGCTGGATGGTTTTGGCAATGTTACTTGGGTAGGTTGCATGCACTCGACTCAAATGAGTTTGGGATGGATGTGACGGTGGGAGTCGGGGGGTCGGAATTGACTTGGGTTTAGGCGTGTGTGTTCTCCGACTTCGATAATTCGGTTCATTTTGATTTATCCATCATCCTAGAGCATCATCGTCCTATGATTGCTCCGGTAATATTTGCTGCAAAGTTTGGCCAAGTCGATTCCACTAAATCGTTCTTCACAGACGGATCTTTGATAGAGGAGTGAGCAGGCATTGGTATATTTTATGACATTTATAGCGCCAATCGTAAACTTCAAGCTCCTTATTCCGTATATGTTGCTGAATTAGCGGCAATACACTTTACGCTAGAAATCGTTGCCTTATTAACATCAGTTCTTCATTTTCACAGATAGTCTCAGTTCTATAGAGGCTAATCGCTCATTGAGGCCGGTAAAGCACTCCTCGTATTTTCTCATGAAATACAGGAGCTTCTAAGTACTTTATCTTTGTGCTTTATTTTATCATCACCTTTGTATGAGCCTCATCTCATTGTTCAATTCAGTTCAATGAGAAAGCGGACTCGCTTGCAAAGGTGGGCGATATGGAAGGTGATATTTATGATCGACAAATCGCCTTCAACGAATTTTTTGCCTATTTTTCGTCAACAGTCACTCGTTAGCTGGCAGTATAAATGGAGTAAAGGAGATTTGGGGCGATGGAAACATTCTATCATCCCAAAGGTGACGAAGAAATCATGGTTTTGGGGTATGGATGTGGGTCGAGACTTCATTCGTGTGATGTCTCGCCTCATGTCCAATCATTATTCTTTGAACGCTCATTTATACCGGGTTGGGCTGAGCGACAGCAATATCTGTGAGTGTGGACAAGGCTATCAGGATCACATTATTTGGACATGTGATGAGCATCGTGCAGTCAGATCTGAGCTTTGTGATTCCCTTCAGGCTCGAGGTAGACAACCCAATGTGCCAATTCGAGATATTTTGGCTTTGTGTGATTTGGAGTACATGAAATTCATTTATGTGTTTTTGACTAACATTAGCCTTAGATTGTAGTAAGTTTAACCTGTATGTTTACCATGAGTTTTTTTTTATAAGTGTATGTGTGTGTGTTATTTTCTTTTTCAAAAAATGTTCAAGTCAAAAGAAATCCATACATTGTATAGTTATAAGTGTGAAGACGATTTAGAATTTAAAATTAATGTGATAATCGTGGTAATCGGTTCTATTCCCCTAACTTTAGTTTTAAGATAAATGATGTATAAAAATATGAAATCTTGGCTCTGTAAAGTTGATTCGATTGAGCCTGTACAAATATATGATTAATAATAAATATAAATAAAAACTATAAAAAAAGAAGGAACATTATATTAAGACGCATTTTACTAATGTTTTGGCCAACTAATTAACTTAAGGACCCATTGTGCGGCAGAAGCAATGGACTGCTGCTTAGCCATGGGATGTGCAAACGTAAAAGCACACTGAGCTATAACTGTAACGCTTGTACTGCGAATTGGAGAGAAAATTTATTCAAATTATGGTTTTGTTATGCAAACGAAATTGTTTTATTGGCCGATTGAGTGGAGAGCAAAATAGTCAGCAGGTGGGTGATTGAGTTTTGGGTGGCTGATAGGGTTTGGTTGTTCAGTGCTATCGATGTTCTCGAGGTTCATTAAAGACGAGTAAAGAGTGTATCGAAAAGTAGTTAGCAAGATTGATTTTCGAATAAAAGATGAAAAAAAAAATATTTTGACCTCAGTTTTCGATTTATTGGGTAAAAATAACCTCGGAAAACGCTCGCACTTTGAACATGAAGTTCTTCATTAAATTCTGCACAGTAGCTTTTGTGACTTTCCTGGTACCAGGTGTCCAGTTTTTCTGGAACTCCTGCATGTTTTGGGACACTGTACCCTCCTTCTGAAAGTGTCGCTTGACGATCGCCCAATGCCGTTTAATTGGGCAGCGCTCGCGAATCTTCCTTGGCGTAGGCTTCGTCTTCGATCAGGATGCATCCGTCTTTGTTCCCCAGAATCCGGTTATACAGTTTTCGTGCTTTTGTTTAAGCCCCAGTTTGCTGCTCCAGGGACTTTTATGGCATCTTCTATTTCTTGAACATTTTTCAGGGAGTTCCGAGCTTTGATCCGTTGAATCATCCCGATGCTGGTGTTGAATTGCTTGGCAAAATCCCGCGTCGATGTCGATGGTTTTTTTTTTTCTTAAGTTCTCAACCAATTTCAAGTCCCGGCTGGGCTGGCAGGGACTCGGTTTCCTACCGGATGGAATCAAATCTCTCTTGGAAACGATCTCACCGAACTTTCACCCGTTTTTCAATTTGGTTGTACGTGACACCCTTTTCCGAGCACCAAATGCGCAAAATTTTCTTTCACGTGTCCAGATCAATTCGATTCATCTTTGAAACAATCCACAGTGCCGAAACCAATCGACTACACAACTGTTATTGCCATGTAAACAAACATGTGACTACAAAATAACACTTAACAAATATAAGCCATTTTAGAGTAATTATTGTTTGAATGTTGCTGACTACTTTCCGATACACTGAATTAGGATTTTGATAGTCGTTGATTAATTGATCACCAGTTAAAAGATAACATGTTTTCATTGGTTATTTTAACTATCCTATCATGGGAAAACCATGTTCTATTAAGAAGATACACACGAAAGAAGTGGGACTTGGAATTGATGGGAGGATTCGAAAAAAGCTGACGTCTAGGATCACGGTTTTCGGTGGCAGTGAAATGAAGTGCAATTTACGCTGAAAAACGGCGAAAATTTGGTTTAAAAGATTGAAAGTATAAAGTTACGGTCGTTCGGAGTCGATTGGTGATATTTTTCAGTCCGGTCGCAACGTAATAGCAGTGAAAAAAGTGAATTGTAAAAAGTGTCCATTCTTCGGTCTGCCGTCTGGTCGTTCAAAACAAACGGCATGATAGCTGCTGCTGCTTGCATCGAACCTGAGCTGGCGATTGCTACGTTTGAGAAAGAATATTGACGACGGAAAATCTGAGCAGAAATAAAGTGCCAATATCTAGAACTAAATTTAAGAAGAAAATACCAAAACCGTGCCAAAGTGAATTTTGATTCGGTGTGCAGGCTAAGTTTGTAAATTAATCGGTGTAAGAAGAGAGTATTAGACGTACACTAATAGGCACAATAAAGTGCCCACCTCTTCGTTTTTTCAAATTCTCTCATTTACTTGGTTCGAATTAAAGTAAACACAGTGTAGTTTTTTTTCTTATTTTATTTTTTATATTATTTTTAAGTTTCACTTCTGGAATACTGAAAAAAAAGAGTTTTACTTGAAAAAAAAAATCAATTTGTGTTGAAAAAAAACTGACAAAATAAAATGCCCACTTCAAAAATCGATATGTTTTCGATAATTTTCCATTGAAAGACCCCTCGATTGTTTATGTTTTGATATTTTGACCTTTTTTTGAAGCAAACGGCTCAACCTGGTGCATTTGTATACGTGATCGCATTTGATTCAATTGAAAAAAAAAATGGAGAACGCAGTGCTTTCGAAAGCAATTCCCTTGTGTATCCGAAAATTGGTCGTTCGTGATGTGCAAAACAGTGAATCGCACCGGGCTGTCGCTAAGAAGTACAGTATCAGTAAGGCAGCGGTTGGCAAAATTCTTCTGAAGCTGAAAAAGTTTGGATCAGTGGTGGATCGCCCTGGCAGAGGCAGGAAGCGGAAAACGGATGCGAGAACGGACACCAAGATCATGCGCGAAGTCAAGAAGAACCCGAAGGTAACTGTCCGCGAGATCCAGGAAACCCTTCAGTTATCAGTTTCCGGTCGAACTGTTCGGGGTTGAATAGCAAACTTGCCCGGAAGCGCCCATTTATCAGCAAGGCAAACAAAGCCAAACGGCTTAAGTTTGCTAAGGAGCATGCTGATAAGCCTCTAGAGTTCTGGAAAACGGTTCTCTGGACGGACGAATCAAAATTCGAGCTGTTTAACCGAAAGCGGCGGGTTCGTGTTTGGTGCAGATCGGGAGAGGAGCTTCAGGAGCGTGACAAAAAGAAGCATGTACGAGAAGAAAAACACCGAAACGTATCTGCCAAGAAGACCAAGTCTTTCTTCCGGTCTTGTCGGATCAAACCGCTGGAATGGCCTCAAAGCCCACCTCATCTATCGAGAATTTGTGAAGCTGAATTCTCTGCCAAAGTTTTGGAGTACAAAACTAATTATACCAATAAAATACTATTTTGAACCTGAACACCGACCGACAACAGCTAGATCCACACTAATGACCTCTGCGAAGCCTCCATGGACTCAATTATTACTGCTTTTATTTACTCTTCAATAATTCCTAACGATCATTCTTTCACTTTTTTTTAAACAATTGATAACATACATTCGCATGGCCTCACGCAATTCAGCTGCAGTCTACGTTTGTCCTTTTCAGAATCACCTCCGGGGATTGCAAAATGCGTGAAGACGACAAATCCCGAATGAACACGTGCCTAGTCCCTGACGCAGACATAGCAGTAATGGTCCTCACCAGTTTTAATATCTGTTCTACCAAGTCAACATCAGCGATATACGATATCCAACGCAACAAATAATAAATTTCACCAGAAGAAATATCTTTCTTTTTATTTCTCTTTTTGTTTTGTTTTGTTTTTCGTTGTTTTGTTTTCGTTGTTGTGTTTTCTGCTCCCGCACATTCATTCGAACTCCCTACCTCGCATCGTCTTCGCTTCCACGGGTCAAGAGATGACAAAGACCGCCAGCTAAGGGTTGCGAAGTGCAGCCTGGGCACTGTTGTCCATCTGACTTCAGCTAGATTGAGGAGGTGCGTGCCGAGCGTCTGTCCACCAAGGAGGTGCGGCTCAAACGTCAAACGTCGGCGTATGTCCTGGCATCCAGCGGTTGAGGTTTAGGTAGCATTAGGTGGCAGCCGCACCAAGGCGATGTGGGCAGCGTGACCCCGGTGAAGAGGCATGCTGAAATCTTACCCTACCACGAAAAATGGAAGTATTCTTTATATGGTATATAATTTCAGATCATCCATGGAATTCCCAAGTATTGTATAATAATTTTGAATTGTTTTCTTCCCCCGTGGCTATGATAATGCAAGTCCGTCTACAATTGCAGCAGGATCAGCAGACATTACAAATATAATTGTTATTATCATTTTATATTATAGGGGAAGGTGTTCTAATGTGGGTCTGGATTCGGCCTATGCTTAAAATTCAAAGTAAATATTAATTCACTATTTTTACCCTGAAAATCAAAAATTAACAGTATTATTGTCTTACTGACATATCAATATGAAGATAAATTAAAGACATGCAATTTTCAACGATAGGCCGAATTCTACATCCATAGACCCACATTAGAGCACTTTCCCCTAACAACGTTGTAAGGTTTGGCCCACCTAACTCACGTTATGTATTTGAAAAGATAGGATGGTTTTACGACAAATTCCACAAAAAAAAATCTGCGTCCAAAATAATTAATTAAAAAAACTAACATTGTTTATCATCCTACATTTTCTATTTTACAGACATAAAGAATCATTTATGGGCCCAGTAGGAAGAAAGAGTCGTCGAAGAATTTCCTGTCATTTATTTTTAATATTTTTCGTTTTGGATTTATTGAGTGCCCGTTTTTGGGCAATAATCATACTACCCAAATATGATTACTGCCCAATTGATTTTGTATATATGAAATTGATTTAGCACAATTGTTTGCTTAGATTTTCTATGCTATTTTGCTAGGCAGTCAGGTGATCAACTTTATTTCATCATATCACGTTGGAATTTCCATTATTTTAGAGTTTCAATCATCTAACATCGCAGGGGAAGAGGATAATAGCGGCATTGATTTATTATATGTACATTATGTAGTATTTCTTCACTACATCGTATTATTTCCATCATATCATGGCCTTCACATTTTCATACAACAAACCTGATTTAGGCGGTATCTGGCTTAAACACGATTCATACCTTCAATTTATGACATCTAGCATTCCTTATATGTCCAGTATATAACGCAGAAAATTACAGCTGTGGTAGGCTTACGAAAATTACGGAATCTGTGGTAGGCTTTTGCACTTATTGCTGAATGTATTTTTCATTACCGGTTTGCAAATGGACTTTTTACTAAATCTGAGCTGTTCTGATTCATGCAGCGCTGTGTGCCATTTGGCTAGTGTTTGATTTTACATTTCAATCTTTGTCATTACTTCATCATAACTTTCAATATCATTATATTTGGTAGTATTGTTTTTTTTTATTATACTTCAAAGATGATTTAAACATTACTTATTGTTTTTTTAGCCCATTTACCCCACTCCCTTCCAGTTAAATCTTCCCATTCCTAACTCGGTGGCAATAATTATTAGGTCAGCAAAAATAAAAGCCGATTGCTGTTGTAATATCAGCATCAAGCAGCAAATAGTGACCATGGCAACAGTAAATTAAAATGTATAAATGTTAGTTTTGTAAAATTTCAATAGATTTAATATTTTTTTTGAGGATATCTCAAATCAAAATTTTGGTGAAATGCTGCTATCGCTGAAAACGAACGAAAACGTGCTTAAGCGCGAACCACAGAACTCTACACTTTAACATTTTACAACATTTCTTGCATTTCAGGATCAACCGAATGAAGATCATTTATTATAAGTAGGAATGCTTGTAGTATTTTTCATTTACATAAATATATACACCATTATAAACATATTTCATGGGAATTGGAGGGACCATCAGGGCACCCGATTGAAGCACTCTGGATGGGGAGAGTGGGAATGCCAACTCCTCATTGCTAACAGTTTGTGAATAGAGGGCGGGCTCTTCTCCCCGCCCATTGGGGCATCCTCATGTTAGATAGCTTGCTCTTTTGACCAATTGTTCAATCTTGTTGTTGGAAGGAGATTCTTTATATCCCTGTGGATACGTATAAGTGATGTTGCCTATGGATCTCTCAACCCATTTTTGGCCCTTCATACAACGGCATGATTAGGATAATCAGTGGTTATTGAAGCTTGATCAAGTCTAACAGAGGGGAGAGCCCATTGCTGTCGGTCTTAGTTTCCGTGCTACAATGGGTACATATCATACATACATCATCATACTTGTCTCTTTTCAGTCACATTGGAGCGGCCCATTGCTCTTGGCGGAAAGTGCTACATACTTTCAGCGTATCGTTGCTGCTTACCTTTCCCCAACTATCCAGAGGATTTCTCGGCTTCCTCCAAAGCGAGTATCATGTCAACACATTCCTTCCCATTCCCTACTTAACCAGCATTCGGACACGGCCAGCGCCGGTATTGCTTTGTAATGGGTCACCAGTTTTTACACATTGAAGATGTATGTTAGTCCCAAACATCATCTGTTGGTTCTTTGTGTAAATACAGCTGATCTGGCAATAACGGAATTGCATCCGGTCAATCATGAATGCTCATGCTCATGACTACTTTCCGATACACTCTTTATTAGTATCAATGAGAGGATTTCTTCTCTTGACTTGATTGATATTCTTCAGAATAATCAGTAAATACTGTCTGTTTTGTTTTTTTCCTGTGTTGGGGACATGATACCACCGCGACCATTAAATGTTCTATTGTGGTGAATCCTCTTTTTATGTATGCCAAATTGCAATGATAAATCACTATATAAAAACACGGTATATTGTTGATTTTGATATTGGCTCATCTTTGAACACGCTCAAAATTTCACTTGTACTAAGCTGTCCAAAAAGGTTGGCGACTTGTGCTCGTAAATCCAGCTTAGCTTGTACGACATTTTTAATGGAAACTACTGCGCAATTTGAGTTTGACAGTTCAGTAGGAACACAGATGAACGTGACAAGTACATTGGTTGACATCTGTGTGTTTGTTAATGCTGTCAAATAAACGCCTGAAAGTATTCCCAGGACTTATGTTACACATGTTATATGACTATTTCAAAGTGCCAAAATGGGAACTTTGTCAAAAAGTGATGCCTCTGGTCATGATCATCCTCCATTCATTATTCAATCTTTCTGAACCAGCTACAAACTATACTTCCTGAATCGTCTAAAGGAATCGAATTGTAAAATACGTGACAAATAACCTCAATTGTTCTGTATAATCTTGTCTTTTGTTAGCGAAAGTTTCAGACTCACTCAACTGAGCTCAGCCTTGGTTCGCACTCTCTTCTTGTCATCCAGAATTATTCCACTACAAAACTCCCACCCTGTATGAAGCATGGCCCTGGACGACAATGTTGCTGTCTCTCCGTTTGACATGATTATCGGTTTGCTGGGAAATCTGCAACAGAGAGCTAGTAGTAGTGATGTGTGTTATTGATGGGTGGAGGAAAACACACCCATTTCAACACGCTCGGCTGCTTATTGTGCGCTTTCGGTTGATGATGACGACGACGATGTGTTGCCTCCTGCACTGTCCAGCAGCGTGGTTGAAGCAAAGGACTCTCGCTCATTATTAGGTGGAAAATTTACTTTTCGCTTATCGTGTTAGGGGTGCTTTGGGTGCAGCCATCATCAGCAAAAGCAACAATGGGAAATGGGAAAATTGGTCAATCAAAACTAACAACGTGTGGCGGACTCGTCCTCATGATGGCGGATGATGATGTGGTTGTTAGTTGGTGTCGTTTTGAATAGGTTTTTTTTTGGTTTCAGCAATTTCTGCAGTTCACGAACAACTTTTGGCCGATATCTTACGCACACATAGCTTAGTATCGGAAAATTAAAGTGTAGCAATTTAATGAAGCTTGAAAGTTACGTCTTCAAAAGGAAAAGTTTTTTTTTTAACAATGCAGCGGCACTTTGCATTGGTTCATTAAACAACAGATCTTCGAAGGGGTTGCCAATTGACTCGGTGTACCGTAGAACAGAAAATAGCACCGAACAGCACAATTAGCTCCTAATTAATGTACCGAACGAAATTAAAAGCAAAAATTTAATGAGACAGAATCCAGTTGACTCCTTCGCTCGATTTGCTTTTCCCGGTCCCAGTCCCAATGTCTGGTGCTAACACAATTTATCGTCCTCCTTTCGTGTTCAATTTACTAAGAGAAAATACGGCAAACGGCAGAAGGATCCTTGTTTTTACACTGTCAGACGGGAAAGGGATTCATTGCCGACCACCCGTGCGTGCTTCTTGGAAAGTGTGTTGTACATGTAATTCATTTCATTTCATCTGATTCCGAGGAATGGACGAAGGAAGCAGGATGCTCGTTCCGCCCTAAAACTAACAGCCATCGTCGTCCATCAGTGCTCTGCAGTCTGAACAGTCTTCTTCGTTGAACGCAGTTTTCTTACAAAGATACGAAGTCGTATGCTATGGTATGTAGCTTCCCAATGGTTAGGTTAATGTCGACGATGCTTGATTAGCTCGGTCTCCTTCACTCCTTGTACCACATGTTCGTTTGTCTCACTCTCAACCATCATCGGCAAAAAACAAGCAAAGTGCAACTTAATGAAGCACTTATTTCTCCACGTCCGTCCTTTCCATCGAGTTTTGGTGTTCCTTGCAACAGCTGTTGCAGCAGATGCTTTCTTTTTGGCACATGTGTGAGCACTAAAATTAAAAGCTATAAAGTACATACTTCGTACATGGAGCTTTTATCATTATCAAAAGCTGCAGACTGGCATTATAGGCGATTAAAACCTTGACGCCATCTGTACAGGAAAAAAATAATGTCTTGTTATGAAGTTTAATTTATCTTCAATTTGTATTATATATACTTAATTATACAGTATAATAATCGTTAATATTATTTTCATTACCTTAAATAGCTAGAGAATAAATCTAACGAAATTATTTTCAAAAATATCAAGTATTTTTCCAGAATGGCTTCAAGGTTTAATTACCTATAGAAGTGCAATGCACAATATGCTTGTTGCAAAGTTCTCGACAAAGTTGCGAGAGAGAAGGGCATAAAAGTTAAGGAAGAGCATAGAAATACACCATAGGCGTTAACAGAACTAACAAAAGAAAATTGTTTTGACATGATCTCAACTAATTTTAGAAAATACCAGCGAATTATTAATCCCTGTCGGGTATCTCCATCAATGTGACCAATTTTCAGATCTATTGTGACGCATCCCTTTGGTTTTTGCTTTAGATATTGTCAGCATGACGCATCACTATTGCTAGAAATGATCGCTAATTTTTGACTTAAAGCGTTGTCCCAGGGCGGTATAACACACTGAATAAAGTGCACTACCGAACTGGGGTTTGTTCTCCAGATCTCAAAGTGTTCTAGTAGCCCTTTGCTGAAGAACTTAAATCTTTTATTATATATTTCCGGGCAGTGGCATAACAAGTGTTCCGAGTCTTCTTTATCCATGTCACAAAATCGACATGAATTATCTTGAAGTTTTCCTATCAGCTTCAAGTGATATCAGCTCGGCCAGTGGCCAGTTATAAGGCCTGTATGTAAGGTATGTCAGGTATGTAAGATCTTTTTTGGTAAGATAAAGTGATTTGCGAGTCATTGAAATGTTTGGAATAATGAAACACTTTGATTGCCTAGCAATGAAAGTGTTGTACCAGTTTGCGTTCCCTGCCTTTCATCTTCATTTTAAGTGAAGAAGCAGATAAATCACAAGAGGGTTCGGGTCCTACGAAGTGATGAGACGATCCCTGCCTTGCTAGTTCATCGACTCTCTCGTTTCCAAAATAAAACGTTTTCCGGTTTTCTCCATACTAAAACAAATTCGCTTACTTCTTGGCACGATTTGTCACTCGAATCGACTCGGATCCATGCACATAGTTCATTATATATTTTCTAGAATTCTTATATATATATTTTTATGAATTCATTTATTTGTACAGGCTCAATCGAATCAACTTTACAGAGCCAAGTTTTCACGTTTATATACATCAGTTATCTTAAAACTAAGGTTAAGGGGGCGGAACCGATTACTCGTGGCCGTCTCGAGGTTAATAGAAATTACAATTTAATGGATGGGAAAATTGCTGTGGAAATTTTAAACAAAGCATGAGGGACAATGGTTTTCTTATATCTAGAATTTCAAATTACAATTTTTTAATTGAACGTTTTCAATTTAAAAAAAATCACTCACTCACACACACACACAACACTCACACACACAACCACAATCACACACCGATGCACACAATCCTCAAAAATTTAACCTAAACAAGTAAGTTAATCAAACTACAATCTAAGGCTAATGTTAGTCAAAAACACATAAATGAGTTTCATAAACTCCAGATCGCGTGCAGCCAAAATGTCTCGAATCGGTACATTGGGTTGTCTACCTCGAGCCCGATGGGAATCATAAAGCTCAGATCTGACTCCACAATGCTCAGCACAAAACCAAATAACGTGATCTGCGTCCTGGTAACCTTGTCCACATTCACAGAGATTGCTGTCTCCCAGCCCAACACGGAACAAATGAGCGTTCAAAGAATAATGATTGGACATGAGGCGAGACATCACACGACTGAAGTCTCGACCTACATCCAATCCCCTGAACCAACATTTCTTAGACACCTTACTCCATTTATACTTAGCTGGCAGTCGAGTGATATCTGACGATAAATATAGAAAAATTCGTTGAAGGCGATTTGTCGGTCATAAATATCGTCTTCCATAGCGCCCACCCTTGCAAGCGAGTCCGCTTTCTCATTGTCAGGAATCGAACAATGAGAAGGGACCCAAACAAAGGTGATAATAAAAGAACGTGAAGATAAAGCACTTAGAAGACCTCGTATTTTAATAAGAAAATAAGAGGTGTGCTTTACCGGCCTCAAGGAGCGAATAGCCTCTATAGAACTAAGACCACAGAGAACAGACGTTCATCTTCGGTCTGCCACTTGTGTAAAACTTTAAACCGACATTTCAAATGTATGTCGTTATGCTCCTGGTAGGCGGCGCTGCAGTTGTGCGATAACTGTCATGTAAATCTTTATCAATAAAAAGCCCAGCACATAACCTGAAAAGTTTTGTATGTTTTTTCTCTGCACCTGCTTTTTATACCGGCAACCCATATTGACTTTTACACACGTTTTTCAAAAAAAGGTATATGGACATCAATGTCTGTTCTCTGTGCTAAGACTATCAGTGAAAATGAAGTACTGATCCGGTGTAAAAGAGGCAACAGTTTCTAAAGAAAAAGGAATTGCTGCCAATTCCGCGACAAAAACAGAACAAGATGCTTGAAGATTACGAGCCACTGAGAGCTGCGCTGGCTCGTGGTTTCGTTTGTCGTCTTCCAGGAAAACCAACCGTTCTAACCAAGGAAGAGGAGAATCGTATTATGCGGTGGATAAGTGATTTCGCAAAGGCCGGCTTTCCGGTAGATATCCAACGTTTAAAAACATCCGTGCCACTTTAGCTTGGTATCACTCGCAAGTTCAATAATCCGTTTGGTGAGAGAGCTCCTAGACGGAACTGGTTAAAACGAAGCAGAGAGTAAGTTGGCAGGAATAAAACTGAAAAGATGATGAATTTCATGAATGTGAATACTCATGAATAATCATACATTATTACAAATAAAATATAATAGCATAACACGAACTTTTTTTTATGCGCAGAATTAGGAACCCATTGCGCAGAATATGGAACATTTCAAATAATGATGCGCAGAATTACGAACAATAAAACATATCCCAAAAACGCTGTTTTTCGTGTGTTCATATTATATTTGATAAATGTTTACATTTTTCGTTCATGCTTACTTACTAGAACTACACATCTGCCAAAAAAATAATAAAAAAAATTGATAAAAAGTTTATTCAATTTTTGTTATGCTATGTTGGCGTCAAAAATGTCTTAAGTGCGCAGAATATGGTACCTTCACGGTACCTAATTTGAACTTGGAAAGAGGCCTTGGCATTTAAAAGCACTACATAAGAGGTAAAGTACCTAAGCCAAATACCTAAGAATAGCTAGCAAAATATCTCTCGAGTAACAAAACTTGTTATTTGTGATACCTGAGAATACTCGAGAGGTACTATTTTGATATTGTCTTACCACAATTTGGTATTCGCATCACATTGTGGGAACAATGTTATGGTGTTTTGAAATTGGAAATATCTTCTCAACATCATGGGATCCCAGTAGTGAACAGCAGTTTCTGCTAGAACCAAAGATGTGAATAGAAGTAGTTTGAAATTGAGCGTAGGGCTTTGTTTTGGCAGTATTTCGAAGCAAACTTAGACATCTTTGCCAAACATCCCACTGCGGGGTAGGGCAAGGCAGGGACGGATCCGCTACCTTGACTGGCAAAAATGTCTACATTTGATCGCGCTCAAACACCGCCATAGGCACATAATAGTTCTAGCGATGTGAAATCTCTGTTTTTACAATCACTAAAGACCACATGTGATGGGAAACTATTTCCAATTAGAGGTTATGAAAACACAACTGCTTATTTTTATCAGTAATGTTTTTCTCGTCGTTGTTTACTTAACAATTAATACTTTCTCTTCACATCTAGCAGAAACTGCTGTTCACTACTGGGATCCCATGATGTTGAGAAGATATTTCCAATTTCAAAACATTATAATTTAAATTGGCGCACTGTACGCAATAAAAACATAATTAATTAGTAGTGTAATGTTATGGTATAATCCTCTTACACAGCGTTCTTGAATACCAAGGCCAGCTATCAAGTTATTCGATCCTGCTTGGGTAGTCCTGTTTAAACTAGATACTGCATAATAATGGCTTGGTTCGTTGGGTTGCCCTTTTTTTTTTTTTTTGGGGTGGTTGTGGGGGTAATTTTGTTTTTTGGAATATATTTTTTTGGGGGGAGAGAGAAAAAGAATTTTTTTTTTTTATAATAGATATTTTTTTTTTATTTATTATTGTTGGGGGGGGGGGGGTTTGGGGTGTGGGTTTTAGTGATAGTACGGTGGGAGAAAACGAAAAGATGATATTTGTAAATTGGAGCAGGGGGAGAAGAGAGGGGATATTTTTCTAATGAGGGGAAATTTTTGTGTAAAGAAAAGACCTTTTTTCTTATGCTGTGGGATTAACTTGTACACATACATTATGTGAAATTCGCGTACATAATGGTTTAATAATGGTTTGATTCTGTGTGTGTTCGATCGGTAAACTCATTGAGCAATTTTCTGACGATTTCTCAAACAGAATTATTATTTTTTAAGAAATTTTCTGCTTTATAGGTTATGTGCACTACTTGGGCATTTGAAATGAATATATTTAGTGAAAGTAATAAATAATTCCGGGTTTAATTGGGTCCTCCCTTAGCTCAGTCGGTAAAGGCGCAGCTACAAAGCCACACCATGCTGGAGGTGGCTGGGTTCGATTCCCGGTCTGGCTAAGGAATTTCTCGACTCCCTGCGCATAGGGTATAATTGTACTTGCCACGCAACCATACTAATGCAAAAATGGTACTTGACATCAAAAGCTCTCAATTAATAACTGTGGAAATGGTTTTAGAACACTAAGTTGAGAGCAAGCAATAAGTGAATTGTGAAAGCAATTATCTTGAAATGCTTAGAAAAGAAGAAAAGAATGAATTATTTCGAAGATATAGATTATAGCTTTGTGAATTTTAGAAGATCAGAACTGGTGAGATTATGACAGAAATCGTAGGTTGGTCTGATCAGTAAGTTTGTTGGTCCAGGCAGTCATGATTCGAAGCCCGTTCGGCTTTTGGCTAATGCATTTATATTACATGCTAGCACGAAAATGGCATACATTATAGGATTACAATTAACGTTGGATTTTTTGAATTGGGTGAGCCATTTCTATTATAAGATGTTCTGTTTTTTTAGATATCGTGTAATTCCCCTTTAACAATGAGCCGTACAAAGCTAGGACTTTAAATAATTAGTCCCAACCGCTAAATGGAGCTAGGAGTATAGGTAATACCTAAGTCCCAACAATTTGAAGAAAAATTGAGAATCACTTAACCTTCTTAAGCTAGATGCCCCCAACGACTATTTTTTTAGACAATTTTTTGTTCTGTACTCCAAAAAGGGCATTCTTTTCAGCTCTGACTATTCATTTCCCTTTGATATCTACTGAAAATTACGTGGGTTCCCTGTCCCCTTTATCGACCACATTTTAAATATGCTGCTTGTAAGGCGCGACAAAATCTGGACACCCCTAAATACGTATATCGCTGGAAATACTTCATCAACGCGTGAAATATTTCGCTGGCTGATGAACGTATGTCTGTTCATAGTGTCAAATCATTTTTTGGTTAAACTACAAGCTTTTAGATCGAAGATGGCGTCGAACGAAGAGCAAGTGCGAAAAGCAATTCTGTGCGGTCGCAATGAAAATCCGGATCTGTCAGTAAGAAAACTTGCAGAAAAGGTATGTTTTCCTGCAAGCACTGTCCATAACGTTCTTAAATCTTTCGATACACGTTTGACAACCGCCAAAAAGGCTGGGAGCGGAATAAAACCGGATCTCAGGAGCCACTAGAAGGACGCGAAGGTGAAGCAAATATTGCAGAAAAGACCAGATCTATCAGTACGTACTGTGTACGCTAGAAAAATAAAAATGTCCCCAATTTTCTTGCTTACTTCCAAGCACCGGCAAGTTATGAAGTCGTTCAAGGTGAAAACTGTACCGAACCGTAATGATAAACAGAATGTGACGGCTGAAACCCGGGCTTTCAAGTTGTATCGCGAATATTTGACGAAGTTTTCCTTCGTGTTAATGGACGATGAAACTTATGTGCTGGAAGACTTTAAGCAGCTTCCCGGAATGTCTTATTATACTGTTATGCAATGAAACGGCGTAGAGAAGCATTTCAGGACGAAGAAAAAGGCCAAGTTTCCCAAAAAAATATTTGGTTTGGCAGGCAATATGCAGCTGTGGTCGAGCAAGCCAAGGCTGCATCACTACCGGAACGGTATACAATGAAATATACCATGAAGAATGCCTAAAGAAGCGATTGTTACCATTCCTACGCAGCCATGACGCTGCCTCGCTATTCTGGCCTGATTTGGCATCTTGGCACTACGCCAAAGATGTTTTAGAATGGGATAAAGCGAATGGAGCCCATGTTGGACCGAAAGAGGCGAATCAAAATTACGCCTAACACTTTCACGTGGCGCACCCGTTCAATTATATGTCCCTGACAGATTATACTTGAAGATGATCGGGTCCTTTTTTCGAGAAAAAGAGCTAAACTGAACATTTTGTCGGGTTCACTTCCATTCGGTTAACGATGCACCAGTCAGCGAAGGCCTGAAGCGGACGCTGAAGAGTATGACAATCGGCAACAGAACAGATACGAAGGTAGAGTTTAAGATCATCAACATATGATAGTCGAGGTCCCACGATGACAAGATTAATATCGTTGCAGATCAACGGTCCAGCATGAAGATCAACGGTCCAGAATGGCTACCCTGAGGTATTTCTGATGTCGCTGGATTAGTATCGGAACGGCAGTCACCTATAGTAACCATGAGTTTGCGACCAGAAAGATATGATTGCAAGCATTGTAATAGGATGTCATTGATTCCGAGTATACATTTAGACTTTTGTACCATTCTAAAGTGTCCTTTGCGTAATGACATGACGCCAAATCAGGCCAAAACACTGCTTGACCTTCGTGCTTACCTTCGGCAATAATCGCTTCTGGAGACATTCCTTAACGTTTTTCTGAGTGTTCATCGTCTCCGCTGTGATGTACGGGCTAGATGTTTTACCACACTCGCATATTGCCTGCCAAACCATAACCTTCTTACCGAATTTTTCGGTAAAAATTGCCTTCTCCGTTTCGGGGATGCCTTTGTCTTCGCTTACAGTATAGAATTGTGGTTCGGGAAGCGTTTTGTAATCTAGTTTCACATACGTTTCATCGCCCATTATTATACACCCAGAATTTCTACACAATAACGAATCGTAGAGTTTGCGGGCCCGTGGTTTCACGGACGCGGCCTGTTTTGAGTTCCTTTCGGGTTTTTTCTGCTTTCGGTTTGTGTTTAGCCCAAGTCTTTCTTTGGCACGCATGACGTTATTCGACGAGGTCCCTAGTTTTTTCGCAACATCCCAAACGTAAGTCGCTGATTTTCGCTTGTAGGCATCCCTGATCTTTTTTATCGATATCCGGACTAACAGGACCGGATTTCCGACCACTCTTCGGCGCATCTTCAAACGTTCACTGTTCTCTATATTTTCTAATCGTAGATCGTACCGCTCCGACGCTTACACCCTCTTCCTTGGCCAATTTTTTCAAGGAGAGTCCGCTCACAGGGCACCATTTGTGCACGTTACTTTTTCGTTGTTCCGGAGTAAGACCGCGCATTTTGATAGGTAACACAAAACTGAGCACTTTTTTGATGCTATGTCATTCAGAAATGTGCAAACAAAAGGACGCAGCCAAAACATGTTGAAATATTTCATTATATTCAAAGTGACCGTTAAAATAAGGTGTGCTTATACTTTCTGGAACAGCCTTTAGCTTCGATAACGTGCTCAGTGAAGTAATTCCGCGATAGTTGGTAACGTCTCGCTTGCTACCTTTTGCTATAGGAAACATGTGAGCAAATTTCCAGCATGAAGGAAAAGTACTACTACGAACTGACAATTTGAACACATGGCCGAGCGGTGTTAATAAGGAGTCGATATCCTTCTTAAGAATGATGGACGGGATCCCATCGGGTCCTGGATAACAGGAAGATTTCAGTTTGGAAGCGGCTCTTGAAATAGTTGTACAGTTGAAGTCGATATGCAAATGGACGTTGCTTGCGGCGAGGTTAACTTGTTCTTCGGTTGGTTAAGCTCTCATCGGTGAAAACTTTGGAGAATGTTTGAGAGAAGAGTCGGCAGATCTCCTGAGTCGACAAAGCAACTACACCATCAAACACCATGGACGATGGAAGATCGGACTCCTTTCGCGTTAACATAGTTCCAAAACGATTTAGGGTACGATTTCATCCTGCGCTGAATCCCTTGTTGATATCGCGAATAACTTTGCCGACTGATCCGCTTGTATTGGTGGTTATGTCGAACGTAATGGCTTTTTAGTTGAACCGTTCGGTACTTCTCAGTGCTGCTCTTTTGGCAGACTTCAATCTACAGAGTTCTCTAGTCTGCCATGGATGCGTTTCTTTTTGGTGGATGATTTTCGGTAAGTGTCTGTCGATGGTGTACGCTAAAACATGTGACAAAGTACTTGCCGCAACTTCGACATTATAAGTATCAAGGATGGTTCCTCAGTCGATACTGGAAAGCAGGTCAGCAATGGCGCGTTAACTGCTTTCCGATAATCGTAGGAAACAACGTCCGGTGTAATGTCATAGTCCTGAAGCAACTTTCTCTCCATAGCCACAGCCAAAGGAGAGTGATGAGGAGTCTGCTTCACTAGTGGAGCAGGTGCACAGAAGATTTATGGAGCAATGTCCTGAGCGTTAACGAAGCAAAGGTCCAAGCTACGGTTGTTTTCGTTTCTCACGTGATTTGTGACAACCACGAGGTGTTATCGGGAGAAACGTCAGTGTTAGTACTTTTTGAATTAATTTATTGATTGTTATCAACGTTTTCTCGAATTCAATGTCCGGCCCTTCACTCTCTTGCAAAAGTTGTCGCCATACTCGTGGAGGTCCATTGGATGCATACTTATGCATGATGAAACATAAAGAAATGCCGACTTTGGACAACTTACAGGATCTAAATTTTACAAGGCGATGGCTTGAGGAGGTGTCCGTGTCAGATTCAAATTGTGGATAAATTCGAACGCATATATGTGCGTTCTGGCAGAGAATTTGCAGCTGCA
Organism: Aedes koreicus; assembly: GCA_024533555.2. Classification (NCBI taxonomy): domain Eukaryota; kingdom Metazoa; phylum Arthropoda; class Insecta; order Diptera; family Culicidae; genus Aedes; species Aedes koreicus. The sequence continues at coordinate 24,113 of JAHHFK020000640.1, forward strand.
GAAGACAAAGTTTTTCGTCACTGAGGAAATGATGAACTCGAAGGTTTACAAAATCTCCAGAAGCGAATTGTGCTTTTCATCCAGTCACAAGATGGTCCGATGGCATTTTGGCTGGATCTTGCGAGTTGTCACTACAGCTGAGAAGTACAACAATGGTATAATGACAACGGAGTCCAGTGTGTTCCGAAAACCCTCAATCCGCCCAATTGTCCTCAGTTCAAGTCCATTGAAAACTATTGGGCAATTATGAACAGAAAACTGAAATTTAAAGGTACAATCACCATGGGTCGTATTGAGAGAAATATTCGAGAACTTCTTCGAATCCACGACGAATAATTCGTTTCGTTTTTTTTTTCTTAAAATATAAGAAACTTGAGTGAAAACCGTTTTCAAATCCGTTAATTTAAACTCGAAATATGTTAGACCCGAATGATGTTGTTACATTACTAACTGGGCCATGCTGTGCCGCAAGTCGTGCGTTACGCAACTTTCCTACACAAACAAAATAACGGTTATTTCAATAGCCATTATTCGACAGCAGTGGGAATCTAAATCCACCTAAAGTTACTTTTTTCCTAAGTACGCCTATGGAAACCATTTCCTGCCACTGTCTGGGTGTTTGTGTGTCTTTCCTATGTGTTAAAGCAACACTTTTCCCGACCCTTATTTGATGTAATTAGACTCGTACGGGAAAACGTGAAGGAAAATGCAATTAATGCTTTTGTGTTGAAGAAAATTAAAACTCTCCGGCGATCTTTGGCCGAGCCATGAAAGGAAAACAGCTTATTCAAGTCATTCCTCGTATGGTAGGATGGCAGCAGCTGGACATTTGAAGGGAAAAGAAAATCATGACATCAAGAGCAAAGTGAGAACAAAAGATGCATTCAACATCAATTAGTGCTTGTAAAGTTTTTAGCCTTAAAGTTTAGGACCCAGCTTCTTTCCGGAGGAAATGAGTTTCTCATCAAAAATTTCAAAGCATGTTCATTCATCAAACTGAAATCAAACGGTCATAATTCCAAGACCTATCATCAATCTTATCGGCGTGAGGCAGTAAATTGCAATAAATCTACCCCCACACCTGCCGATAGGCACACATTTCGGGATAATCCAAATCGATGAACGCCCACATCGGTTCGGACTATCACCTTAGTGGCAAGTGGTAATTTATGGTCCATAATGTAGTCGTGTTCGGTCGAGAAGGCTTGTTTGTTGGTTAAACTGAAAATCGGACGGCTTCGCAAAATCGACCCAAAAAGCGAATTCGATTAAGGCTGAATTAGGAAGATCTTTTCGTCCTGACGTGTGGGTGTGTCGTTCAAAAGGAAGACGGGAAGAAGGATATTGGATTAAAACCGCCATCGTCACGTTTGGCTTCTGCTCATCGTCGATGAAAGACAAAGCAAGGGCACCGAAAGCAATAAATATCCCGAACGAGACCGCGTGGAGCTCTTTTACCTTGGATCATGGCTAATAGGTTGACCCTAATGTGTTTATGGCTCTTGAAGTAAGAGGAAGGAGGGAAAGACATTCAACCTAAAGAACGGCTCCGACTGGAAATGGGTCACTGAGTATTGTGTTGCTGTGCACATTTGCGGCTGGCGTATGACCACAATCGATTACATCATAAATAAAAGCACCCCCCAATGGCATGGGTTGATGAATGCGATTGTGGCTTGCCTTGCTGCCCTAGCTCCAAATCGATTGTAATTATTTACTCTCTGTAATATGACTTGAATAAACACACGCACAGAGTCATTATCGGACCAGTTCGTGATGATTTACTAATTTGGATTGCAAATGGGAGAAAATCAGAACTCGAATAAACACAGTCCAAGGTGCTTCTCCCCTTGAGGTGTAAGCCCTTCTGTTACATGCTGCTTCCAATTTTTAAAAGGGTTCACGCTAATGGATGAACTGCTAACGTTATAACGTCGATAAAATTTAGGTTGTGTTTGGACTGTTGATTATCACTGTATTGTGAAGATAAAATGTATTAAAGGATTTCTTCATGGTAATGGAAACATCCTTTAAAGCACCAGCCATTCGCATTTATTTAATACAATAAGAAGCTCTTGAGAGAATAAGAGAAAGCAGCATAAGCTAATGCTATTGAACGATTTAAACCTGCACTTCTCACGATCCTGAGACCTTCTAACTCTATTTTTAGGTCAAAAATTAGTATTTATTCTCACGGAATAGTTACTTGGAACTTTACAAAAGGTCCGTGGAACTCTAATACCTGCTTTCAACCTTTTAACTGTTAATCACAATCCCTTAGTAGTTACTAATAAAACATATACGAAAAGTGAAATCTGGTGACTACCGATACGACACCAGCAGATAGATACAAAGGCTCATTACGACTACCTACCTTAGACTCCGAAGGACCAATTCACCCTTGGTGTCTTTCAACGGAAGCTGCAGATGGGAAACGAACGATGGAGGATGCAAATGAACCACGAATTAAACCAGTTGTTGGGAGAACCTCCCATCGTTCACACCGCTGAAATTGGCCGGCTACGGTGGGCTGGGCATGTCATAAGAATGTCGGACGACAGCCCAGTTAAAATGATTCTCGAAAACAAACCGACGCGCATAAGAAGAAGAGGCGTGTAGAGAACAAGGTGGTTCGATCAAGTAGAAGGCAATCTACGGACCCTTCGCAGACTCGCAGCCAAGGACCGAATAGAATGGAAACAACTTCTGTGTACAGCAGAGGCCACCCTGGCCTTGGTTTGATTGGTAAGGTAAGTATAAAAAGCGATACAAATAACACAACACTGTTGAACGAGTTTCAGGCACATGGGCACATTTATTCGAACATAGACCGATAATATGTTTTAGATAACAAAAACAAAGAGCTCTAAGACCTAAGGATTGTTTCGGATTGACGTGATCCAAACTATGAATTAGCTATCTTTATGGTCGTTCCAAATGATCGTGAAAAGACCTCCTTTGTGGGTAAATTTTCAGATCACAAGTTCTTATTTATTCAATCAGATGATCGCAGCAAACCGTGCTTTGATGTATTTTGATTTGCTGCGTCGTTTTCGCGAAAAACAAACAAGCAGTTTTTCAAGTCATCCTAAAGGTGCCGCCAGACGGAGTTTGAAATCTATGCTGTAGATCACTAAAATATAGCCATTATAAATATCTATATCATAGTTCTATGAGATTCGAGAAACGGTTTTTCAAAAATATGAGCTATGAAGTAATAGTAGCTATGTAGTAGAATTCTTTGCCACAACGCTTTCACTTCACTTTTTTTCAGTGTACACACGACTGATTTTCTTTGGGCAGCCCTAAGTTTGCACCTTTAAACTGAAGAAATTATCCATGAAAAATTGAAATTTGTTCCATAAAAAACGTATTTATGATGAAAATCCTTAAAAAATTGAAATGATCCATAAAATACAGCAATGGGATCCATACTTTATATAAATTTTAGCAATAAAATGTCAAAAATGTACTGTTATATATCTAGGGGATGATCGATAGAAGTGTACGGATTACTCTTAAACATATTGCAAATGTTCCATAAAAGATTCAATATCGTTCCCTGAACTTGTATAATTGATCCTTAGAATGTAACGTTCGTGAACTAAAATATATGCACATGATCAATAAATTATTGAAAATATTCCATAGATAAATCGCCAATGATCCATAATAGGTTTGAAAAATTAACCATAAACTTCTAAATAGCAAATCAATTTTGTGCGCTTCAAATAATACGTATGATCCATAAATTTTAACTACAGGGAAAACGATCTTTGACTGCGCGACTACTCAGATTTATTAACATGTATAGATTTGGTAAAGAGCACTCGTGCTCGTAAAAAACTACGGCAGCCCTAAGTTTGCACCTATAAAACTGAAGAATCATCCATGAAAAATTGAAAATCGTTCTATAAAACCGCATTCTTGACCCATGCGGCTCTGGTGAGAATCCACAAAAAAATGACTCTGTTGAAAATCCACAAAAAACATAGAAATGAGCATGAGCATGAGCATGATTGACCGCCCACGGATGCAATTCCGTTATTGCCAGATCAGCAGTATTTGCACAAAGAACCAACAGATGATGTTTGGGACAAACATACATCTTCAATGTGTAAAAACTGGTAACCCATTATAAAGCAATAACGGCGCCGGCCGTGCCCGAATGCTGGTCAAGTAGGGAATAGGAAGGAACTTGTTGACGTGATACTCGCTTTGAAGGAAGCCGAGAAATCCTCTGCACTTCCACGAGAAATCACTGGGATGTTGGATAGTTTGGGAAAGGTTAGCAGCAGGGCTCGTTTTGGTTAACGATATGCTGAAAGTACATACCTACACTATCCGCCAAAAGCAATAGACCGCTCCAATGTGACTGAAAATAGACAAGCATAACGAAAAACAAAACAAAACAAAATAGACAAAATAAAACAGGATATTAGATATTGTTTTCAAAATATGGTAGAGATAAATAATTTGTTGCTTTGCAAACCAGCTCTCCTCGATGTCCTAGATGGCCAAGTCCTGCTGGACCCGCAGCTGCTGCCGTCGGCACTCGTTCACATCAACATCGTCGCCGACGTGTCGGAAACCTTCCGTTAGTAACATGATATCTATTTCTAATACACTCTTCTTGCACCGATTAATTTACATACTAAGCCTGCACACCGAATCAAAATTCACTTTGGCACAGTTGTGGTACTTTCCTCTAAAATCTAGTTCTAGATATTGGAACTTGGTTGCAGGAAACAGACTCAATAAGAAAAATCTCCACAAAAAAACATAGAAATGATCCCTAAAATTCATCAATTTGATCCACACTTTTAACAGAATTTAGCAATAAAATGTCAAAAATTAACCGTTATATATCAAGAACTTGATATAAATAATTGTTCCGATTTCCCATTAAAATATTGCAAATGATACTTATAAGGCTCAATAACTTTCGTTAAACTTGCAAAATTGATCCACAGAATGTAACATTTCTGCGCTAACATATCTGCATATCATCCATAAATTATTGTAAATGTTCCATAAATAAATTGCCAATGATCTCTTATAGTTTGAACAACAAATTATAATCTTAAAAAATGATTTAAACGAACCAACTTTGTGCCCTTAACATTATTTGATCTCCCCGCAATTGTGTTTGTCAAGAAATTTGGTAAAGAACTCTCCTTCACATGAAGAACTACAGGTCAAATTTATGACTTGATTAAACTGTTGTTTCAGAAAATTTGATTTACATTATGCCGGGCAGACGCTTGCTGTCCAACTCGCTATCGCTCGTCAAACCTAACTACAAAAAACATCCTCCGTTTGCCTTACACCGGGAAAATGGTTAAACCAGTCGTTTGCCTGGAATCTAATCTACGCTATGTTAACACTTCGGATGTCGGAACATCGACCGCTTTCCGCCGCCTTATTTCTTCAATCCTCAGTAAAGCTACGAAAAAACTCCGCAATCCTCCTTTAACAGCAATATTTTATACGGATACCAGAAAGAACGGACATGTCACTAAATCTGAGTAGTAACGCAGTTAGGGATCAATTTAACAATCTTTATGGATCAAAATTAACAAAAATAGTGCCCCACCCTGTAAAAATGCAGGCATAATCTATGGATCATACCATATAGTTTAGCGAACAAAGCTGATTTACTATGTATCATTTTTATAAGCTTATGGTTCATTATTCATTTTTTTTTTAGATCATTGGCAATTTATTTATGGAAAATTTCAAATAATTTATGGAACATGCGAATATATTTTATTGCACAAAGGTTACATTCTATGGATCAATTTTACAATTTTAAGGAAAGTTATTGAACCTTTTATGGATCATTTTTTTTTGTTTCTGTATTATCGAGATTTTCAGCCTCGGGCTGGTTCATCTCCCGTCGTAGTTATTGAAACACCACTTTGGGTGTTTTTCGTAATTTGTCCGGGGGTGAGATTTGAACTCGTGACTTTGACGTGAGAGGTATGGATGTTAACCACTACGCCGGGGTCACCCCCATTTTATGGATCATTTGCAATATGTTTATGAGTAATCCGTACACTTTTAACGATTATGCCCTAGATATAAAACGGTACATTTTTGACATTTCATTGCTAAATGCTATATAAAGTATGGATCAGAGTGATGAATTTTATGGATCATTTCAATTTTTTTATGGAATTTCACCAGAGTCTTATGGGTCAAGAATGCGTTTTTCATGGCACTATTTTAATTTTTTTATGGATCGTTTATTACTTTTTATATGCAAAAATACGTTTGCCTTTTCTTTGTGGTCGTAGGTATTCAATTGCGAGCTTTTAAAAAATAAATTTCAGAAGTAAGCACGGGCACATTCGGTAGCTATGGACAAAGTAAAGAAAAAAATGCTGCAGTTGCTGCGTACATCATATTGAAAAGGCGGATAAAACGAAAAACTCGCAAAGTGATGTGATGTGATGTGATGTGTGATAAGAACCCACCATCAGTGCAAGGATTAGCTATGGCTGCAGGACTATTCTCCGCAGGTTGTTCTGAGAGAATAGCCTACGTGATGGCTTCTTGTAGCAGGGTCAGCCGATCTCAGTGAGGACCTTCGGAAGACTACGGCCAGAAGGCCGCGTGTCTTCGCATGACAAGGGACTGGCGACTCCACGAACCCTTGTCCAGTCAACAAATCCTTGGACTGCCTTAGGCTACCCCCGTTAGGCAATCCCCGTTATATAGTTGTTAAAGGAACAGTGGAAATTTTTAGCATAAATGAAAAAATGTTAAGACAAAAAGAAAATTCCACGGCTATTCTGAACTTTAAATTAAATTAACACATTTTATTTGTTTTTATTTGCACTAGTAAAAGTACCGGGATATTGCAAATTTCTACTCTTCCTAATAATATAGTTGTGGGCAATAAAATGAGGAAGGATCTCACCAAAAAATTACATTTCAAATAACTTACCATAAAAGCATATCAGTTTCTATGTTGCATGATAAAATCAAGGGATACTACTTTCCAACGTATCTTCCGCTGCATGTTATTCGTATAGGACTAATTTGCTTTTATAGACTGATCCAATATGAATGGATCAAGAGCTTAACTGCATATACTGTGCTGGTTTTTTGGTTAAGGTCTCACTCTTCTCATATTGAAAGACATCATGAAAGACCCAATTGCTATATATACAAATTTCAACTTGAATAATTTACATGGAATTTTACACTACACAAATTAAATTACTTGACTATGTGAATAGCAGCTACAGTAAGTCAATGCGCTTCCAACCGTTTACTTACCGAAAACCCAACCTACCTCTTGTTGCATTATTAAATCCTCGTAAATTGAAATTTAAAGTGACAGTAAGTGTAGTAATAGTAAAGTGATAGCAGCAATTCACTATCAATTCAGTGATAGTAAGTGTAGTGATAGTAAAGTAATAGCAGCAATTCACTAAAATCTCGGTTTGAGGTATCCTGAAAAAGTTTGTTACATCTATTGAAATTTAATAATTTTATTTTACTCATATTTACTGGTCACTATTTGCTGCTTGATACTGATTTTATAACCTCATCTATGAAGTAAAATCAATAAAACCACAATTATCAAATATAATAATATTGTGAGTAATGATAAAGTAATGACAAGGATTGAACTGTAAAATCAAACACAAGCTAAATGAATACAACGCTGTATGAATCATATCCGCTTGAATTTGGTATAATGTTCATTTGCAAAACGGTAATGAAAAATACATTCAATAATAATTGCAAAAGCCTATCACCGACTCCGTTGCCACCTTCTGAAATCTAATGGATTGTTACTGAAAAATAAGTAAAAATTAGTTATTTATTAATATCCTCCTAGTCCTGGCAAAGTTCAAGGCAGTTTTTCAGAGAAGTTGAGGAAAGTTCTTCAGAGAAATATACGGAAGTTCTTCAGATAAGTACAGGGAAGATCTTCAGAGAAGCTCGAGGAATTCTTCAGAGAACGGCAGATATTTCTTCAGAGAAGTTCGGAAAAGTTCTCATGTCTGTCTGTCTGTCTGTCTGTCTGTCTGTCTGTCTGTCTGTCTGTCTGTCTGTCTGTCTGTCTGTCTGTCTGTCTGTCTGTCTGTCTGTCTGTCTGTCTGTCTGTCTGTCTGTCTGTCTGTCTGTCTGTCTGTCTGTCTGTCTGTCTGTCTGTCTGTCTGTCTGTCTGTCTGTCTGTCTGTCTGTCTGTCTGTCTGTCTGTCTGTCTGTCTGTCTGTCTGTCTGTCTGTCTGTCTGTCTGTCTGTCTGTCTGTCTGTCTGTCTGTCTGTCTGTCTGTCTGTCTGTCTGTCTGTCTGTCTGTCTGTCTGTCTGTCTGTCTGTCTGTCTGTCTGTCTGTCTGTCTGTCTGTCTGTCTGTCTGTCTGTCTGTCTGTCTGTCTGTCTGTCTGTCTGTCTGTCTGTCTGTCTGTCTGTCTGTCTGTCTGTCTGTCTGTCTGTCTGTCTGTCTGTCTGTCTGTCTGTCTGTCTGTCTGTCTGTCTGTCTGTCTGTCTGTCTGTCTGTCTGTCTGTCTGTCTGTCTGTCTGTCTGTCTGTCTGTCTGTCTGTCTGTCTGTCTGTCTGTCTGTCTGTCTGTCTGTCTGTCTGTCTGTCTGTCTGTCTGTCTGTCTGTCTGTCTGTCTGTCTGTCTGTCTGTCTGTCTGTCTGTCTGTCTGTCTGTCTGTCTGTCTGTCTGTCTGTCTGTCTGTCTGTCTGTCTGTCTGTCTGTCTGTCTGTCTGTCTGTCTGTCTGTCTGTCTGTCTGTCTGTCTGTCTGTCTGTCTGTCTGTCTGTCTGTCTGTCTGTCTGTCTGTCTGTCTGTCTGTCTGTCTGTCTGTCTGTCTGTCTGTCTGTCTGTCTGTCTGTCTGGCTGTGTTTCTGCCTTCTTTAGCAGCCGGTTCGACGCAAATATCATCTTTGCCTTGCCTTTGTTGTGTTTTTTTTTTTATTTTTTTTTAATTCAAATATATAAATATTTAACAAATTACAGTTTGGCATTGCCCGGGTAATGATGCCTCCAGAGCACGACTATTGGATACCCTAGTGGCCCGAGGTAGACAACCCTCCCGGGAGGTAAGAGATGTTTTGGGAATGCGTGATCTCCCCTACATGCAAGCGATTTACGAATTCCTTTGTTTGTCTGATCTTAGAGTGTAATGTCATCACCCCCTCCCCTCCAGTCTAGTAAATTCCCTGCCATTGTGTCCCAGTTATATTATCCTTTTGTTTCCGTGCTACTTGTACCTGCCCAGCAAGCAGTGGTCACCCATCTGCAGCTTAGTTCCTGAAAGGGACTACAGGGACCAAGGATTTGGTAGATGTCGCAACCATGAGCAGCAACTAATACCTTCAATAAGTTACCTGCCTAGCCCCTTCCAAACGATATTGTGACCCATTAACCTCGAGCTAGCCACGAGTAATTGGCACCCCATTTTACTAAAATTGAAAAATTATACATTGTAAATAACAATATTGAATATCGGCTCCGTAAAGTGTTACACACGCCTGAGCCTAACAAATAAACGAACTAATTAAAAAAAACCCGAAATCTCGGTGTTCGAGATTATAATTTTATTGTAAGGATTGGGGAGAAAAACGTCGATTATTCTCTTTTTCGGGATTTCAATTCAACTCGAATTATACTGAATCTGGTGCATTTTGAAGGTTCATTAATGAATACATTATTGAATGGGTGTTTCCTACTTAATTCTCAATTTCAACAGCTTCATTTCAGTCAACATGCTCTATGTCTTCATAAACAATATTCCAAAGAGGTCAGTTTGTCCATTCACAAATTTTGACACTCGCCTCTATTTCTCTTTTCCCATTAACCCGAAACAACGACCTTTCAAACTACCTATCAATAGAAGCATTTGGGGCGAATTTCAATGACAAGAATACATTGCCGCACTCTCGGCGCATCCACTGCACTTTTTTCTCCCTTATAGACGAAAAGATGATCAATTATCTGATAAACGCTGCACTGTTTGCTTGTTGCATCTTATTCCACAGCCTATCTCGTCTAGCATCAACGGCTACTGCAAAATCATCAGCAACAGCAGGAAATGGGTCATTCTTCAGAATTTGTGACCTCCATTCAGAAGCGCAGACTGCATTAAATCATAATATTAGTTTGAGAAACATTGGAAACATCAAGTGCTCTATAAGGTTTGCTTCAGTTCGAATCTAGGGATGGGTGAAAAGAGCAGCTCTCAAAGAAGTCCATGCTGGAGGTTGGTTTCTTCGCATTTCAAGCTTATTGCTTATAGCAGTTACACACTACCAAAATGTCATGTAAATTTCTGTCCCCTGAGATCGACATATGCAAGCGTCCTTTAGCACATAAGAATGAGTTGAAAGAGATGAGGAATTAATTCAATCAAACACATCGTTTGTCGAATTGCGTATGTGTCCGATTCAAGAGGCATAATTTTACACGAAATCTTTCTCTAAGTTTTCCCACTTTTTACAAACATGAATTACGTCTCATGTAAAATTCATAATTTTAGGTGTGTAGCTTACTGCCTACTTCCAATATGGCAGTCCGATTGCATTAACATGATTGTGTGCAAGTACAATCATACCCTATGCCCAGAGAGCCAAAACAATTTCTTTAAAAACCTATTCTTCACCAGACAGGGAATCAAACCTCTATCGAAACGACACTGTTTTCTCTTGCCCAAATTCTGTTTGAAGCAAGCTTTGGTTCCCTCCCTAGTCTGAGCTCATTCTGGAGCAAGGAGCATCTTGAAGCAAGAGTTTTTCTTCACGAAAATAGAAAGAAAACTATTTAACAAGATTTTTATCGCTGATCTTTCATCATTCTGGGGCTAAACACTCTTTTGTTTCTTGCGAAGCTCGATGAGTAGAGCCACCATGTAGCAATATATTTTCAGGAGGAAAATCATTCCGTTGATGCAGTCGGTGGATCAGAAGCAAACTTTTACAGCTTAATAAACTGAGCAGCCCTAGTAGTTAGAGGCAAGTAAGGAAAATACGTCTTGCACATGTTCTTTCGAACGAGAGAAAAACTTTTTCCGATTACAGCTGTCTGCAGTATCTTCATTCGATGCTGTACTTATACAGAACCTCTGGTGGTCGGTTTGACAGAGCAGTTAAATTAGTGATAAGCTACTGTATTGTCTTCTCGGTCTTGTTGGGAGTTACCATTCGTTAGTTTAACTCTTCTTTAATTGACCTGGGTAAGGAGGATTCCTTCTTCAATTGTAAACTGAGCAAATGATTTAAGATAATATTCTCCGGAGCAAATGATTTAAAATCATGTATTGCATTGAATTGAGATAATCAAGGATTTGATCCTTGATTTCTCGACAACTTATTCAAAACGACGTATCTAATTTTGTTAACAAATAAGCAAACAAATATTCAAACTTAAAAGCTTTGCACTTCCACGCAAACAAGTACCGCCATCACACATAATAATGTTTCTCAAACATGATGGTGATACTCAAACTGATGTCGACGGACAGAGTGGTTGGAAGTGGTTCGTCTAGCTCTCTTGGTCCTGATAAGGGCCGTTGGGTCGTTTCGAAATGAAACGAAGTCGCTTCTTTTTGCCGAAGTCGGGTAGTGCACCGTCACGTTGTTGCCCGGCAAGTTAATGCCCCCTTTTCTTCGCTGCTGCGGATGTCACTCTGCTGCCTTGGCAAGACGTCGCCGCTTCTCTCTACTACTGGAATTCCGCTTTGCTGCGAGCCGATTGCCACGCTGCCACCAAGTAGTCCGATGATGCCCCTCTGTTCGGAGGGTGTGTGTGTGTGTGTGTGTGTGTGTGTGTGTGTGTGTGTGTGTGTGTGTGTGTGTGTGTGTGTGTGTGTGTGTGTGAATAGACGTCCTCCGTTGCGTCGTTTACGGCTTCCGAATGGTGAATGAGCCCACATAGACTTTAATCGTTATTTTATTTAATATCTTTTTTTTGCTTTACATAATTTATAGTTTAAGAGATTTACATACATGTTTTCATCTCTTATTGGTTTTTGACATTTATAATATCTGTTTCTTCTGCCGTTGAGGGTATTTTTAGTTTTGGTTTGCTGGATTTTCCAGCACTGTTTAAAAATTTGATAACCTACTTAACCTAAATTTACATATTAATTAACTAGAGCTGGGATGAGCTGATACTCGGAGACGGCTGCCCTCTCCACGAATAAATTGTTGGCGTCATCGATACTGTTGACCACTCCGTGGTTCGTGGGTTGGGAAAACGAACGTTAGTCCAAACGGTTCCAAAATATGTTCTTTCTTCACATATTAAATGCGCTCCGCACTCCAGAAGAAAAACTAGCACAATTTATTGCAGAGGAAAATGGGTACACTCCGTTTATTGAAACACGCGTCGATGCGAATAAAACTCTTTATTGCATGACGATCTGTTGGCTACTAACTGCCGGTTGTTGTTTATTAAACTGTTCTTTGCCCTGTACTGTGTTGTTTCGCTACCTATATGCATGCCTATTTATTGTCCATGTACTTCGATTTCGGTTGTGTTATCTGTATTATCAATTATCGGTGCGTTATTAGTGTGCTAGTGTAGTGTTTTGGGATGTTCATGTTGTTACAAATCGTGTGCGTATAACAGTTATAATTTTAATTCATTTGTCCTAGATTTAAGTTTTAACTATGTAGTTTTGTAATTCAAGTATCGTGTAATATCTTATAAACTAGCAACAGATACGATCCTTTATTGTTTCGCATCAACTTTCTCGATGTAAGTCTATTATTCTGGTGTCGTACGGGGCATCCATGATGGTTCGAAGTAGTCGATTCTGGGCGATTTGCAGTTTTTTGTGTGTATTTCAGCACATGATCCCTAAAGTGACTTGACGTAGTTCATTACTGGAGCGATGATTATCTTAAACACAGCTATCTTGTTTCGCAGCCATAGTTGAGATCTTCGGCATGTTAACGAGTAGAGTGAGTTCATCAGTGCGATGCATCTTTGTATGATGTTCTCCGTATGGGCACTATACAGGAGCTTTTCGTCGATGGTTACATCGGGGTAGTTTACCTTTCTCGACCATTCGATGGGACATCCGTTGACAATAATTCTGCAGTCGTCTGGTGGTGAAAGTTTTGGTGATTCGCGATGTTTGAAGACTATTGTTTGGGTTTTTGCTTCATTCACTTTTATTTTCCAGCTGGACAGGTAAGTTATGTACGTTGGCAAGTCTCGCTGTAGTCGAGCTCGGTAGTCCTTTTGTGATCTTCCTTTCGCCAATATTGCACTATCGTTTGCGAATAGTGCCAGACTACAACCGTTTGGAAGTTACGGTACGTCGGATGTGAAGATGCTGTAGAAAATCGGGCCCAAAAAGCTTGGGGCACTCCGGCTGGAATCCCATGAGCGTTCGAAACTGTGCTATACAGGTGGACACGGAAATGTCGTTCGGAAAAATAACCATTTTCTCCAGGTACAGTGGAAATTCAGCTTGTACAAGTTTGTGGATGAGTCCGTCGTGCCAAACGTTGTTAAATGCTTTTTCCACATCCAGCAGGGCAATAGCGGTGTTGTTGGAGAGCAATTTGTTCCACTCTTACCAGCTGTTGGACGGTGGAGTGTCCCTTTCGAAAGCCGAACTGCTCTGGGATGGTGATTTGATGCGCTTCGATGTGCGCCATTATTAGCTGGAGTATTAGCCTCTCGAAGAGGTTGCTTAACGCCGACAACAGAGTGATGGGCCTGTAGCTTGTTGGTACAGTGGGATCTTTCCCAGGTTTCAGGATGGGGGTGACTTTCCCCATCTTCCATCTGGTTGGGAAATAGCTCATCGAGAAACATCTAGTAAAGATGACTGCTAGGAAATTTAGTGCCTTGTTGGATAGTTTCTTCAAAGATGAGGTCGTTGCCTGGAGCTTTCATATTTTCCCCCCGTTTTGCAGCTGCACGAACTTCCTCCACTGAAACCTGGCCGACTAGAGGTATTTCTGCAATTTGATTATCAAGCTGGGTGATAGTTTGTTGCACCACGTTCTCGTACGGGCTCACCTTGTTGGCCCCAATGTTTTGCGTTTGGACAAGCTTGCTGGCGATAGCGTTGGCTTTTTCTTGCGGAGACACCAAAATGCCATCACCGTCGTCCTTCAAGGGAGGTATCACTTTCGGTTTTCTCTTAAGAATTTTTGCAACCTTCCAGAACGGCATGGAGTGGTTTTCCATCATGGTTAAGTCGACGGAGAATCGATCGTTTCGAATTTCAGCCATCCGGTCTGCAATAATGCGATTGAGGGTTTGAAGATGTTGTTTCTTCTGTAGGCAACCCGTTCGCTGAAACTGGCGTCGGATGGTGTTGCGTAGTTGAATTTTACGACGGATGCAGGCTTCTTCTGCGGCGTGTATGGCTTCCTCAAACAGGCACAGCTGGTCGTCAATGGCGTCGATGGATGGTAGAACCACATTATCTTGGAGGCGTGCGTCTACTAGTCGGCTAAAAGTGACCCAGTTGACGCGATGGTAATCTCGTCTCATCGCCGTCGAAGCTGATGTAGAATTTAGCTCTAGTTCACACACTACCGGATAGTGGTCAAAACTCAGTTCGTGGTGTACGATAGGTTTGGAGAGTGCCAGGTCCGATAGGAATACATCCAGTGTTGTTGTTATTTCGGCTGGGGAAAGATACATCGGTTCGCCGGGGAAGTGAATTTTACTCATACCTGAACTGAGGTGATCTGCCAGAAGGTCACCGTTTTTTTTTGTGCGCATGATTTCGCCACAAAGTATGGCGGGCATTGAGGTCACCAGCCACTATGAATCCGGTACGGTTGCCGGTTAGCTTCTGGAGATCTTCTATGAAGAGCGTACGTTTGAGACAGCTACGGTCGGTAGCAGCATGGGCGCCGTTTTGCACTTATCGCTGGGGTGGATTTTGCCGCAGCTGTTGCATTGGCTCTTAAGATGGCAGTTTCTGGTTCCATGGCCATGATACAGGCAGTTCATGCACTGTGTTACGTCGGCTCGCTTGTTGCGATAGGCTTCCCATCGAACGATGATTTGAGCGATGCTTCTTATTTCGCCCAGCTTTTTGAGGTTAGTGTACCCCTTAGCAAAATGCACCAGATAGAATGATTCATCCAGAGCAGCGTATTCACCATAACGCTTGATGAGATGAATTGCTATGGTGACGAGATTGTACTCATTTTTCATCCGATCTAGGAGCTCGCTCGGAAATAGCGGAAGGCCACGAAGCGCGACCCGGAAGGGTCGTTCGCCAGGCTTGTCGTGGGTGTAGAACTCGTACTCGAGCTTATTTAGGTAATTTTGCACCAGGTCAGACTCCTCCTTTGACGAGTCGTGGACTATTTGTTTTTTGTTGGTTTTTATCGGTGACGTAGAAAATTAAAACAGCTATATATTTGCGTATCGCGTTTTGGCCTACTTTTCTTCAGCCATCATCAGACGCCTAGAACAATTCTTTATTATTTTAAGTTTACTCTACAGAATATTTGTCACTTACAGAATGCTGGTTGCTACCTCACTACTTGTTACGTCAAACTATACTAGTATTTTTCCCCCCATCTAACCCCCTTTTTAAACAAGTTATGGTGCGCACCCACCCATCATTTACGTCATCGTGTTTTGTCTTCGTGTTTCGTCATTGGTGTCGTTCATTCCATCGCTCTCTCGTGTGCGTGGTTCACTACGTAGTCGAGCCAATAGTCCATTGTATCGTAGAGTTTAAGTTGCCACATTCACGTTGTATATTCACTGTCTGTTTTTCTCCCTGCTTTTTGATGTGGAATACCTCCGCGATCATCCTTCTCCCGGGTTCTCGATCCGTTCCAGTACAGTAGTTTTTTAGGTAAATGATCATCTGCTCCCCCGAGCGTGCAGCTGATCGCTGGTTCTTTGGGGTCGGTCCACAACCCTCCCAGCTCGCATGAACATGCACGGTACCACACGGAAACGAGGAACAAAAAAACAAAAAAACAAGCCATACACAACACCAAAACACACCAACACCAGACCAATAAATTCAACGCCGTACGTACCATGCCTGAGTGAAAAGCTACGGAAAATATTACATAACAATAATATAATCCTAGCTTCTCGACCACAAAACAAAATAAAACACAAAATATTCAGCAAAATGAAAGACCCAATTCCACCAGGAAAACAGAAGAACGTGGTATACTCGATACCGTGTGGTACCGACGATGGCAAAGTATACATAGGACAGACGAAACGTATGCTGGAAGTGAGGATTGCGGAACACAAAAACGATGCCAAAAAAAAGGAATCCAAGATCAGGCTTAGCCGTTCACACGATGGAGGAAGGACACATATTCAACCACAAAAAAACTGACGGTACTGGAACGGATCGAGAACCCGGGAGTAAGGATGATCGCGGAGGTATTCCACATCAAAAAGCAGGGAGAAAAACAGACAGTGAATCTACAACGTGAATGTGGCAACTTCAACTCTACGTACAATGGACTATTGGCTCGACTACGTAGTGAACCACGCACACGAGAGAGCGATGGAATGAACGACACCAATGACGAAACACGAAGACAAAACACGATGACGTAAATGATGGGTGGGCTGCGCACCATAACTTGTTTAAAAAGGGGGTTAGATGGGGGAAAAATACTAGTATAGTTTGACGTAACAAGTAGTGAGGTAGCAACCAGCATTCTGTACGTGACAAATATTCTGTAGAGTAAACTTAAAATAATAAAGAATTGTTCTAGGCGTCTGATGATGGCTGAAGAAAAGTAGGCCGAAACGCGTTACGCAAATATATAGCTGTTTTAATTTTCTACGTCACCGATAAAAACCAACAAAAAATAAATAGTACATAGTTATGTTCTTGCAAAGTTAATTTATTCAACTTAATGTTACCCATCAAATCGTGTTCAACACTTGCGCCATCTTTCTTACACATTTTCATTCATTCTTTCTTCAAATCCTTGTCGGTTTTGAAAACCTTCCCTATTTTCTAGAGCATGCCCTTCATAATAGCCCGGAGTTTTTCTATTGGGCGAAGTTCTGATGAGTTTGGCGGATTTGCATTCTTCAGCACAAAAACAACATCGTTGGCTTCGTACCACTCCATCACTGGTTTTGCGTAAAGGTACGATGCCAGATCCGGCCAAAACAGAGTGTCACTTTTGTGGGACCGGACGAAGGGCAGCAGGCGCTTCTGGAGGCATTTTTCTTTATACATTTGGCCGTTGATGGTGCCGGTCTTTATGTACGGATTGCTAAATTTGCCACATCCACAGATCGGCTGCCACTTCAAGAACTTTTTAGCAAATTTTTAACCTTCTTCTTCCGGAACACCCAGGCGGGACTTTTCGACGAAAAACTTCGGGCCGGCTTTAATGTGCGTCTCGTTAGGCGCCTTCCTTATCTTGAAGACATGAAGTCCGGCCCACTTCCCAGACTATCCGGAAGAATTGATATTCTTGACCACGTCCTGAATCGAATTGTTCGGATTGCGCTTAAAATAATCCCTCACCTTCCTTGCGTTCACAGGGTCGGTCGTCTTCGCTTTTATTCCGCTGCCAGCTCTCCACTGGGTTGTCTAGGTCTTCTTGAACAATTTCACCACGCGGGACACGGTCGAATTGTCGATTCCCAACTGTTTTGCGATCCACCTGTGGGACTGGCTTTTCCACGACCGCCCCCCTTATGTTTTGTCCAAGCACCTCTTGCTTAGAAGGCATCTCAATAATCACTAGAAAGATTTTGACGGACATTCGCACATGTTAATACTACACTCTAATCTAGTTTAACTCGAAATTTCATTGATTTTTACCGATGCAACAAAAAGTTATACACAAAAGAAAGCAATGCTTTTTTTTCGCGTACGATCTTGTCGATGTTGATCACACCTTGTGAATCCCAGAAAACGGTGGCTGTCACCTTTCCGGCCGATAGGACAGTCTTCGCCTTCTTCGGAGCACCGTCCCCGGGTGAAGTCCACTGTTTCGACTGTTCCTTGATCTCTTGTGTGTTCCAGTGGATTTATTATGGATGTTTCATGGATTTATTATGGATGTTTCATCGACGGTCAGAAAACGACGAAGAAACTCCATCGGATTGCGCTACAACAGCGTCAAAAAATTCTCTAAAATTGTCTCACGGTTGCGCTTCCTGTCCGAAGTAAGCAAATGCGGCACCCTTTGCGCCTCATGTCCCAAAATTGCATACAGAATATGATCCACGCGGTCTTTTGAGATACCTACTGTCTCAGCTAT
The DNA here is from genome assembly GCA_024533555.2 of Aedes koreicus. Taxonomy (NCBI): domain Eukaryota; kingdom Metazoa; phylum Arthropoda; class Insecta; order Diptera; family Culicidae; genus Aedes; species Aedes koreicus. The sequence continues at coordinate 42,328 of JAHHFK020000640.1, forward strand.
CTCGCACACCTTCAATCGGCGGTCTGCCAATAAGAGATCGTGATTTTTGCTGGATTATCCTCCGTGGCTGCCGTTTTCAGGGCACCTTTTTGACGATCAGCATCTAAGAAAAAGAGTCATCGTACACAGCATTCAAGCGCACTTTGATTTCACGGCGCGATTTCGCTTCCAAACCAAGAATCGAACCACCGACCGATATTGGTCTTTTTCCCATTTTTCTATTATCCACGGACTCGTCCGTTTTCACTCGCAGTCAAAACAAAATTACGAGTGATATTTGGCTGCAATTTTGTCAGAAGCCGTCTACGGAAATGGACTGCACGATTTCTGTTTATTTCTCTTGCGATCGATGGCACCATCGGATGAGACTTACCGATCGGACTGCCCTCGTGTACACCATGAACAACAAATTTGGATGCACTTTCAAAATGCATTAAAATAACGCAGACGCTATATTTTAAGTTTCTTGATATATTTTATGCAAAGTACTCATTATGTAGATAAACTACAGCAAATGTTTCGAAATGACTCCTCCTTTAACTTTCTTTACCAACCTCAAACGATTTTCGAAACTGTCACAGGCGGAACTGTTTCTATGGGCATAACTACCTTGAACTGGTCCATATTCGAAATTTTGTAGTCGTTCAGTTTGAATAGCATGTAGGACCAAACGAAAAAAATCCAATGGATTCAGATCCGGAGAGTTGGGATGCCATTCATTCCTCGCCAGGAAACCCGTCAAATTATCCGTACACCAGGCCTGAACATTATATCGTACAACTGCGCGAGATAATTATATCGTACAACTACTGTTTGAGAGCCGGCGTCGGTGATGTAGTGGTAAGCGTGACTATTACTTGGCACCCCAGTGGGTCTGGGTTCAATCCCAGTCGACGTCGGTGGTTTTTCTGAGGCGAAAAAATCTGGTCACGTCTTCCTTCGGAAGGGAAGTAACGCCGTTGGTCCCGGCTCATATTCATGAGTCGTTAGGTGGGGTCCAGGTGGTAGAGTCGTCCTCCTGGCGTCGGTGATTGTTAGACAATAAAAAAATAACCCATTAGAAAGCTTTTGGCATATTTATTACATTCAACTTCAATACCATATCCGTACGCTCGCTCCTTACGCTTAACTCCACTCATAAGATTCTGTACAACATCATAAGCAGCTTCTTCTGTACGGAAACCCACTTTTTCTTCATGTCTTCCTCAGATTTGACCTCCTTTGGATGCTTCCGTAGTACCTGCTTCATATTAGCCCAGTATTTTTCGATGGGCCTTAGTTCCTGTGCGTTGGAGGGGTTCGTGTCCATGGGTATGAGGGTGACCCCGTTGGCTTCGTTCCTCTCCAGGACAACATTTGAATAATGGCACGAAGCTACATCCGGCCATAAGATCGTAGGGCTCTCGTGTTTCTTCAACAGAGGAAGCAGACCCTTCTGTAGACACTCCTTGAGGTAGATCTCCCCGTTTACAGTCCCAGTAGTCACGAACGGCGCACTTGCCACATGAGCAGATGGCTTGTCAAATCATGTGCTTCTTGGCAAACTTTGAAAGTTTCTGCTTCTTTACTTCCTCCGGAACATAAAACTTGTGCTGAGCGGTGAAGAACAGTAGCCCCGGAAGCTGCCGGAAGTACGCCTTGATGTAAGTCTCATCATCTTGGATGAGACGCTGAAGCTTTTTCAGCATCTGGGTGTACAGGCCCGTGACTTTTCCACCGTATTTTGCCGTTAGTCACGATTTGGAGCCTTCTGCACTTTGATCCTTGGCTCTCTGAACGAAAGTCTAGGACAGATTCAACTTTTTAGCCACATCCCTGACCGTAGCATTGTGATTCCGCTTAAACGCTTTCCCGACACGCTTGTGATCATGATCACTAATAGAACATCCATTCTGACCGCATTCCACCTACCGTTCGATGCTCAGAGCTTCGTAGCATCGTTTAATAACACGACTCACCGTTGACTGCACGATGTCCCGATGAGAGTTGAGGATTTTCCAGGTGCTTGCGCAAAATCAATTCGCAACGTTGCTTTTCGGGTGACGCACTTTTTTCTAATTTTCGAATAACTGACAGCGATAAAGAAACAAAAAAAAACACTCTAAAATACTTCTACCCAAATTTTCAAGAGAAAATACCCAATGGGTAATTTTCTACTGCATTTTTTCCGTGATGCAATTTGATGTTGGACACCCTTTATTGCCATTACACAAACCATTCTCTGTAGCAGCTTCTCAACTAACCAGCTCCGGTTTCCATCTCACAATCGTTCCACCAAAAATGCTGAGTGCAATGGCTAAGGATCCCCTTCCACCCACTAGAAGGCAGCATTACCTAAAGCCATTCAGTCATTATGCATAAACCGTTTTGGTAAACATTGAGTGCTACAAAGTGCACCGGATATGCTTCGAGGATTAAGGATTTACAGCAGACAAGATAAACACAACTCCAAGAACCACCCGGTCGATGCATCACAATGCAGATTTCGCTCTACCCTAGCAACCCGTTGAGGATTAGAGTTCTGAGAATCAATTTAACAAGACCGATCAATCCGATGTGTGGTTCCCCAATATTTAGTGAAATTAAGCCGTAGAAATTTCGACTGTGCAAGCTAAAACCAGTAATTGACTTCAGTTTATTCGGTGTTTTCCTTACTTGGATTCTCGGTGCAAGCATTAGGTAGGCGTCTGCTCGGTGTGGGAAAATTATTTGAATGAACATAAAGATGAACAACTTTTGCTTCGAGTTCCCAAGAAAATGTCTGAAAAGTTTATGCCATATAAATAACGTTATTATACCGTCTAGAAAAGAGCAGCCAACATTGAACTTGCCCAACTTGACATTATACGGTTTATACGATATGGCTTACTTTAATATGACAACGACCTTTCACCGAGAGAGTTATGAACAACTTAATCGGATCGATGTTCGATGTGTTGTTTGTTAGTCAAATTGATTAACATACACTTGAGACGCCACGGATCCTTCTTCCATTTCATTCCATGTTCCCTAATGTTATCTCAAAAAGCAATGAATCCTTCGTCGAGGGATGATATCAAGTTCTTAATTTTGGAGAGCAAAACTTCGGCCGAAATAACGGCGCACATTTATAGCTCGAACATAAATAAAGTTTCAAGCAACAACAAAGACCAATAAATTATTGCTAGAACTAATTATAAATTTAAATAAACACACCCAGCGTCTTCTAACCCCTTTTGCTCAACGAAAGCACAACTAATGGAAACGAAACCCCCTTCTCGGTGAGGTGAACTGCACGAGCGCATTTTATCGTTGTCGTACCGCCCGAATGTGTTTCGCTCCGCTCTCCATCATTGGGTATTGGATGCTGCATTCTGGAAAAGTTTTTCAACCGAAAGTTGCTCTAAGATTATTTAATTACCTCTTGCGACGGCATTCGGGCGGGGCGGGCACATCCCTCCCGCTCACACAATTCTGCGGGAATGAGAACTTGGGATGAAATATCGGCGGGTAAGTAGTTTATTCGGCAGCAAATACCGTGGCGCGGATGCAGTTTAATGAGTATGGCGACAAAACTTTAACTGCAAGCGATAAATATTAGAATAGGTTTACTTCAACGATACGACATTCGCCGGTGCGATACTTGGGCTCATAAAATAGGGGATTTTAATGAGCGGTTGTTTGTAGAATTGACAATTGTAAAAAGCTTTATAAGGAGCTTCTCTAAAAAGAGTTATGGATGTACTGGACTGAAGAACATAATATTTGTCCGGATGAGTAATTTTTCGTCAATTCTTGAATTATTTTGCACTCGTTGTTTTTTGTATAGATTCAGTCCAAGGTCATCTTTCAACATATTAGGTGCGAAACTGAGTTCCCGCTGTTTAGCAATAGATGGCGCCAGTAGTAAGTGCTGGTCGAATGTTGTACATCTCAAGCATCATAAACCAAGCTCAGACATATGGTAAACAAACCGCTTTGCCAAATCAGTGATTTTGGTTTAATGTTATATATTTTGGTTGTTTGAAGATGTCTGATTTCGTGCCAAATAATCGCCACTTGCGGGAAGTGTTGATTATCTTCTCTGATTCGAAGAAAACGGCGGCTGAAGCACATTGAGAGCTCCAAAAAGTTTACGGTGATGCTGCTCTGAGTGAAACAACGTGTCGTGATTGGTTTCGTCGCTTCAAAAACGGTGATTTCAGTGTTGATGATCGGCCGCGTGAAGGAAGGCCAAAAAACTTCGAAGACTCTGAATTGGAGGCATTACTCGATGAGAATCCGTGTCAAACGCAAGAAGAGCTTGGTTCAGGATTGGGAGTTTCCCGCCAAGCTGTTTCTAAGCGATTGCATGCGTTGGGAATGATTCAAAAGCAAGGAACTTGGGTTCCTTACGATTTGAAGCCAAGAGATGTTGAGCGTCGTTTTTTCGTCTGTGAACAACTGCTCCAGCGGCAAAAAAGGAAGAGTTTTCTACATCGCATTTTGACGGGTGACGAAAAATGGATTCATTACAGTAACCCAAAACGGAAACATTCATGGGGAGTGCCCGGGCATGCTTCAACATCGTCGCCTAGGCCGAATATTCACGCTGCGAAGGTTATGCTGTGTATTTGGTGGGACCAAGTTGGTGTTATTTATTATGAGCTGTTGAAACCAAACGAAACCATTACCGGGGAACGGTATCGAGCTCAATTGATGCGATTGAGCCGAGCACTGCACGAAAAACGGCCACAATACGAGCACAGACACGAAAAAGTGATTCTTCAGCATGACAACGCTCGACCTCACGTTGCGAAACCCGTGAAAACCTACTTGGAAACGCTCAAATGGGAAGTCCTACCCCACCCGCCATATTCTCCTGATATTGCACCGTCCGATTATTACTTGTTCCGTTCGATGGCACATGGTCTCACTGGTCAGCAATTCCACTCATATGATGACATCTCAAAATGGCTTGATTCTTGGATAGCATCAAAAGACGAACAGTTCTATCGAAATGGTATTCACGTTCTACCAGAAAGATGGGAAAAAGTCGTAGGGCAATACTTTGAATAATTCGTTTGTAACCTTTGTTTTCAAAATAAAGTTCCCTTTTCACCAAAAAACAGCGAGAACTTAGTTGTGCACCTAATAATTCTGATCGTTGACTGCGACATTCCTGTTCTTTGGCCATCTTTCGTCCGAACTTTCCAGGCTAGACACCTGACAGTGCGTTTACGGCCAGATCTGGGAGGTGTTTTTCTCGATCCGGTTTCTTTGTAGGGTTTTATGGTGCGAGAGATGAATCATTCGTTTATTCTCGAGGATTTACTTCGATGCAAGGTGAATTGATTCTTTTGGATTGCATATTGAAAGGCGTTAAAAAGTCAAACTCAGCTATGGTTTGTCTGCGCTGAACCAAAAAGGTATCCATAAAGGAACAAGTGGTTTGTCAGAGGAACTGCTCAGCGGTATTCCATGCGGTATGGGTCAACGTCGAGGGACCCCTCCAGGAGCAATTGGCGTCAACCGAAAAAAATCTAGGTGGCTTATATCAGGGATATAACCACGAGGTTCACGTAGAACCGCGTTGGTGTATAGGAATTGAAATGTCTACCAAATGCTTAAGAAATGAAACAGATTCTTGATGGATGATTATAGTTTGCTTGTATTCAGCTTGACGTTACCAAATGGAATCCAAGTTATTTAACATAACCACAGTCAGTGGTTGCTGCAATTGCTCGGAATGGAACATCTCCCCCCTTAAGCCATCCAGTATGGCTGGAACCTTGCTGGCAAACAGATTTGTCGTTGGGGTCTTCTTGGAGTCGGAACCGATACTGAATCTAGTTGTGGTTGATCATCTTCTTCATGATGTCGTCCGAGAAGTACTGCGACTCGTCAGTTTCCAGCTCCTCTTCAGATGCCAAATCCGTCGATGGATTTGGTCCCACTCCTAGAACGGCTGGAGGTCAAATCCGCCGACGAATACGGACTACGGACTTGGACCTTGGCTTGCAGTTGGATCTGGAACAACCTCGACCGAACGTTGCTTCAATTGGTTGGTGTGTGAACGTATCAGCCGTTGTCGATCTTGCAGGGACACATTGTAGTTCACTCTTCCGATGCGCTCGATGACCGTAGCGGCTTCCCAATGCCAAGAATTGCCTTGATGGACTTGGGCATTCACAGAATCACTGGAAGCGAACTGTCTTGAAACTGCTCCGTGCTTCTTGTTGAATCGATCGTTTTGCTGTGTTGCTTTCTGTGTTGTGCAGCTGGAGTGGCATGTTCAGGTAGTAATAGCATCGACGAAACAGTCTGGATTGGTCATCCGAACATCACTTCTACTGGGGACTTGTCACCGAGGTCAGCTGTTGGCGTTGTCCGGTAGACTTGCAAAAACGTTTGTAATGCCTCCTCCAGTGTCTCCCCTCCCAATCGAATGTTCCGAAGGGTGCGCTTCAAGGTATCCACGAACCTTTCTGCTAATCCATTTGACTGGGTATGGTATGGTGCGGTGCGTACGTGGTGAATACCTTGTTTTTCGCAGAAAGTCTGGAACTCGTGGCTGGTGAATTGGGTACCATTATCCGAGACGATGGTTTATGGTACGCCAAACGTTGTGAATGCTTGCGATTGTAGCTTCGTGGTTGCTCTGCTCGTTGTAGATTTGGTTGCGTACACTTCGGGCCACTTGGTGTACGGATCGACCACCACCAGGAAGTATACGCCATCCGCAGGTTTAGCATAGTCCACGTGAATACCTGACCACGGCTTGTCAGGGATGGGCCAAAACTCCAGGGTTGTCTTGACAGGTGCATTTTCAGCAGTGCAGCATGGAGTGCAGTGCTGGACGAATTCCTCGATGTCGTTATCGATTCCTGGCCAGAAGCCGAAACTGCGTGCGATGGACTTCATGCGAACCATACCAGCATTCCCTACCATACCAGGATTGCTTCAGGATTTGCCTTCGGAACTTGCTCGGAAAGACAACTCTCTCGTGGAACAAAATACAGCCGTCGACATGGGTAAGGGACTCGCGCCTGTTGAAGTTGGGACGGACGTCGTGATTGATCGTGTATCGGTTGGCCAGCCCTCACGGATGTACTGCAGCACCGTTTGTAGAGCCTTTTCAGTCTTCGTTGCAGCTTGGATTGCTGCGAAAGAAACTGAAACTTGGTCGATAGTGTCACGAACAATGCTCACCATGTCTTCTTCTAGGAAAATCGCTGCCACGACGTAATCTTCATCTGGCTGCTTGGTACGGTAGATCAATCTGCACAGCATATCCACGCAACCGAAGTCGTTGGTGGACACGTGATGGATGTCAAAATCGTAGTTGAGCAGCATCAACGCCCACCGCTGAAGTCGATTTGCGGTATGCAATGGAATACCATTCTTTGGACCAAAGATTGACAGCAACGGCTCGTGTTCCGTGAGAAGAGTGAATCACCGATACAGCAGGTACTTGTGGAACTTTTTTACGCCGTAACATAGTGCAAGTGCTTCCTTTTCAGGCTGCCCGTAAGCTTGCTCCGCCGGGGTGAGGGATCTCGATGCGTGAAGAAATACGTGGAAGATAACTGCACCGATACCGGTGCTGGAAACGTCCTATGCTACGATGATTGGTAACTTGGGATCATGCGTCAGCAACACATCGGACTGCAGGACTTGCTTGAACTGCTCAAAAGACCGCTGGCAATCGGTATTCCACTGCCACTTCGTATCCTTCTTGAGTAGTTTGTCGAGAGGTTGGCCAAGCTCATGGATGTTGCGAACGAACCAGGCGTAGAAATTAACGGCACCCAGGAAGGACGGGGCTCGGAAACGTTGGTTGGTGCCGGAATAGACGCGATGGCTTGGAGCTCTTCTGGATCGGGCAGTATGTCCTTGCTGGTGATGATGTGCCCCAAGTACTTGATTTTGGTTTGGAAAAAGCATTTCTCCAGCTTGACATGAAAACCATATTCTTCCAAACGTTGAAGTAGCTTGTCCAATGACGCCTTGTGTGCCTCCCAGGTTGGACCGAAGATGATAGCATCGTCGGAAACGAACGTACCCCAGGAATGTCAGCAGTAATTGTGAACACTAGTCTTTGGAATGCCCCAGACGCTGATTTCACCCCTGGAGTGAGCCGGTTGAATTGGAAAAGACCTCGGAGCGTATTTATGGTGAGAAGCCTCTTCGATTCATCGTCTACTTCCAACTGAAGAAACGCATCGGAGAGGTCGATTATACTGAAAACGGCACTTCAGTTGAGCTGCGCGAAAATTTCCTCCGGAGTTAGCAGAGGATACTGATTGGCGTCCAGCGCTTCGCTGAGTCCAGTGGAATAGTTACCATTCGACTTGCGTACTGCGACGATATGAGCGGCCCACTCCGAGAATCGATCGGCGTGATGATTCCTCGCGACTGGAGACCTGTCTGTTCGTCAATGACCAGCGAAATGGTGTTGAATGGAAATAATCGCTTCAAACAGAAAACAGGGTTGACGTTTGGTTTTAAAAATAACTTTACCTTTGTCTTAGTGCAGTGTTCCAGCGAATTGTTGAAAACCGCCGGATGGTTGGCTTGAACTCCTCGAAATATGGCCCAGGTACTTGACTGCAGAGCGTATCGAATGGAACCGACCATAGGTTGAACATGCCGATCCAATCAATTCCGAGCACGTTGATTTCCGGCGATGACGTCACAAAACACTGGCCACGCTTGACCATGCTGTTGATGGTGATTTTACAATGGAATTCGCCGATGAGAGCGAGTGGTCCACCGGATACGTTGGATGCTTCAATCGATGATGGTGTCAGCTTCCGGCGTCCCAGTTCTTGCCACGTTGTTTTGGAAATTACCGTGATATCGCTTGCGGAGTCCAGTTGTAGCGAAAAAGCGACTTCGTTGATGGTGATCGTCACATACTTGCGTTTTCTGGAGCTTTTTTTGGTGTGGTTCATGAAAAACCCTTTGTCTGCGGGTCTGGAACTGGCCTTCTTCTTGAACTGCTTCTTCTCTCGGGGTTGAGTGGAAGAGTCGCTTGAAGCCTTTTTTACACAACCACAGCAGCCTTCTTTGTGGCCGGTGCGGTTGCATGACTTGCATAGATGGTCAGAAAATGGACAGTTGCGAGCATAGTTTTCGGTGGACGTTGCTGGTAGCTGGGCTTCTTCTCCGAGATGCGGTGGACCGAATTTTTTGAACTTAATGGTTGTTTGATCATCGTGGTGCCCGACTTGAGCTTGACGAGCCGCTGAAACTCGATCAGAGTTTCAATGGTCACCGGTGCTTCTGCTGTCACACTTTCGATGCAGGAAAGAAGTCTTGCTCGGATATCCACGTAGCGTGGTGCTTTGAGACCACAAACGAACATCAAGCACTTAAATTGGTCGATCTTCAAATTCTTGAACTCGAATTCTTCACACGCCTCGCGCCCTTGCCACCATAGGTGGTGATTTCGTTCGACTCCGATTTCATCAGTTGCAGGCATTGATAGCGCTTGTGGAAAACGGAAGTTTGCCTGCCGAAGATCTTGGTCAGTGTCTTGACGGTTTCGGCGAACGTGACTTCCTTCCGCAGCTTCGGAAGGATGTAGTTAACGTAGCGACTGTGCGCTTTCGAAAAGATCCTTGTGCCGGGCGAACCACTTTTCGAATGTGGTGCCGTTCTCCGGATCGAAACAGAACTCGCTGATGTTGCTCGACATTGACTCCAATACTTGCTCTGGGTGGTTTGCTTGCGGAACGGTCAACCGCTGTAGAAGCTGGGTCATCTGCTGGATTGCTGGAGTTCTTGATTGGTCGCCACCCTTCTTCGGGTTAAATTCTGGAACTCTTGAAACTTCCAGAATAATCCTCGTCGCCAATGGAATGTCTTCCAAATGCTTAAAAAAAGAAACTCAGATTCTTGAAGGGTAGTTACAGTTTGCTTGTATTCCGCTTGTCGTTAACAAAAGGAATCCAAATTAATGCCGCGTTGATACAGATCTTCCATTCGGTGAAGTATTCTGACAGAACATTCAGGCTTCGCTGCAGTTTCGTCGTAAGCGCTCTTGTTACCCTACCATTGTGGACGACTGATGTATCATCGGCGAACAACGACAGACATCCATTTTCAGGGAGCGGGGGTATGTCCGAGGTGAATAGGTTGAAGAGAAGTGGACCTATTATACTTCCCTGCGAAAAGCCGGCGGAGAACTCCTGTGCATCGGAGACTGCACCTTGCAGCGAAACACGGAATGTCCTGTCGACAGGTAATTTTTAATTATCTTCTCCAGGAAGATAGAAAGATTGTGTCTTTTTAGCTTATACACCAGGCCATCGTGCCACACGTTATCGAAGGCCTTCTCGATATCGAGAAGTGCCATGGCAGATGATTCCGCAACAGACTTGTTCCCCGTGAGAAGGTTGGTTACTCGGTTAAGTTGGTGCACTGTTGAGCGACCACGTCGAGATCCGAATTGCTCATCGAGCAAGATGTTCAGCTCGTCGGCAGGCGAAAGAAGCCGACGATGGATCGCTTTCTCAAACAGTTTTGATACTCCTGAGAGAAGGCTGATGGGCCTATAGCTCTTGGAACATGAAGGATCTTTTCCAGGTTTCTGGATGGGGATGACTTTGGCTGACTTCCGACACGAGGGGAAGTAGCCAAGTCGGATGCATTGGTTGAAGATCAAAGCCAGATGATCGTAGAACTGGAAGCTCAATTGGTTGAGCTCCAAGCTCATGATGTTATCGAAACCTGGGGCCTTCATGTTCTTTGAACCTTTGATATAAGTCAACAATTCGTCAGCTGAGATCTCCAACTCCTCTGTGAAGTCTGGCTTATATAGATGTTAGTAATAAGCGCGCTAACGGCAGCTTCGTGTGGACTGGCGATGTTTTTTCCGAGATTGTGGGAGCTGCAGTTGACTTATCTCAGCAGCTTTTTCTACAGGAGTTATCAAGCGATCCTTAGAGACATTGCTGTCTAGTGGGATCAACGGTGGAATGAACCTTGGCTTAGTTTTCAAAATTTTTGTCAACTTCCAGAACGGCTTTGCACAATCTGGAAGAGAGCGGATTTTGTCGGAAAAATTGTTATTCTTTAGATCCACCATTCTGGCCTAAATAATTTTCGTCACTCGATTACAGTGACTTTTTAGCGTTGGCAAACCAGTTCGCTGGTATTGCCTTCGGATTGCGTTTCGCAATTGTATTAAATCTTTAGTGGGTCTATAGGTACAGAGTTGCTCACCTGATCAATCACCGTTACATGGTGCTCCCGGGCCTCCTTCTGGCACGATGGTAGTCTCGTCTGGTGATCCGATGCCGGTTGACCGAGGACCCAACTTAGGCCACCACTGGATAGTGGTCCGAGCTGAGCTCCTGGTGTACTACCGGCTGGGCGATATTGTTTCCATGTTGGTGAGGAAGATGTCAATTGTCGAATGAACCCCGGATCTGCTCAACCGGGTGGGAGTATCCGGGCCCAGGACGGTGTAATGGCCCTTTTCCAGGTCTTCATGCAGAATTATTCCGTTCCGGTTTTTTGTGTTTCGCATTTAGGTCGCCAGAGATAATAAACTGCCCCTGCCTCCGAGTTAGCTTGAGAATGTCGTTCCGTTGGACCGTTGTTGTTCCGTTAGCGTTGTTGGCTTGCTTGGGACAATAGGCCGCGATAATGGAGATGGTCCGACGGCAGTTTAGACCTCGACTCCGATGGCTTCTATAGACTGCAGCTGAAAACTCGTAAGTAGGTGGTAGTTGATGTTGTAGCGTAGGGCGATCGCAACTCCTCCTCCACTAGAGCCGCTACGATCAAGTCTCATAATCCGGTATCCTGGATGAAAACGCTGACTTCCTGTTAAGGAAGTCACCGAGTTCAATGGTTTTGTTCCGGATGAAAGAAGCATTCCAATCGAGGATGCTGATGTTGCGATTATGGTCCATATTTGAAAATAAATTTCATCGGCACGGATGCGGTGGCTTTGAGCTGTTCCTCCTTCGAGTGGCAGGAACGTAGTTGGCGGTAGAGCTCTTAGACGAACTCGACTGGTTACGTGGAGATACTGCAACCCGGATTGCACCAACCTGGAGGAAGAGCTGGCGAGGGTGGTGGCGGCTGCCGCGAATCGTTGCTGTACGGTGGCCGATGGGCGGTTGGCATGGTAGATTTGGCACTTGGTACCGGAGCGTTGGGAATTTTTTTTTTCGTCCATCCGAGGGGGAGGACGACGTTGGCCTCGTCGGAACTTGGTGGATGCCTGCTTGCGGATTGCCAGAAACTCCGCACGTTTGGGACAGGTTAGATTGGTGTCTTCATGATTAGCGCCACAGTTGGCGCACTTTGGAGGAGCACCTTCGTCCATCGGGGCACAATCCTAGGTGGCGTGAACTCCAGAACACTTGTCACACACATGTGGCAGTTTTGGGTTCCATGGCCAAACACAAGGCAGTTGCTCACTGCGTCACGTCGTGGTGCCTCGGGCGATACCGGTCCCACTCGACAATGACGTTGAAGAGGGCCCGTGTTTTCATCAGTTCCACCATCGTAATGGAACCCATCTCCAGGTGGACCAGATAGAGTTAGTCCCGATGATGTCCCTGTTGCTGTCGTCATGAAATCATTTTGGTTCAAATCGTGTACTTTATATTGGTGTTGATAGCATTGCCTACAAAAGAAAGAGGCACGAGATTGCATTAAAAAGCAAAATAATGTTCCAGCTGAGGGTGCGGATATTGTTGTATTAACATGGAATTATTATTGTTAGTATTATTTATTTAATGACACTTTACCAGAATGTGTGGCATTCGTGTCGGGATCATAGTAATTACAATAAATGTTAACTTAACTAATTAGATTTCGTTGAATAAATTACTGTTTTTAAGAAATTTTATAACAAAAAAAATGAAGTACTTATACTAATAGCACTTAATTTTGTACCAAAACATTTGTAAGTTTTTCTGATCACATGATGTATAAATAAGGTCATTCTGTTCAGCCAAAAGAGAGTTTTTAGCGTTCAAAAACCTTTCACTTTTGCGTAACGCTCACATTTGTCAAAATTTTGAAATGACAATATAAAAAAAGAGAAACGTAGTCCTACGTTAAAATCTAATTAACAATTTAGCTGGTTTTTCACGTGGGTAATTTAGTTAGTCCTGAAAACGCAAGTTTTTCAAAAATAAACTGTAACGTTTCATTATTACCACGGAAGGGAAGAGTTTTTTTTCTTACCTCCGTACAGTGACTTTAACTACTGCACTAATGCTACTATTGATAATGTTAATAATTAAAGAACCCAAAATTCTGCACCGTTTAAATTTGTCAATGATGATTCTATTCTCTATTCCCTTTGTAAGTACCGCCAGCCAACTCTTGTTTTTGTTCATTTCCACGTGCCCTCCCACTTCGAAGCTATCATTGTTCCGACACAATTATGCGTGTAATCCGATCAGATTAGCCAGTAATTGCATCCGGAATAGTGGAATGCACATAGACCGAGTCGAACATTGTACTCGCACGCTCAAAAGATTAACGTGTCGCGATGCATTGCAGACCGTGTCCTGCTTTTATGCGGCGCTGCTGGCAATAGCGAATGCAACACGGGACCAACCACATGCTCTCCGCTTTTAATGTCCAACGGATCCATTTGTCTGGGTTTTCGTTGACAATACTTCCGCCATTTGATGCAGGAACTATTTATACTGTTGTTGAACCAGAGTCTGTAATTTAAAGTAAAACCATGCTTTCAACTATGCACTCCTGCAATGCCCCGTTCTTGGTAGGCCGGAAACGTGTGCCACTCTCATCGATTTGCCACTAGCAGCTACACTGGTTAGGAAAATGATGATGGCAAATCCCCAGCCCTAAGCGGGGGAAAACTCAAAAACTTACCATTACCACAAATTTGCGAGTAAACATGACACAATTCACGGATCACTGATTTCAGCCGGAGGGCATTCGACACACCTTTCAGTGCCACCTACTGCAGTATTTAGGTTCTCGGGTTTGGCGCTCCGTTAAGCTTCAGTTTTAGGCACAACCGATGTATTTGGATCTGAGTTTTATCGCGGCAGACGATCAGAGCCTGGTTTGTTGCTTTGTGTGCCATGGAACGGGTGCTATTCGGAATGTGAAGGTGTATCAGAGCCTCGAAATTTTGGTTATTCTAGAATTCCAGTGAACAAAAGCACATTAATTTTCAAGTTCAAATTTTTGATTATCAAGTCGATTACAATTTTGAGAATTTTCATTTAGTTTATCAAAAATCACACCCATTATGCAGAGATTTGCGAGTCAAACATTTGTTTAAATCCCATCACAACCCGGAACCACGTACAGCAGCGACATGATCTCTGTGCGAGCGTATCCATTGTGGGGACCACTCGAGTGATGTGAAATTGATGGAAATTGTAACCGCACATTACTCCTCCTCTTTATCACGGGACGGTGCCCCGTGCGGAGGCTGTCGGTCGTTTCGTTGTCATTCGCGGCCAGTCATAGATGCCAGTTCGTAGATGCGTTTCGCATCCCGTTGGATGATGGAACCTAGATTTACGAACTATCTCTCTCTATGGCTTCAAGTTGTTCTCTGATTTAGGAAAGTGCAAATCTTTTGTTTGACAGCATCCACATGGATGGCCAGGAATGGAAAGCGAAAGGATCCGATGTGCTCTTTTTGCTAACACCGAAAACATTTGTCTGGGAAATTGCAACCATCAGCGCTCGGGAGTGTCATCGCAAAACCGCAAAAGCCGAAAAAGTTGCCTCTTCTCTGTGCTTCATGCATCGGTTGATTTTGGGTGATGGAACGCATGCAACGTACCTCTTAAGTTAAGTCTTGGGATTTCGATGACGCATTCAGTCTAGAACAGAAACTATAATACTGGCGCAGCGATGCAGCACAGTGGGAGAAAAGTGCCCGAAACGCGAAAGAATTCTATATCTCAGCTCGGAGTGGAACGATTTCTGTAAATGTTACTTTAACTTGAAGGAAAATTTCTAAGAAATCGAATGGACGTGGTCTCATTGGCCGCACGGAACTGCTTGGGGAGCAAATGAGCTCATTTTACCCTGGTTCCCCTAATATTTCCTTGTTGTTCAGAAATTTCTTTGCTCGGTGTGACTCAAGATCAACAAAATGATGCTAGTCCTATGTAAAATTTCCAGGAAAATCGATTGAAGTAGGTTTCGTTCACCGCACGGCTCTGTGAATGAAGATATGGCTGATTTTACCCTGATTCCCCTAATATTTTCATGTTTTTCACAATTTTCTTTGCTCGGTGTGACTCAAGATCAATAAAATAATGCTAGTTCTTTGTAAAATTTTCTGGGAAATCGATTGAAATTGGTTTCATTTACCGCACGGCTCTGTGAACGTAGATATGGCTGATTTTACCCTGATTCCCCTAATAGTTTTGTGTTTATCATAAATTTCTTTGGTCGGAGTTACTCAAGATCAACAAATTAAGGCTAGTCCTTTGTAAAATTTGCTGAGAAATCGATTGGAATTGGTTTCGTTTACCGCACAGCTCTGTGAACGAAGATATGGTCGATTTTACCCCGATTCCCCTAATATTTTTGTGTTATTCAGAGATTGCTTTGTTCGGTGTGACTCAAGATCAACAAAATAAGGCTAGTCCTATGTAAAATTGCCTGAAAAATCGATTGGAGTTGGTTTCATTAACCGCACGGCTCTGTGAATGAAGATATGGCTGATTTTACCCTGATTCCCCTAATATTTTTGTGTTATTCAGAAATTTCTTTGCTCGGTGTGATTCAAGAACAACAAAATAATGCTAGTCCATTTAAAAAAAATTTCTGGGAAAAAAATTAGCCATATCTTCGTTCACAGAGCTGTGCGGTGAACGAAATCAACTCCAATCGATTTTCCAGAAAATTTTACATAGGACTAGCCTTACTTTGTTGATCTTGAGTTACACCGACCAAAGAAATTTCTGAATTACAAAAAAAAATATTACGGGAATCAGGGTAAAATGTGTCATATCTTCATTCACAGAGTGGTGAAACTAACTCCAATCAAGTCTCCAGGAAATTTACATGGGACTAACCTTATTTTGTTGCTTTAGAAAAACACCGAACAAAAAATTTCTGAAAAAAAAAACGAAAATGTTAGGGGAATCAGGGTAAAATCAGCCATATCTTCATTCACATAGCCGTGCGGTGAATGAAACCAACTCCAATCGATTGGCCAGAAAATTTTATATAGGACTAGCCTTATTTTGTTGCTGTAGAAACACACCGAACAAATAAATTTCTGAATCACACAAAAATACTAGGGAAATTAGGGTAAAATCAGCCATATCTTCATTCACAGAGCCGTGCGGTTAATGAAACCAACTTCAATCGATTTTTCAGGCAATTTTACATAGGACTAGCCTTATTTTGTTGATCTTGAGTCAAACCGAACAAAGCAATCTCTGAATAACACAAAAATATTAGGGGAATCGGGGTAAAATCGACCATATCTTCGTTCACAGAGCTGTGCGGTAAACGAAACCAATTCCAATCGATTTCTCAGCAAATTTTACAAAGGACTAGCCTTAATTTGTTGATCTTGAGTAACTCCGACCAAAGAAATTTATGATAAACACAAAACTATTAGGGGAATCAGGGTAAAATCAGCCATATCTACGTTCACAGAGCCGTGCGGTAAATGAAACCAATTTCAATCGATTTCCCAGAAAATTTTACAAAGAACTAGCATTATTTTATTGATCTTGAGTCACACCGAGCAAAGAAAATTGTGAAAAACATGAAAATATTAGGGGAATCAGGGTAAAATCAGCCATATCTTCATTCACAGAGCCGTGCGGTGAACAAAACTAACTCTAGTCGATTTTCCAGGAAATTTTACATGGGACTAGCCATATTTTGTTGTTCTTTAATCACATCGAGCAAAGAAATTTCTGAAAAACACAACAATATTAGGGGAATCAGGGTAAAATCAGCCATATCTTCATTCACAGAGCCGTGCGGTGAACGAAACCTACTTCAATCGATTTTCTGGAAAATTTTACATAGGACTAGCATCATTTTGTTGGTCTTGAGTCACACCGAGCAAAGAAATTTCTGAACAACAAGGAAATATTAGGGGAACCAGGGTAAAATGAGCTCATTTGCTCCCCAAGCAGTTCCGTGCGGCCAATGAGACCACGTCCATTCGATTTCTTAGAAATTTTCCTTCAAGTTAAGGTAACATTTACAGAAATCGTTCCACTCCGAGCTGAGATATAGAATGCTTTCGCGTTTCGCTCTTAAAAATAATGAATTTTACACGTGATGTAGTCCTTACAACCTGTAAATATTTTTAACTTAAATTTACATATGCTTCCGTTTTAAGTTTATTTGGATGTATTCTTAAATCCTCATTCAGAACATCTAATAACACATACAAGTACACGTCAAGTCATTATCGTCGACTTCAGCATTAGCGTAGTTCAATTCCTGAAGTTGGTTTCAAACGTCGTGATAAGTTTATCCGAAATGGTGTCTTTATTTGGTGTGCGGAAACACCATTATTTATGGAAAACAAATTCAAGTGCATCGAAATTTAGAAGCATGCCTGCGCAGTTAATTTCGGAGTGGAATGCAAATCCTTCGTAGAATGTCAGGGAAGCACCGCCATCGCCAAAGAAACAAAATAAAGAAACTAAATTTATCATCACTGTCCGACACTCGGTTGGGATTTCTTCAACATGAGACGTAACACAAGCCCACAAGGATGCTTATTTTCTGGACATCTAAATCGTTGAACGAGCAGTTTTTTTGCATCTTCACAAAGTCTGAAATGGAATTTTTACTGCGCATTTAAAGTGCATTGTGGTATATTATTGTGATGATTATAATTTCTAATAAAATGGAGTAATTTTTCCCCAGTTGATGATCATCCTTTCGTTCCATTGGCGGATAAAGTTAAAACTATATTTAAGAATCGATTTTTGAATCTAAATTAATCTAAATTAATTATGATCAAAAGTAGGCAGAGCAATGCATTTAAAATTACGTGTATCGTTCATTTAGAAAATTTAATGTTGTGTATCATAACTCAAATTTACGTCATGGCATGTAAACTTTCAATTTTAGTTTTTACTGTCATGTAATTTTTATAACGGACGTAAATTTATGTCCAATGGGCCGCTCCCTTTATGTGCATCCAAGTAGACTTAAAATTACATGACTTTTTCTAAGTGTACAGGGTGCGGCAGAAAATAATGCAAAAATGTTCAAACTTGAGTACTGGGTTTATTCGTGTAGTTAGTAACTAATTTCTGTCGAAAGTTTATTTGTTTATGTTTACTTTCAAGTGCTGCATCAAAACATTCTGGTTGTTTTATTGCAAATTCGTCAAAATGTTCATGAAAGAAGTGATCACCAGTTTGTTGCTCGCTTGAAGAAGCCGAAAGAGATTGCCAAGGTGGTAAGTTGCCATTTGGCAACAGTTTACCGCACGAAAAAGTCGCTGCAGGATGGTCCTAGGAAGCGGAAGCCGAGAAGCGGACGTCCGCGCGCTTTGCACTCACGCCGAACGTGATCAAATCGGTCGGTGCAAAAATTGCTCGCAACCCGGTGCGTTCCATAAGAAAACATGCAAAGGAAGCCAATATTTCGGAGAAATCCATGCGGAGAATCATCAAAGAAGACTTGCATGCATCTTCCAGAGCCAGAGTGAAACGCCACTTGATTACGGACCGGGTCAAGGAACTAGAGATTCCAAGAGATTGCTTTCCTTGTTGAAGAAGGAAAAAATGATAATCCTGTTCTCCGACGAAAAGCTTTTCAGGATCGATGCTGTGGCCAACAGCCGCGCGAACCGGTTCATTTCACCGCAGAAAATGGAGAACGTTCCGGAAAAAGTGAAATTCCAATTTCAAACCAAACATCCGGCTGGTGTCATAATGTTTGGCTTGGTGGCGTCCAACGGTTTGAAAATGCCGCCTGTTTCCATTGATGCTGATGTTAAAATAAATTCCGAAGTATTTCGGTATATCGGTATTTTAAAGGACCAAGTGCTTTCCTGGGTGAAGGCCAACTTCTCCGAGGACCAAAACGTTGTCCTACGGCAGTATGGAGCGCCGTGTCATACGTCCCAACAATGGTTGAACGATAACATGAAATTTTGGCCGAAGGATTTGTGCCCCCCTAGCAGTCCAGATCCTAATCTGTTGGATTATTCGATTTGGGCATATGTTGAAGCACGAGCCTGCAAAAAACATCACACCCTAGTGTGAAAACCCTGAAGTCAACCATAACACGCACATGGCAGTCAATGTCGGAGGACTACGTCAGAAAGGCATGCTCTGGCTTCCGGCGTTGGCTCGAGGATGTTATTAATAAAAATGGAGGATTGTAAGATGGAACGGCTTGTAAGATGGAACAGCGCTACTTTTGACATTCACAGCGACAACACTATCGCGCTGTCAAGTGTTAACCTCATTTTTTTACTATTCTTCAATTTTCATTTGCTTTTGGAGTGAATACACTCATTCTATTTAGCTCTTCCAGGTTTCATTGTTCGAAAGTGTTGGCATAATTAAAACAGCAATTATTTCTTGTGCTTAATAAGTGGAAATTTCCTATCGATATTTAAAGGTAAACATTTGTGTTGGCTAGCATTTTTGGTGTATTTTTATGATCCAAAGGCATTTCCAAACAAATAGTAAAGTGAAACAATTTTTTGATGTTTTGTGTTTATGGCGTCATGTTTGTAAGATGGAACACTGTTAGGCTTGTAAGATGGAACACATTTTTTTCGTTTTAAAACATATGAATGATATTTTTTATGTTTGGAAATGCCATGGAATCAACAATAAAGTGTGTATAGAATAATTTGGTGGATATAGCATCTTTTTAGAAATTTGATATGGCCTCCCGTCATTCGAGAAAAACTCAGCGTGGTGTCATCGACCATGAAGCATTGCTGGATGCTATAAAGAGCGTCAACATCAACAAAGTTTCGATGAGAACTGCCGCTGCGGTCAACAATCTCAAGCTAACATCTTTCCATCGCCACGTTGCCAAATTTAATGCCGAAGTTCCCGATATTTCTGCAGTTCCCAATGATCAATTGTTGGAGATCGTTCGCCGCATTGGATCATATTCCAACACTGGTCTCGCGCATTCGGTTTGCTATTTTTATATTCTTTCTTTCTTCTTAAAGTTTTTATTTCTATGATTTTAATGCATTCTTTTGCGTTTTGCTTTTAAGGTTTTCAATAAGGAACAGGAAGCCGAGCTGACTAAATACATAATTCGCTGTAGTCAGCATTACTACGGAATCAGCATTTATGAGTTGAAGCAGCTGGCATATGAATTTGCAGTGAAAGAGGAAAAAGTCGTCGTACCGAAGAATTGGGAAGCTGAGAAGCTAGCCGGTCGTCAATGGTACTATGGGTTTATGCTTCGCCATAAAAATCTTTCATTGCGCACGCCACAACAAACCAGCTTAAATCGCGTTAAAGCTTTTTGCCGAGAGAACGTCGACCTTTTTTTTCGTAATCTTGATGCTGTTTTTGCTAAAACATCCTTCGGGCCGAGCGACATTTGGAATATGGACGAGACCGGGTTCACAACCGTCCCAAACAACATTGGCAAAATATTATCCCTGAAAGGGTTGAAGCGCGTCGGCCAAATAACATCGGCCGAGCGCGGCTCATTGATGACGTTGGCTCTCGCGGTTAGTGCCTCGGGTAGTTCAATTCCACCATTTTATATCTTCCCTCGCAAAAAAATGAGTCCGACCTACATGGAATATGCGAGCAAGGAAACGGTTGGCTACGCAAATGGCAGCGGATGGATGCAGCAAGACGAATTTGGTAAGTTCATGCATCATTTTATCAAATACAGCCGATCATCAATTGAAGCACCGACCTTGTTGCTTTTGGACAACCACTCGTCGCATCTGTCCATCGCTGCCATTGATCTAGCTCGTGAGCATGGCGTCACCATTCTTTCATTTCCGCCACATTACAGCATCCATGCAACCGCTCGATGTCTCTGTGTTCAAGCCAGTTAAAAGAGCATATACCATCCAGCACCAACTCATGGATGCGCAGAAGAAATCCTCTCTCGATATCACGCACATCCCCATGCTTGTTCATGCTGCTCTTCTGAGAGGTGCAACCGCTGAGAATATCGTCTCCGGTTTCAAAAACACTGGGATCAGCCCGTTCAACCCGGCTATATTCGGCGACAGCGACTTCATTTTTACTAGGTGACGACGAAGAGAATCAAGTCGCCGCCGCTGTCGAAGAACAATACGACCAAGAAGAGCAGCGCAGGATCGTTGTTGATACAAATGCTCTTGACGTTGCTGCTAATGAAACTATTGAATTTCCATCGAAAAGTCGCAGCACTCCTATTGCTTCCACCTCAGTTGCATCTACTTCTCGTGCTTCTACTTCGGTTGCTTCTATCTCAGACGCTCAAAAATTGCTCACATCGATTGGTCCTCTTCGGACGGCAAAGACGCCAAAAAACAAACGGGGAACGAAAGGCGGGGCACACTCTGAAAAGGGGGGCTAATAGAGCGTGATGCGGGCGGGAGAAGGAGTTGGCGTGGCGGGAAGGGTAAGCACCCGGGGAGCCGAGGGAGAGCTAAAATGAAATGGAAGTGAGGTGGGGGTCGCTTTGTTTTTTTTTTTTTTTTTTTATCTTTTTCTCTTTTTGTGATTTAGGTGAAAGATAGTTAATAATTTAATAATTCGGAAAGGAATTTTTTTTTTTTTTGGGTGTGGTTGGGTTTAGACCTTTTTTTTTGTTTTGTGATGGAGGCATTTTTTTTGGGTATACCTTGTGATCAAAAAGTTCCGGTAATTTGAAAAAAAACGCATTTATTTCAATTTTTAATTGATATCTTTATTATCGCCTTCAAAGTACTCGCCATTAGAGGCAACACACATATGCCAGCGCTTTATCCAATCATCCATACATTTTTTATAGGCCGATGAATGTATGGCTTTCAGTTCTTCCAGCGAATTCTTTTTTATCGCATCAATCGATTCAAAACGCCTACCTCTGAGCGGAATTTTCAGTTTTGGGAAGAGAAAAGAAGTCGCACGGGGCAAGGTCTGGTGAATATGGTGCTTGTTTGATGGTATTGGTGGAGTTCTTGGCCAAAAATTCACAAATAGTGAGCGCGGTGTGTGATGGAGCGTTATCGTGGTGTAAAATCCACGAATTATTGCGCCACAATTCTGGCCTCTTCTTTCGAATTGCCTCACGCAAACGTCTCATAACTTGTAAATAATACTCTTTGTTAACCGTTCGACCTTCTGGAAGGAATTCAGAATGGACGACACCGCGAAAATCAAAGAAAACGGTCAGTAAAACTTTAATTTTGGAGCGACTTTGTCGTGATTTTTTTGGTTTCGGCTCATCTTCGGCGCGCCATTCGGACGATTGTTGACTTGTGAGCATATCAAATTCATATACCCACGTTTCATCACCAGTTATGATGCGTTCCATGAATGTGGGATCGCTATCTGCGTTCGCAATCATCTGTTTAGCGACCTCAACTCGATGCTGTTTTTGCAAAAAATTCAGCTCTTTTGGAACAAGTCGTGCTTCAATGCGTTTCATGCCCAGAATTTCCGTCAAAATGTGTTCGGTCGATCCAAATGAGATATCAAGGAGTGCAGCTATCTCCCGAATGCTAATTGAGCGGTTTTCCATAACTAAATTCTTCACGGAAGCGATGTTTTCATCGGTAGTTGAGGTCGATGGTCGTCCAGAACGCGGCATGTCACTCACGCTTTCACGGCCTTCTTTAAAGTCTTTGTGCCAAACAAATGTACGATTTTGTGACATAGAGTCCTCACCAAAGGCTTTTTGCAACATTCTGAGCGTTTCCGCTGCAGAAAATCCGTTTGCAACACAAAATTTCACACAAACGCGTTGTTCCAATTTTTTTATCCATGGTAAAAATCGCCGAGCGTCTATTTTTCGACTAACAAAAGCAGTTGTCAAAACAAAACTAATGGATAATTTGCTCTCACACTTTGACAGAATATCAGAACTAGTGTTGCCATCTTACACTAAAAAGATTTTACCGAAAAAATAAAGGCGGCCTTTTTAAATTGAAAATTACCGGAACTTTTTGATCACAAGGTATATAATCAGTTTCTTGAGCAAGGTTGGGGGCTGGTAGTTTCTCTTTGCGAAAAATTTTTTGGGGGCGGTGAAAAAAAAATATTATGTTGTGAGGAAAAAAAAAGGGTTGTGTTCATTTTTCAATCCTTTCCCTTATAGTTTAATATATATTTTTGTTGGGGGGGGGGAGGGGGAGGGAGGGGGTGGGTGGGCAAAGGGGGGGGGGGGGGGACAATATCTCCTCTATTTTAAGGAGCGGACAAAATAATGATGGCGCAACTAAGATGGTGTGGTTTTTTTTTTCTTATTTTTTTAAAACAAAAATTATTTGTTGGTTATTTTTATATATTTTATAATAAAAAAAAAAATTAATGATGGAGGGTGCTGGATAATGGACCTTTTTGGGTGTTCCATTTTTGGCGTGTTCGTTTTTTTTTTTTTTTTTTTTTTTCTCGTCTTTGACTGTCTTCTTGCTCTTCCGAAGTTCCCGCTTCATCATTGCCCAGTACTGCTCCACCGGGCGCAGCTCCGGACAGTTTGGCGGATTCATGTCCTTTGGAACAAAATGGACAGAATTGGCCTCATACCACTCCAGGACACTTTTAAAATAGTGGCATGATGCCAAATCTGGCCAAAATAGCGGAGCTTCGTCATGCTGCTGCAAGAACGGCAAAAGGCTCTTCTCGAGGCACTCAGATTTGCAGATCTCGCCATTTACTGTGCCCTTTGTCACGAAACGCTCACTCCTCAGTCCGCAAGAGCAGATGGCCTGCCAAATGAGATTTTCGACATTTTCTTCTTCTTAAATTTGTCGTCCACATAAAACTTGCTCTTGCGGGTGAAAAACTCCAACCCCGGAATTTGCTTAAAATCGGCTTTTATATACGTTTCGTCGTCCATCACACAGCAGCCATATTTTGTCAGCATCTTCTCGTAGAGCTTCCGTGCCCGAGTCTTAGCCGTCGATTGTTGCCGCTCATCGCGGTTTGGGAAGTTCTGTACCTTGTATGTATGTAGTCCAGCTCTCTTCTTTGCTTTCTGGACGTAGCTCTGCGACATGCCGATCTTTTTAGCCAAATCACGGCTTGAGACGTTGGGATTTGCTTTAATCATCCGCTTCACCTTTCCCTTCGTCTTTTTGTTCTCCGGTCCCGGTTTTCTTCCAGCTCCTTTGCCGTGGTCCAACGTCAACCGCTCCTGGAACCGCTTCAACACTCTGGAGACGGTTGAATGGTGAATGTTCAACATTTTTCCCAACTGCCGGTGCGACAGGTCAGGAAATTCCAGGTGTTTGGAAAGAATTTGTTCTCTCGACTCGCGTTGGTTCACCTCCATTTTCGTTGAATCGAAAAACACGATTTCGAGTTTGACAGCATGTAAACATCAACACATCAATGAGAAAGTGTGCAAAATTTGGTTGATTTTTACCCAATGGTAAAAAAGTTATGCCCTGTTGAATGTGTCGCAATAATTTCGTGTACGCTCTTTAGTTTGTTAATAGAGTGTGGGCTCTTCTCCACACCCAGTGGGGCATCCTCATGTTAGATACACAGGTTGAAAAAAAAAACATGTAATTTCCTGCGATGTTTAATGCACACGAAGGGAACGCTAGATTTGACAGAAATTAATCGGATATTTTATGTAAATTTAAGTCAGATAACGCCTGAATCTCGTCTGTTGTATGAAAGATTGCAAACAATTTCGTTGTTTACGGTTCCTTAGGCTTGAAATTAATCGGGAGGGGAAATTTACGCGCCTGTTAAAGTTCATTTTTTTTCTGTGTAGCTCGCTCTTTCGACCAAGTGTTCAAAGTTGTCGTTCGAAGAAGATTCTTTATATCTCTGTGGATACGTATAAGTGATATTGCCTATCGATCCATCCAACCCGTTCTTGGCCCATTATACAATGACACGATGGGGACAATCAGTGGTTATCAAAGCTTGATCAAGTCAAACAGAGAAGAGTTGCTGTCTGGCTTAGTTTTTGTGCTTCAATGAGTGGGTGGACTACCATCATGCTCAACTATCATATCATGAGAATCCGGAAAACACAATTACTTCGGAACTGGCCTACGCTTAAGATGAAAGCACTCAACTGTTCTTCTTTCCTTCAATCTATGTAGTGGCATCAGCTCACGGGCCTATCGTTGTATGGAACCAAACCAAACTTCGTCGCTCATCGAAATAATACCAGCATTCTTTTCGACAATCTGAAAATACACCACCCACTATTGAGTCTGACAATGCCATGCCATTGGTCAGCAGTCTCTAATTGGTAGAGTTGGCCTTCCAGAATCACCTTCAGGGCAAAAAGTCACTGCTAATTGGTACAATTCATTTGAAATTAGCAGACAGTGTTTGGTGAGGTGTGTTCGATTCGGACTACCAACTTGTTTGGATCCACGGGGGTGGGTTTGGGTGAACGGATATCACTTTACCAATTAATTATGCAGGACAGCGGAACTCGGACCATGGAAGTGATTTTCCATTGTGTTGAGATGGGGTCGCCGGCCGGTGCTCTTTCTCATCGATGAATAGGTGCACGCTCGATCAATCAGTGATTGGAGCGTAAACTGCCATTAGAATTAATGAAATTAAACATTATTCAGCGAAATGTACGAAACGGGAAGCTACGGAGAGTTGTATGGAGATTTGTCTTTATTATTTTCGACTCGTTGGGCCGTCAATCGGATTGTGGAATAGTTTCTGGAATTCAATGGCATTTGGTTGATTTGATTACCATTATTGGAAAGGGGATTAAAAGATAATGTACCGGGATTTACAGCTGCAATCAAATCCTCAACGCTGAATTGATTTCCTACAATCACAATGACCACGTGGCTTTAAGTACAAAAAAAACGTATTCATTTAAAGCCACCGCATGGTATCGGCAGGAGTGTGTGGCAATCTGACCGTCCTCGACGATCCCATCAACCGAAGCATCCCTCCAGGGGCCAATTTGATAGTGAAACCAAATGAAATCTTCTTCAATCCTAGTTAGTTAGCCTCCAGAAGACAAGATTGGCAGCCGAGCATGCTTCTGCACTCTCAGAGGAGAGCAACCGAAGGGATTCGTTATTTTTGCTCCTTTCCAGTTTCTCCAAGCACTTCCGATAGCTGATTACGCCTTGACACCGAGTGCCGCCGGACGATGGCACGCATAAAAGGCCGGACAACACGAGACGGGAGAAGTCTCGGGCAGATTGTACGGTATAATTATGTTCTCGCTCGTAAGCAGCTTAAATTGGCTTATAATTAAAAATTAATAACAGCACCCGGAGCGTCGGCGGTGGCTTCGGGGTCGCGACACACTTGTGCTGTGTTTCTTTGAGGATTAATAGGGGTAGGAGTTTTCTATTGCCGCAAAAAAAAAGTCGATTCATTTTTCAAACGGCTTCATTACTCGATAACTCGATTACCTGAGCCACTGAGAACGTCAAAGGCCCGGTCCCGCCGGAACGGAATAGTTGTAAATCACGAACAATTTATGGTAATTTTGCTGCACTGCTCGAATGGGGACAAGGGAAGGATTTGCAACGGGGTCGGCAGTACAAATGCTGCCCTGGTTGGAATATTTTGATGTCGGGAAAGTGAAAGAATAATGTTTCGAGAGAAAAGCGCTCGTAAACTTCTGGTGTATACTAATTAGAGAGAACAAGGAATGTTAGCTTTTGAATGATGGAGATTTTATTTACGAAGCGTGCTTTCCAGTTTATTTTTCGAATCCTTTGCCCATGATCATTTTAAGGAGGTATTTTATACCGTTAAGTGTTTCCAGTTTCTTACAAGCATTAATTTAATAATCTTTTTTGCATCGTATTGAATTTTCGTACATTAAAGGTTCAATCTCATTCGCTGTAGGTTTCCAACATTACGAACTTCAATTATAGTAGCAGACTATTTCAACTTCAACTTCGCCTACACGGTCCTTGCGGACACAGACTGTAGCCGCGCTCTCGACACAAACGGGGCTCATCCTCCGGATCTATCTTCGGTGACCTGCTTTGCGAAACTGGGCAACCTAAAAAAAAAGTTCTGTTCTCATCATTGTTTTCGGTTTCACATCATCCAGTATTCAGAAAGCAACAGCAGCGACCATGTTCAATGTTTTTTTTTTCGTTGCAACCTAAAGTTTGGTTTATTCGGTGAGGGATAAGCATAGAACACAGTGTATGTACTTTTTGTTTGCCTGGATTAACATTCCTGGTTGTGGTTGTTGAAAACAGGAAGAAGGATGCACTTTGGTGCGATGTAGCAGTGACAAGGAAAAGTGTAAAAGCTTGTTGTTTGTGAGTTGGTTTAAGCGTTTTTCATAGTATCATTGCAGAAGAGGAAGTTTCCGCTTGAATTTCGAGGGTTGAAACTATGTTTTCAATGCCTTCAAAACTAATAGATATGCTAACAGAATTTTTTGTTTTCTTTTTACAGGTAAGGACGAAGTTCTGCACGCAAGTTTAACCTCACTCGGACTATCAAGCCAGGTTAGATTTCACTGAAAACAGAACATACATTGCATCGACCATCCCCTCAATCACTCAGTAGATCAAACTAGGTAACTGATTTTGCTAGCCATCATCGCACTGCAATTTTTACCAAAGATTGTCCATTTGATAACGCCAGCTTGGATTGAGAACGGAAATTGCACAATCAGAATCATTTCATTCGCATTTATCGAGTAGATTTATAGTGCAACCGGCGTGATTTGTTGAAGCTTTTTTTCTCTTAAACTTAGTTAAATAATTAATAATGACGAATCTTTCAAATAGGAGGAACGCACGGCTGTCAATGATTGCTTGTTTTCTTTTGTCTTTATTAACAGAGTTACTGTCCCGTTAGCTGCAAGTCAGTCCCATCTGAATCAGTAAGCATTGAGAAAATGCACTTTGAAGTTTTGAAACTCAGTATCCGCGCATGAATTTAAAAATATCTAATAGTTAGAACAAAGCTGTCAATCGAAGAAAACTTTCAGAAATCATCACTCGAACAGAGCAACGCTCACTCTAATGCTGCATGTTCAAAATCCCTAGAGCTATTCTTCTGCTGTTTCCATCCAGTCAAGAATCATTGACTAATTTTGAAGTTTCTGCAGCGGATTATTGACCGGTTTAAAAAAATGAAACAGAAAAATAATAAAACTACAAAAACTCCAGACATTGAACAGCTGATTAAGTACGTGAAGGGACAGTAAAGCTATGTCCATTAAGAATCCGGAATAATAAAATCATCTGTATCTCGGTAACGGATTGGCGTAAAAATAAGTTTAATACATAAAAAAAAAGGAATTTACTGTTCTTTAAGGAAAAAATATCAATACAAATCATTTCTCTTCGTTTCTAATGAAAATTCTTCTTTATACCTCCCACAAAATGCTGCACACCTCAGGAGTCAACTTCCTTGGCACATTTGTTCCACATTTTGGTCATCTGAGTCGCGTCCCAAGCCATTTTTCCAATTTTCTTAAGCTTCCGCTTCATTATTGCCCAAAATCTCTCGATGGGCCAGAACTGCGGGCAGTTGGGTGGATTTATGCTTTTATCGATGAAATCTACGTTATTATCGCGGTACCACTGGATGACTTCCCGGCTGTAGTGGCAACTCGCCAAATCTGGCCAAAACTTCACGGGACCTTTATCGGCTTTAATGAAAGGTAGTACGCGGTTTTTGAGGCATTCTTCCTTGTACAGCTTCGAGTCCATCGTCTTATTCGTCACGAACACTTTGGTCTTTGCTCCGCAGCTGCATATCCCTTGCCAAATCATCAGTTTTTTTTTGGCAAATTTGTCCATAAAAGCAAACTTAAACTTCGCAGGAACATCTACTCGTGTTGTCGCCATGTAGAATGTTTGGCCAGGAAGCTGTTCGAAATCCATTTTGACGTAGGTTTCATCGTCGATGAGCAGGCATCCTTGGTACTTCATCAAAACCTGCTGGTACAATTTCCGAACTCGAGTTTTGGTGACGAAACTTTGCTTCAACGTTCTGTTTGGTTGCTTGCTGGCTCGCAATTATTATGTGGCAGTAATGTGTGATCAAAGTTTTTATTAATAAGTCAAATTCTTTTTCTTTTTCAAGTTCAGTTAATACAGAATACAGGAGAAATGTTCAGCTAAGCTTCCTTTTTACCGAATGCAAATTTCCGGGTCTTTTGTTAACACCTGCCATAAGATTTTGTGCAGTCTCCTTGTCCACTTTATTCGCCGCAGAACGCCAGTTTGCCTTGAACTGTTTCTCGCTCACAACAGCTCTTTGAGTCTTCTTAAGGTTCCGCTTGACGATGGCCCAATATTGTGCGATTGGGCGGAGCTCTGGCGTGTTGGGAGGTTTCTTGTCCTTGGGCACCACTTGGACGTTGTTGGCAGCATACCACTCCATGGCCTTCTTTCCGTAATGGCAAGATGCCAAATCCGGCCAAAATAGAACGGAAAAATTGTGTCGCTTCAGAAAAGGCAGTAGACGTTTTTGTAGGCACTCGCTCAGATAAATTTCCTGGTTGACGGTTCCGGTCGCAATGTAAACGTTGCGCTTCAAGCAACTGGTACAGATGGCCTGCCACACCAGATATTTCTTCGTGAACATTGACAGTTTAATGTGCTTGAAAATATTTGCCACCTTTCCCCGTCCGGTTGGCGTATAAAATTCCTATCCAGGAAGCTGTTTAAAGTCTGCCTTGACGTAAGTTTCATCGTCCTGTACCACACAATCAAACTTCGTCAGCATCGTCGTGTACAACTTTCGCGATCGTGCTTTGGCCGACGTGTTTTTTTTTTCGTCGCGATTTGGAGTCACCATTTTCTTGTAAGTTGACAGTCCAGCTCGTTTTTTAGCTCTATCCACGGTTGAAGGCGCCACTCCCAGCTTCTCTGCTATATCTTGGACGGAGAGGTTGGGGTTCCGCTCGAAACAGCGGGCAATTCTTTTTGTCGTCGCTGTGGCCTCGGGCTTTCCTGGCTGTCGACAAACGTTCACCGAACACTTTTAATACGTTGGTAACAGTTGATTTAGCCACATTCAACAATTTCGCCAACTTGGCGTGAGAGTAGTTTGGATTTTCGCCATGCACGTGCAAAATTTTGATGCGTTGCTTCTCTTCCTCAAAACATTTTGAAATGAAGTGTAACAAAATCAAAATAGAGGCATGATGCTACACGTACACATCTTCAAAATTAGGGGTGTGCAATGTTGTTTAATGCACGATGAAAGGAAATGCGTGAGGTTTAAGTCGGCCAAATTTTAATTCGACAAAATCGAAACACCCTCTAGCGTCATATTTGCATTCGTTGTGAGCAGATAATTAGAATCAATTATCATGCTAATGTTGCTAGTTAATGCATTTTCCACACACGTTAGCGATGATGATGGTGGCTGCTGGCTTATACCGTTCATCCCGAATAAAGTCAAACATCATAAAGACATGAATTCGAAAACTTATTTTGATTTCACTTCATAATTGTCAAATTTGACATCAAATTTAGTTTTCATCTGGCTGTAATCTAACGTTCACCTTTCTTTGAGAAAAGTAGTTTCGTTTTCATTTTCTTGACAAATCATCAAGTGGAATACTCATTTTGCTATCAACAGGATCAGTTTTAAATTTGATGTTACAGGAATATATTTTTGCTATCAATTTTGATCTTTAAATCGTTAAAACGACCAAAACAACAGCAACCTGAGTAATCATTATCGGCAATATCTCAACATCATATTCAGTTTTCTATTTGATCTTAGATTCTACTCGGGATACCACTCAACTGCCTTACCGAGAGATGGCTGCCCGAGTAGAGTTTGTGATGTTGCTGATGATGTTGAGATGTTGCTGATAATGATTACTCAGGTTGCTGTCGTTTTGGTCGGTTTAACGGTTAAAAGATCAAAATTAATAGCAAAAATTTATTCCTGTAACATCGGATTTAAAACTGATCCTGCTATCAGTTAGAGCAAATAATAAAGTAAATTTTCTGTACATTTCCTCCTGTTGATAATGTGACAACAAATTTACTCTACCCGTCGTACAACACTATAGTAGAAGCAAAAAAGCTTTGGCAATGTTTGACATAATAGTAAATCCTATAATTACAATAGGTATTCGCATAAAACCGTCTGAGGCAAATGTTGTACTTCAGGATCTGATTGATCATACTGCGAAGCGCCCAATTGAGTACACACTTAGATTTTTTTACAGATATCAGTGAAAGTTTACCGAATTTTCAACAGCTAAACGTTTGGTAATACAAGTTAACGGATTTCGTTGAAATTTTACAGAGTTCAACAGTTCAGCTGTTGAGAATTCGGTAAAATTTAACAGATTTCTGTTAAATAATCTAAGTGTGTACATCAAGTATTGTTTGTTGATTCTTATGTTTGTTAATATATATAACTTATTGCTTTATTTGCTGAAATAAAGGTATACATTCTTTGGTAAAATTGTAACCTAGCTAATTTCAAGCAACGTTGCCAACAACACTTTTTTGTAGCTTTTGAATAAACCGATTTAGAACAATTTTTCCTAAATAACTCAGGGTGTCCTAACAAAAAAACAAGTTTTCTGCTCTAACTTCTTATTATTTCAAATTTTCCAACAAAGTTGTCTCTAGATAGTTTTTAGAACCTTAAAAGATATAACTTTTGACCTATATATCTTGCCGATATATTTTACCGTTAGCGAGTTTTTTACGATTTTCTCATAAAACTTCGCCCTTTCAAAACTAAATTTAAAAAAAGAATTTATCTCTGTTTTTCAAATAAAATATGCAATAACATAAAAACTTCCAAATGCAGTTGAGAAATTTTTTTTTCTGTCTG
Source organism: Aedes koreicus (assembly GCA_024533555.2). Classification (NCBI taxonomy): domain Eukaryota; kingdom Metazoa; phylum Arthropoda; class Insecta; order Diptera; family Culicidae; genus Aedes; species Aedes koreicus. The sequence continues at coordinate 74,175 of JAHHFK020000640.1, forward strand.
CCCCAAACAGAGAGATCAATTTGAAATAAAAAAAAGTTAGAGCAGAATTTCTGATTTTTATAAGGACACCCTAAGCTACGTAGGAAAAATTGCTCTAATTCGGTCATTTCAAAAGCTACAGAAAAAAATTGTACAAGCGAAGTTGCTTAAAATTTCTCTCATCTACAACTTTTCTCAAGAATATATGCCTTCATTTCTGTAAATAAAAAAGTTAGATTTTCGATTTCTCTGAAAACAAGCACCACCCTAGTTTTCATTCAAACCAAAAAAGGGCCTTATTATTAAAAACAACTTTGTAGAATATAAGTTTGCTCCAAAACTTCAAACTTAGGCTGAAAACGTATCTTTCCAGCTAAATTCGCATTCTGGACCACTGTGCATTGGTTGGTAATAATAATTCAAAAACGGCAACAGTGTTTTGAGAGCTAACAAACACTGAACATGATTACTCAAATTTGCCGGGAATGAAAACAGATTCTACTCAAATCATCAATTTGAAAAAGGTGTGAGCATGGTTCCTGTCATATGACAAAAGATCCCGATAGATTTTGAGATTCCTGACTTTTTCGACGCATATTTCCCGATAATCTTGGATTCCCGCATTTTGCCCACCAACCGGCTGGCTACAAATTCACCACTGGCTTGGTTAACCGACTGCAATAACCAATGGCTGCATGGCAACGGTTGCCTAGCCCAAAGCGATAGAGCCATCAGCCGCTTGGCCAATGGTTGCTCGCCAGAGCACCTTCCAGGTTACTTGTCACCGCCAACTGCCAATTCAATACTGGTTCATTGCCGCTCTTAACAGCTTCAAGGCTGCCGAGCGAATGAAGCATTTTGCGAAGGTGTACCCCTTACATATAGTTTACTACTGCATATCCCAAGTAACAATTTTAGTTTGATTCCAGCCGTATAGCACACCTCCTGACATTGTTGATAAAACTACATTCAAAACTGTTTGGTCTACCAACACCTCCTCTATGCTTCTTTAAAGCCGAAATTCGTACAAAGTGGCCCACTCTATAGACGGTTGTGAAAACAAGTTAATAAAATCTTTAAAGGACTATAAACATTTTGAAAATGTTCTAGTGAAAGATTTTATGACCACTTGAGAACCTTAATAAAACCTCCTGGAGAGTGTAATAAAACCTATTGGCTGCCATGAAAACCAGTAACTTAACTGTGATATCGTGGTTGGTTTTGTTTTTCTGCTCTGCTCGATTCTCTGCTCTTCTGATTCATTTAGCAATAAATAATATCTTAGAAAAAAGCTCTGGTGTTGCGGGAAATTTTGTTTGATATACAAAGCAAATTAAGTTATTAACAGCGTATCCAAATCATATGCGCATTCAATTTTATGGTGAATATTGGCACGATAAGAGCCGAAAATTAGTGCGCCTCGGAAATTTTTCTAGTTTACATCAACAAACACAACATTAAAATAAATATATTCGATAGCTTAATCATGAATTTCCTGAAAATTGATGGAATTCAATAAGGTTATCTAATAGAATGCAGAAGTTGCTCTCAGATCTACAGTTCATTTGTATTACATTTAAAATTTGGTTCATTTATTTTTCCACATTTCAATTATTTCTTAGAATTCAATCTGGCGATTGGAAAAAATCCAAAAAGCCAATTAATCACAATGACTACTATAAAACCAATTTGCCGTTTAGTGCGTTTACTGTGGCAAAGTGGTTTTAAAATGGTTTTTCAACTGACCATAATAAGATAATAAGAAGGAGTCCTTAAACGGTATTTCAAAACAGCATTTTACGTGTTCATAAAGTCGAAATTAAACCTTTGATAGGAGTAAAAGAAATTTGAGAAACCAAGGTTTAAGGATCGTTCTAAACAAGCATGCGCAGGTTCTCATAAATCTGACTTAAATATGAAACCTATTAGCACCTCTTGGTGCCATAATAAAACCAAATTGATTTCTAGTGGCTTTCATAGAACTTTAATAAAACTTAATGAAGCTGGATGGATTTGGCAATGTTCCTTGAGATGAGATCTCCTTTACATAGATTTGAAGTCTGTGATAGGAAAATACCTGGCATTTAGTAAATTTACCATGTAAAACGAAACTATAAGACGTCATCTTATATTTGCGTTATTTTAAATAGTTTGATGTTGAAAATCAATAGTTGTTAGCATCTACGCGTAGACATATTTCCGATCGATTGGGGAAAATATTTTGAAAATGTTTGGAGAAACGACTGAGATATTAACGCTCAAAACCGGACCGCTTTTCGTGACGGTTGCAACCGTTTTTTTTTTAAATAGTACCCCTGTATAAAAAACAAAGACGTAGCCCCACGTCAAAATGCGAATTGTCCTTAAAAGAGCAGATAAGACAGCAAAAATAATTTGTGATGTGTGGAGACTAGTTTGTGATTGACAAAATTCACATTCAAGCTGGTATAAATAGAGCCCTCTGTGTTCCCTTTCCTCTTGTTCAGTAACTCCACCGCCCCGTGATAGCCTGGAGACCATAGAACCATATAAAAGATCGAATATCCAACCCCGGTGGGACCTGAGTCATATGGACAAGGAGGGGGGGGGGGGCTGGTATCTTCGAAGGCTTCAGTCTATCTGATGGTCTGTTCTCCATTCCAAGGGCGACTCAAAACAGCGTCTGTTCTCCAAGTTAGGAGCGGCTGATCATCGTTATCGTACCAGTGTGGGATTCTAAGTCGTGCAGTGCACGTTGGTCCTCCGGCGAGACAGGGGGTTCCACTAATAAATTTGTAAAATGTGAATTACACTTGCATTCTTCCTCTCATCATAGCTTTTCTTTTTCTTTGCTCTAGATCGCAGCTTGTACCTTACATCCTCTGATCACCCGGTCTACTCTGATATCCTGTGTTGAACAATCTAACACAATTGCCCCAATTGCTGAAACTAGTCGATGAACCCTGTTCACCAACCCTGCAAAAAATAACTCCTTCATCAACTGCGACAAATCCCTTCAAGTTTTCGATGGCAGTCCAGATAACATTCCTCTCCTATCCTTTCTGACCGATGTGACACATTTAGCAGATCGATTTTGCCAAGAATGACCCCATCCTCGGGAGAACACGTACAAAGTAAAATAAATAGTCACCCACCACTGCTAGGCGGATTTATGTTCATTAGCAAAAGAGACTCTCAACTATCACTGAGGACGACGCACATCTTTTGCAGGACATTGATGATGCATATACAAACCGAGAGTTAAAGGAAATTAATGAGACCAAGAAATCTTGCCGGAACCGCTTGACTGTCCTCTGGGAGAGAGACTGACAACTTGACGACGGAACGGCCCCCGATGGGAAATATCTTCGAAACATTCTTCCACCAGCACTGCGATGCACAGTCGTCGTCCTACACATGGCTTAAAAACCCTCGGGGTTTGGCTTTTCTGCCTTCTTCGCTCGAATTTTTGCTTTCGTTTCCGCTTGAGGAGAAAAAATCAAACATTTCCTGACCATAATTCCCAGTGCCGCTCCTCTTTGCTGTCACCGTCGTCAACGTCTTTGTCGACGATCCGGAAGAATAGCAATCAATTTCCGTTTTTGGTTCTCTTCCTTTACCTCTTATCATACTTCTCGTCATTTACGCTGTCAGGTTAAACATCGTGTGCCCATTTTCACACTCATTTTGATCCGTATCAATATTCCGCACCGGAACAGTCCTGCTGTCTGACTGCTTCATCTGCTGTGTACTCCCCGGAGGCAGGTAGATGGAAATTCCACAAAACACTGTCGAACGTCGTTGCTGTGGCTAGTCCAACAAAATACCTCAGATTTTTCAGCTGGTCGTTTTGGAGCGATGGGATAGACAAAGCACGGTTGCCTCCGCCCTCGGCTTTATTGATGAGCTGTCCGGTTTTGGATGCGGTGAGATAAACTGCCTGCCCGAGGCTTGGTGGGGAATACTGTATTGTTGACAGAGTGAATATTGACTGCTGCTGTTTGCCTTTTCGAAAATAGGAATAAGCGAAATTATTCGAAGATACTGGTAAGTTTTGTTATTTGCTAGTAGAAATTGAAGCATTTTAAAACGAAACGAGTAATGTGTGGATAGTAATGTAAACACCATTAGATCACAAAGAGCATTGAAACAATTCATGAGAAAAATGTTTCAGATCTTCAATCAACTTTCCGAAGCTAAGAAAATTACCCTTTTAGAATACATTTCTCAGCACATCGCAAGCGAAAAAAAAATACTCCAGAAGCCACCTCGGAACCACTCCCAATTACCATTCAGTGCTGGTCAGGGAGGCAAACGGAAGGAACCTGTCAGTAGCACCGATCCACACGGCAGCTAGCTAGTCGTTCGGGAAATCGCCATTCCTCAAACTCGACGCTAAGAAGCTTACGTCTCGAGGCATTAGACAGTGCTTAAGAAAATGCCAGCAGAGACTGAAAGAATGCAAAAACCGCATCACTCGTTGGACCCTCTAGGCCCATCCCGCCTTCCAACCTCCACCACCCTTTATTGGGATCATTATTCTAAAAGTGCGTGCTATAGAGAGATGGTCTGCGAACGACAAAGAATTTCCTGTCCCCGATATCTTCCTGCCGCAAATCAACTTTTTAGCCTCGCCGCTATTATCATTCCACTCTTTCCTTGCAAGGAAAACCCGACCAAGAAAGCAGAAAATCCCATTTTCCGCCGGCAGAAAGCCACTCGTCGTGCATCATAATAGACACCGAGTTTTCATACTCCCCACCTTCGTCGCATCCTCTTAAGGTCAATCCCTCCACACGGTGTTAGCGAAGCCGTCTTCTGTGCATTGAGCAAACCGACAAGTGAAAATGACGATGATGAAGATGATCCTTTCTACATTGTTCCTTCAAACCCCTCGAACATGTTCCAATCGGAGAAAACCCATCCCACCGTTCGTGTGTGTGTGTGTGTGAGAATGGACAGTAGCTTCGAGTGGAGGGAAACGGAAGGTGGCTCTATCTTCATGCTTCCTTCCTACTACGGAGGGACAGATTCCATGGCAGAACATTTCCTTCCGTCCCATTCGGAATACTTGTGATTAATTGAAATTGTTTTGCTGTTGCTGCTGTTGGTGCTGTTGAGGATGATGATGATGTTGATATTCACTGTCCCATCGATATTTGACGCCGTGACAAATGCCAGTCGTTTGGAATTATCCCAAAGGCGGCTGTCTGACGGTAGTCACTAGTCCGGCTCCCAGAGTCGCCTTTTCGGAGGGGATGGACATTTCAGTGTGCTCTGGAGTGTGAAATTTTTATGCAGATCGCTTTGTTCTTCTTTGGAGAAGCCGTTGTGAGGGAGGCTCTGTGAAGTTTGTCCTGCTGTTATGTTGGGTACGGAAGTATTATACGGCTGATACGGTACACAGTGGGTGTGAATTTGCTTCGTCTTCCACTTTGCTGACATTGGCACTCTTGAATGGGCTTTTTCCTGCTTACAACTTTGTTCTTTGAAGCACATCCGTAGTTAAAGGGAGCATTCACGAGCCAACCATTGGTGAATTTGGAAAATTTAGTGGCAGCATTATGATTCTCAACAAAACAGGGTGAAACGGTAAAAAAAATCAATTAAACATGATGAAGTGCACAATGTATTTTATTTTAAAAATGATAAAATTTTATTTCTTTTTGAAGTTCAATGACTACAAAATACAGAAACATTATTTGGCAAGATTTCCGATTTTCCAAATGCAACCTGTTGGGCTTTGCGTTTAGTACCTTCCATCAGATTTACTGTAAGCTATTGATGTTGTCTTGCTTTCATTTCTAACTGAAATTTCTTGAGGTTCAACTTTACGGTTGCCCAATATCCACTGAGTTTGCATAATCGTTTGTCCTTGAGCGTAGGGACTGCCCAGGTAACCAATAAGCATTAGCATATGCAGTAAATCAACCCGAAATCTGCATTTCAGATTCTACAAGCATTATATTAGCATTATATCAGCATCCTGAATGCTATCTGTTGTAAAGTTGAATTTCAAATGCTATTTAAATGCTTGTAGCCAGTAATAAGCATTTCGAAAGCAAAATAGCATTAATGAAGCATTATCATAGCATTGCAGTAGAGCAGCCGTATATTGGGCCACAAGCGGCATTCATGTTGCATTTAAGACGACTTAATTGTTGAATAGGCTGCCATTAAGACGCTTTGGAACTGCTTGTTGGTTACCTGGGTAGCCAAAACTGTACGGAACAACTATGATAAAAAGGCAGCATGTGTATTTGACATCATTTCATTACATAAATATTTTGGTTGAAAATGGCAGCTGTAACGTAGATTGCTTTTTTCAGCCCATAGAACACCACAGTTTGAAAGAATCATGTAACTTTCGGAACATATATGAAGTGCTAGATTTAGCATTAATTTATGGGATGTTTCAGTCAATTATATAAGCACTGCTGTTTTACATAACTTTTTACTCTTCTTCAATCGAAATTTTAAATTATAACCGAGACATCTCACTTTTCTTCGAACATGACCCATACAGGGCTGGTAGCGGATCATTTTTAGTGACTTGGTCACTATTTTCAAGGCAGTCACTAAAAAGTCACTATTGTTACCGAAAAGTCACTATCGTCACTATTTTCCGAAAATTGGTCACTAAAGTCACTTTTTTTAATTTTTGTCATTCAAATATCATTTCAAGCATGGAAAATAATTATTGGTGCTTGGTTAATTTTAAGAACAGTATGGGGAAATGCCCGAAAACATAGCCATAGGAGGGCAGGATGGTTCTTCGTGGTCCAAGTCAACTGTGACTGTGTCGTGATCGCGAATCAAAATTGTTCGGCAACGAGCAGCCCTCCTCATCTGGTGCATCCATTTCTTAAGTGCAGCTCTTAAGTACACAAGATGCAGGAACTGAGGCTGAATTGATATGGCTAATGAAATGTATTGCATCTGATTTTCCGGCTGCATCCTCTGTTAGGATTCGAGATATATTTTGCGCTATGTTTCCGAGTGCGGTGCCTGCATATTTTATTTAGCAGAAGTGTGGCTCTTTATTTAGTGACTGTGGCTTCAGCACTTTTTCTGGGAGATTATGCTGAGAGATGCGCGAAATTCTCTGTACACCTTATGCTGCGATGTGACTGCAAATTCGGCTGGGAACAAAGAACTACAAACAACCACTCGCTACTGGTCAAAGGCGAAGTCCCCGATTGTTTCATCGCATCTTCAAACGTTCTTCTGCCGGTACTACCTCAGGATATATATGACAATGTTAAGAACTTATCACCTCTCGAAAATTTAATTATTTTGGATGCAACAACGGCTGAGTTGACTAAATTGAAAGACAAGCTCAGCTTCTTGCATATAGCTAAATAAAATTATTTCGCTTCTTGTAAGCATATATTGAACGCCTTCGTTAAGCATAGTCGATGCATAAGTCCATCGAATCGAAAATTTGGTCGTAGTTCTAACGATATTCTACTGATCGCGAAGTCACTTCCGTTAGAAATCAAAACGGACTTGCTATTGAATGAGTGGAACCTGCTCAAATCAAATGAAATAGATCTGCAAGATAGTGAAAAAGGGAGAATTAAGGACTATTTATTTCTTTAGCATGATGACAACTAGAGGTGAAACTAAATATCCATTCGTATCCCGGAGAAAAATCTAACATTTCAAAGATAGCAATTCGAAAACTTATTTTAATATCAACTCCAAATTGAGATCAACATTTGATGTCACTTCACAATTGTCAGATTTGATAACAAAATTAGTTTTCATCTTGCTGTAATCTTGTGTTTACTTTTCTTTGATAAAAGTAATTTTTGTTTTCATGTATTGACAGATCACCAAGTGGAATACTCATTTTGCTATCAACGGGAAAAAGTGTGCAGTAAATTGAATTTAAAATTTGCTCTCACTGATAGCAGGATCAGTTTTAAATTTGATGTCACAGGAATACATGTTTGCTATAAATTTTGATCTTTTAACCGTTAAAATGACCAAAACGACTGCAATATGAGTAATAATCATCGGCAACATCAAAACATCATATTTAGTTTTTTATTTGATCTCAGACGTGAAATGCTGATAAGTACGATCTAATAAATGTCAGATTGAAAAAAAAAAACAATTAAGAACCATAATATGGCGGAAGAGGAGCTGGCTCAAACAATGCACAGTGGGCATAATCGAAGCTGTAATCGGACTTATTTCAAATCCGCTGGTATTTGTACATGAACTGATGTTTTTCTATAGGAAAAAACGCCAATAAATCGATTGCCACTAATTTCATCCTGTGCAGAGCATTGGAAGTGGCTCATTTTGCCCCATTTCACCCTAATTCGGTGTGTTCGTTCAGTTTTTTCTCCGATAACTACAATTGCCGCTGTAGTTTTCGCTTGAAAAGGGACATATCTTATGTGAAAAACTCTCAGAAATCGAATGGTGCCGGTTGTATGCTCTGCAGAGGTCGAAAAATAGTTTATTTCGCCCCATTTCACCCTAAAAGTGTGTTCGTTCAGTTTTTACTCCGATAACTACAATTGCCGCTATATTTTTTGCTTGAAAAGGAACATATCTTATGTGAAAAATTCTCAGGAATCGAATGGTGCCGGTTTCATGCTGTGCCGGGGTCGAGAAATGGTCTATTTCGCCCCATTTCACCCTAAACATGTGTTTTTTTTTCATTTTATACTACAATAACTACAATTGCCGCTTGAAAAGGGACATATCTTACGTAGAAAACACTGCAGTGCACTGGGAAATCAAATGGTGCCTGCTTAGCATGTTAATAGTTTTCAACTAAGATAGATATTAAAACACATAATGTCACAGACTCTAAGTCCAAGACCAGTGATGCCAGTGATTGTTAAATTCAAACAATACACTTTTACGTACAGGCCCGAAAGGGCCTAATTAATGAGCCACTTCCAATGCTCTGCACAGGATGAAATTAGTGGCAATCGATTTATTGGCGTTTTTTTCCTATAGAAAAACATCAGTTCATGTACAAATACCAGCGGATTTGAAATAAGTCCGATTACAGCTTCGATTATGCCCACTGTAAAATGCTTGAGAGAGTGTTAACTGTGCGAAAGCAATAGTCTTTACACAGGTTTCAAATAGTAAACACTCAATAAAGTCACTTCTAATTAATTTTTAAGTATCCTAAAGTCACTATTTGGTCACTTTTTTATCGCATTTGAGTCACTATTTGGTCACTATTTTCGCAATTTTGATCATTAAAGTCCCTATTATTACATCAGATAACCGCTACCAGCCCTGCCCATAAGCTTCTTCACAGTTGCACTTCCCACCATTTTCATCACTTTTATCCAATCCTTTTTAAATTGTTCGATGTCATTCGCTGGTTATACAAATTCCGCTTTGATCAAAGCCCAGATAGTTTCGATTGGCCGTGCTTCCGGTAAATTTTATGGATTCATGTCTTTCAGAAACAGACATTTTGGCTTTTGTACCACATTGGTGTCCATGGCGTAATGACATGATGCCAAATTAGGCCAAAATATGACAGGACCATCATGCCGCTTGATTATCGGCAATAAACGCTTCTGGAGGCATTCCTTGATGTATTTCTGGGTATTCATTGTCTCCGAAGTTACGTACGGGCCAGATATATTTCCGCATACGCATATTGCCTGCAACAACATCACCTTCTGGCCAAATTTTTCGGTGAAAATGGCATTTTCCATTTCGGAAATATCCCTGTCTTTGTGTACAGTGAATTTTTGTGTTCCTGGAAAGGTTTTATAATCCAATTTCACATACGTTTCATCGTTTTGAATATACACCCAGAATTTCTACACAAAACCGTATCATATAGTTTCCGGGCCTATTGCGTCTCTCCTGCTTTTGGTATGTCTTGAGTGGCAAAGTCACTTTATTGCACGCATCACATTGGACGTCGAGGTCCCTATCTTTTTCGCCACATCTCGAACGGAAGCCGATGGTTTCTGCTTATAGGCATCCCTGATCTTCTTGTCAACAGCAGGACTCACAGGACTGGATTTCAGACCACTCCTCGGTGCATCTTTAAAAGTACATTGTTCTCCATATTTTCTAACTGCAGTTCGTACCGTTCCGACGCTCACACCCTCTTCCTTGGCCAATTTTCTTAACAAAATTCCACTCACAGTGTACCATTTGTGTACGATACTTTTTTTCTGCTCCGGGGTAAGACCATGCATTTTGAAAGCCGACCAGAAACTAATTTTTTTTTTTGATGCTATGACGTGCAGAAATGTGTCAAATTATGTGAAAGAATTTGAAAAATTTCATTCAATTCAAAATGACAGTTAATATTAGGTGTGCTTATAATCTCTGGAACAGTCTATAGTGTCAGTTGGTTCGGCATATAAATCAAATATGTCAAAAATTCAGCAATAATCGACAAAATCATGATGACGTGATTTTGATCCATTTATTCTGAAGCAGTAAGGACTTTATCCATCAATTAATAAAGATTGTACTCGAAAAAATTGCAACCGACACAAATGATCACCAAACATTAATTTTAAGTCGGATATTTTTGAAACTCTCAGGAAATAAATAAATACATTTAAGCTATATTTTTGCAAAGTTGGATTATTCAGCCTCCTCTCCTAGGCTAAATGCCCGCACCTTGGACTTAACGCTATCCATCAAATCATGTGCAACACTTGCGTCTCTTTGCTTACACATTTTCATCCACGCTTTCCTCAAATCCTTGTCTTTTTTGAAGACCTTCCCTGTTTTCCCCTTCATAATTGCCCAGAATGTTTCTATTGGGCGAAGTTTTGGCGAGTTCGGCGGATTTGCCTCTTTCGGCACAAAAACAACATCGTTGGCTTCGCGCCACTCCATCACCGGTTTCGCGTAATGACGCAATGCCGAATCCAGCCAAAACAGAGTGTCACCACCGTGGGACCGGAGGAAGGGCAGCAGGCGCTTCTGGAGGCATTCTACTGTATATATTTGGCCATTGAAGGCGCCGGTCGTTATGTACGGCATGCTGAATTTGCCGCACCCACAGATCGCCTGCCACACCAGGAACTTCTTGGGGTACTTGAAGACATGGAGTCCGGCCCGCTTCACTGTCTGCTGGACGAACCAGGCGGAAGAATTGACCTTCTTGGCCACGTCGTGAATGGAATGGTTTGAAGTAATCCCTCATCTTCCTTGCATTCACGTGGTCGGTTGTTTTCGCTTTTCTTCCGCTGCCAGCTCGCCACTGAGCCGTCTAGATCTTCTTGATCGATTTTACTACCCAAAATACGGTCGAATTGTCAATTCCCAACTGTTTGGCGATTCACCTGTGGGACTGGACGCCTTTCACTTCAGATTATGACGAAATGTTGCACATGTAAACAATACACTCTGAACTAGTTTTACCCAAAATTTCATCAATTTTTATTCGTGCAATAAAAAGTTATACACAAAAGAGAGTGTTGCATTTTTTACGAGTACAATCTAAAAAAATCCTGTAAATCCTGTACAAGATAAATTGTGGATACTAAGATTATGTCAGCAAAAACATCTAGACCAGGGCTTCCCAACCAGTGGTCCGCGACCCCCAGGGGGGTCGCGAGGGCCTTCTAGGGGGTCGCGGGCGTCTGACCAGCGTGACAAATAACTGATCCATAAAATAAAATGCAACCTACTTATAACGTGCATGAATTTATGCATGAATAAACGAGTAAATTTTGGTCTTCGTGTGTCTTATAATTCATTCGAGTAGAGCAGAGTAGTGGTGAACGGAAGGCAACGAAGGACAGTTGCTTCTTCCATTGTCTTTTTCTTGCTAGCACACGGGATTGAATGGATTCTATTTTTACTTGCTCTTTCCTTCTTACTGAGATGTGAGTGTTGATGTATTAGTGTGCGTCCTGGTGCGTCGTTAAACGTGAGAAAAAAAAACTCAATGAATGCGCAGTAGTAGTTGGCTCATTTGTTTTGTCTTCTTTTGCAACTGAACTGGCCATTCACGCGTCGAGTCCCGAATCAATCAACCGACCAATTTGTTGCTTCCACATTTAAAATTTTGCTGAGATTTTGGTTTACCGCTGCAAACTAAATATTGTCAACTTGAATAGGTAAAGTATTCAATAAATTTAAAATAGTTACAGAAAAGAACAAGATTATGTTGTACTTTATAGACGGCCTCACCATGGAAAAGAAATGCAAGTATTCCGAGGATTATATGAAATTCGGTTTCACAACTATAATCGTTAATGGCGTCGATAAGCCACAGTGCGTGCTTTGTGGCGTTGTGTTGAGTGTTGAATCAATGAAGCCATCAAAATTGAAACGGCATTTGGATACCAAGCATGCCGAGCATAGTACTAAGGATGTGGACTTTTTTCGGCGTCATGAAGCTGGCTTGAAACGTTAGAGATTCGATGCCACTGGCACTGGCAGCATTCAACAACAAAACACAGCAGTAGTGCAGGCGTCATATGAGACAGCACTGGAAATCGCCAAAAACAAAAAACCTCATACGATTGGAGAAACTCTGATCAAACCTAGCATGCTGAAAATGGTGAATTTGGTTCTTGGAGAAGCAAGTGAAAGAGCAAGTTCTGGAAGAAATAAAACAATCTCCTTTATTCGCAATTCAACTCTATGAATCCACGGACGTCAGTTCCTGTGCGCTGCTGTTGGTGTTTGTGAAGTACGTATGCTCTGCTGGCGATTTAAAGTAGGAATTTCTTTTCTGTTGTGACTTGGCAACTACTACCAAAAGTGATGATATCATGGCTAAAATCAAGGCACTCTTTGAATCTGGTGACTTGCAGTGGAAAAAACTTTGTGGGGTTTGCACCGATGCAGCTCCTGCAATGCTTGGCAAGATATCTGGATTTCAGAAGAAGGTCAAGGAGCTTGTCCCACATGCCGCAGGTGTCCATTGCATGATCCATCGATATGCTCTTGCCAGCAAGACGTTGCCGGAAGGGTTATTGAAAGTACTGGAATTGGTCATAAAGATTGTTAACTATGTTATGTCTGGAGCCCTGAATACACGTTTATTCAAGGAACTCTGCAGGGAAATGAACTCAGATCATGAGGTTCTTCTTTTCTACACTTCCGTACGCTGGTTGTCGAAGGGTAATGTACTCAACCGTGTTTTCGAGTTGAAGGATGAGATCCAAACGTTTTTGAAAGCTCATGGGAAAAATGATGTCCTTGCACATTTTAATGAAGGAAAATACTTACGCTTACTTAGCTGATGTTTTTGAGCATCTGAATTTGCTGAATTTGAAACTTCAGGGCAAAAAATCTAATCCTGTCCACTTCCAAGATCATCTTCATGCATTCGCGGAAAAAACTAAAAAATTGGCGCCAAACAGTTAAGATGAGAAATGTTGCCATGTTTGATCGTCTGTGCAATATGACCGATAAAGGAGCAAGCGAGCTGACTTCAGCTCTCCAAGCAGAAATTATTGCACATTTGGATTAACTGGAGCAGCAATTTGAGAAGTATTTCCCCGAGTTGAAGCAAGAATAGCTGCTTTAGTACGCAACCCGTTTTCATCTTCATTGGATCTGGCTAGCCTTCCAGATGAAATACAGGATAAATACTTGGACCTGAAAAACGATTCTTCGTCTCGCGATTTTTTTCACGAAAAGGAACTGAGCCAGTTCTGGTGTGCTATGTATGTACGCCAAAGTTTGCATTGAGGCCAATCCCATTCGTGTCAACATACCTTTGTGAAAGCGGATTTTCAACTCTACTTCAAATCGAAACGAAGACAAGAAAAAGACTGAACGTTGAATATGACACGAGATTGGCGTTGTCTCAATTGGCGATTTCAAATCTAGTGTCCCAAATCCAGGCGCAGCCATCACACTGAGAGTGTTTTTCCCTGGTTATAACATAAAATGTCGTAATAAATCAAAAAGATCGTAAATTGATGTATTTCTTTATTTTTTATCGCAACATAATCACATTAGTTTTCCAAGGGGGTCGCGGGGCCATTACTGATTCAAAAAGGGGGTCGCCTGCCCAAAAAGGTTGGGAACCACTGATCTAGACATTATAAGACAAAACCGTTTGTTTATTCGAGTATGATAGAGTTAACATATACAGTGAAAGCAGTTGATTGAGATTCGTTATGTAAAATTCTCGAGCTTTCTCTGGAACACCCGCCATCCGATTTCGTACAGTATCCTAAGATACGCTAGCGGTGGCGCTTCTCCATCTTCTCTTGAAATCGTCGATCCTATTTGCTTTCTTTTTAGTTTCAAAGAGTTTCTGCCTAACCAGAGCCCAGTATGTTTCTATCGGGCGAAATTCTGTGTTTGTCTCTATTTGTAACTCGTATCTGGTTGAGGTTTACACTGATAATAAGTTCGGGTATCGCACGTCGGAACTGGTTCAAACCTGGGTTCAAAAACGAATTCGCTATCAGACAAAGTGACTGTGACGACAAACTTGAAACGAGCAAATGCAAGAGATAGCAGGCTTGACGTTACAATACCGGTACGCTTAAAGCATGGTTTACAAAAGCGAGATGAAAATATGATGCCATATTTGCCGCTCAACAGCATAGCATTATTTATCGTTGAGTACTGTTGGACAGCTCTGAAACACATGTTTTCATTGCATTCGATACTGCCAGATGATGGACAATATAATCCTAAGCCTTGATGAAGATCAAATCACAGGAAGAAACATGATATTAATAGGGAAAAATTAATCTAAATATGAAATGAATTTCACTCAATATTCAACATCACATTCTGGCAACGAGTCTAGATATGAGAAGCAGGTGATTGAAACATTACCTCCGGTACATGTGAACAAATGCAGAATAAGCAAAGGGAAAATTTAAGTAAACTTCTGCAGCAGGTAGAAAACGGATGGTTTTCTAGATTATTTAAATCTTCAAAATGACAGTAATTAATTGAAAATTAATCATGATCATGATGACATTGAATCATTAGCCTGATAGATACAGATGTTCGTATCATTAAATGTGAAATAATTTGGAAAGTATAGGAGTTTTAGACCTATTTCATAACAACTGATGAAAACAATCACCCCTGATCAACCCGGGAACATCTTGACACTTCTAGAACATTGTCACTGAAACTCAAAAATTTGGTCCGGTGGTACTGTCAAACGTGTCAAGCCGAAAAAAAAAATCTAGCGTATCTTTTAAAAAAAGGTCGGAATGCAGATATTGTGTGCGATAAAAAATGTTAATGCAAATTTTGTTACATTTTACGCTTGCAATGAACACGGAACCAGTGGAAACATAAAAGTGTGTTGTACATAAATTGCATCACGCACTGAAGGGAGGGAGAGGTATTAAATGTGACGATCGGTACAAAATTTAGAATTGCTTCATATAAAACGTGTTTCAAAGGGGAAGAGGGAGCCGATTAGCGTTTCCTAAGGAGAGCGGTCAATCATCAATTGCGCGAAAGTTTCAAGGGATCGTTCAAACATGAAGTCCATTGTTTTTGAATATTTATTTGTTAGCCGTTTGAATATTTCTGAAAGTGAAATAACGTTTGGAAGGTAAAAGCGATTATTAGATTGTTTGACAAACCATTAATTTAAAGTTCTTTGTGTAGAGCCGATTATATTTGTTGTAAAATGTAACGTCATCATAGATATTCCATGTAACACATTAAGTCATGTCAACGGTTTTTCATTAAGTGTTACCATTCGTTCTTTTTCGAACTAGGTATTTATAAACCAGTCAAAATCTGGAAAATCTAATTCCGAAAATCGCTTTGTCTCGAGAACTTTATGAGATACCTTAAGTAGGAGGCATTTCACTGGATTCACAAAGTGATGCGCCATTCATCGTAATATCTCCGATGCCCGTTATCATGCATCAAAATGATCGATTTTCGGTAGTAGGTTTTCCGGATTTCGACAGAATCGAGTTCCTTCATCTATTTTTTTAGACACAGGTAACAATTTCATTCATTTTAATAGATTTTACATGATTCCATTTATATATTTCTCTTCGGTTAACAACGTTCTTTTAAGGTAAATCGCTATTCACCTCGGAAAAGAATCAAATTAATTAGCTTTTTGTGGAGTGTGTGCTTTGCTTTACCACATCTTTTAGCATATTGTTCCAGTCGCAACTTTAGATAAAAATCAATGCACAAAGTTATCAAGATGTTGCGATGGTTATTCACTAAATCTCGATTCAAAATGTGCCGTGATAGTTGCATGAAAACAAGCTGATTTCCAGCTTAGCATAATATTTGACAATGTTGAATTTATCAAGTATTCGGCATCCTGAATGACCTTTACGAAAAATACCTAGACCAGACCTGGAATCGAATCCCAGCCACCTCCAGCATGGTGTTGCTTTGTAGCTGTGCTTTTACCGACTGAGCTAAGGAAGGACCCAGAGATCCCGAATGACCTGTAGCAAGCATTGTTTACACTTTAGTTTTTCAACTAGTTGTTTCTGAACGTGAGTAGCGGAATACCGCAGCGATTGAGTGAAAAACTCATCATCCGTTTGAGAATTTCCGACCATTTCAGCAGAATTCTCGTCATCACCTGTATTTTCGTCATCGTATCCGATGGTCAATGAGTTCTTCACTGATTTAAGAACGCATAATTTTCTTCAGCATGAAGCATTTTCAGTTCATCGAAGTTTTGGCAAATAGCATATGTCGATAAAGTGACATTGTTATTCACAATCAACCTTTTGTAAGCTGCTGTAAACTGCACAGTGGTTGGATTGTTGTTGTTGCCCACTTTTGCCCTGATAGCAGCAAAAAAATGTTTTCAGGTGATCCTGGTTCTAACAAAACACGACGCGAGACAAGACACAGCGTTTTGTTAGTGTCGTGTAGTTCTTACGTCAGCATAAAAATCATAACAATAAGTGATCCTGGTTGAATCTGTAGTAGGTATTTCACTCAGTTCCTGGAGTTCTTCGACATGTCTCCTATACATTTAATTGAAACATTATATCAATTCTGTGCCATTTTCAATTCCCACTCTCCCCCACGTCAAAAGATAGTAAATACATGTATGTATTTTGACATCCGCTTCCTCCCAACGTAAATGTAAATCCTTTTCAGGAGGTACCTCAGTAAAAAAAGCAGCAAAAAAAAAACATTTAAACGGTTTCTATGGCCAATCAATAGCTTTCAATTATTCTCAGATTTATTGGATACAATACACCGCGCGACGTAGTGTTCACAAAATACAACGCGGTGTATCACTTTCCAAACGCTGCGATTGTACTTTTGCTCGGAGGAAAGCACCGTGAAATATTTATTTCAATATTTAAATTACTTATAGCTGAAATTATATCATGAATATAAAAATAGACTCTTTTGATATGCTACGCTTGCTTGTTGTTTTGCAAACACTCATGACGCAACATAAACATACTCCTCCGAATAAAAACATAGGTGCATCTACCAGAGACGACCCCAATGTTTACGTTGCGGGGCGACATCTACGATTTACAAGTGTTAGACGAAACTAAGTTAATCTGTCATGTTGTGGGGGGGGGGGGGGGGGTTGCCCCTGATTAATCCGTTTCCTACCCTTTTTTAGAAAATTTGTTGGCATCGTAATTGTAATTGTAAATAGACAATTTACTACTTATTTGATTATGAATGAAAGTATTTCAACAAAAAATCATAAAATTACATCACATGAAATGGAAAACAATATTTTATTTTAATTTAGAAACTTAAATTTAAAAAAACTATACTCATGAAACTATTCAACGAAATCTTTTGTCACGTTTTCTTGAAGGATCAAATCAGGAAACATGTTTGTAATACGAAATAACTTGTGTTGCTGAAAAAAGGCATTCTTAAAATGTTGCCATAACTTTTAATGGATATAACAATTAGAGTTGTTCAGTTTAAAGAAAAAAAAATGAAAGTGATAATTTCTTGGATCAGCAGTTCTTTCAATATGTAGAATATTCGACCGCATACGACCCTTTAAAGGATGAAATAAAGGGCGAGAAGTCAAGAATAGAAGGAAAACTAATGATGACGGAATTTAAGTACCCAATGTAATGAGAATAGCAAAAAAAAATGTTTTTGCTAACAATTTGCTATATTTTCTCTAGATTTCTTATTGAAGTTTGTTTTCTCTCTTTGTTATATCGAGAATTATTGGTCCATTCCTCACTTTTATTGTTATTTATTTCTATTCTATATTACTTTTTATTATTATATGGTATTCATCATATATCTTATTTTGTTATAATTGTATATTATTAACTATTATTATTTACTATTTTAATCTGCACTCGAATTCCTCGTAAGCGTATAGGATGACATTTATAGAATATTTTAAAGTTTGAATATTTTCATCATTGCCACTTTCATATGACTATAGGCAAAGAATCGGCTGTAATCAGATTAGGTCATTAAAAATGCATCCATCAAGCTTTAAACTGAGCTGATCAATTATTTCTTCGTTGATTATTATTGCCCGAAACCATCCACCTCTTCACTATGGCGATGCCTCATAGCCTAGCCATTTCAAGGCGACATCCACGATTACCGGTTCGGTCCGAGGCGATATGCCAAGTCGTCTATCGAGGAAAATCACCTCAAACAGCAAGTTGAGAGCCAACCGAACGCTCGCTACAGAAACGTAAAGAACCCCCGGCGGAAAAGAAGACTTCATTTTGGTGGCTAAGCGCTCCCTCGAGAGTCCACCTCGCTAGGCCTAAACCACCCATCCATCCATCAACATAAGTGGCAGGACACAAATTCAACCCCTCACCCAGTCAGTCCTTTGCCAGAAGTGTACGAAAAACAAGCAGGGGTGAGGGAAAACTTGAGAAGTACACCAATTTCCATCTTGTGGTAAAGTGAGCTCCGAAAGCGCCACTTGTTCCAAATTTAGAGTGTATCCCTAGTGAGTACCTTATTCCGAAAAATGGTTTTTCTGTTATGCTAATTCCTTCGCAATTTGGTATTCTGCAATCTGACCAGGTTCGTTCGTCGTCGTTGGAAGGGAGGGGTGCTAAGCAAGTGTTTATCATTTTGCTGTGTACGTCCATCCAGCCGTCGACGATCAGCACGCATTCCAGTTAGAAGGCGTTGGAAAGCAAAGTCCGGAGCTTTCCAGTTCGGGATACGATGATAATCTCGTCAACGACGAGAATGACGACGGGAATAGCTGCCAGTGGAAAACCTCGGACATGCGCGCTTCGAAGATGGATGGGGTTTATGGTGTTCGTGTGGTTGTATAGAAGTCGTGTACGAACAGGGAGTGTAGGGATGGTCTCGTATAAGGATACATGGGGAGGATGACTCTCCATAGGAAGGCAGCGTTGCTCTCGTGAGATGTGGAAAGTCGATTGACGATGATGACGATGAAGTAGACGAGTCGGGGGGATCCGAAGCAAGCCCGAACGCAACTTGGCAGCCGGCCAAAGCGTTTTGCTGCTACATGGGGACGGTTTCAAATTTTAGTTCAGTGCACACGGTGCGTCAGTAAATAACAGACCAGCAGGGGCGAAAGACCTCAGGCACTGTGTCCCGTTTCGACGAGTCGTGCTCTCGATACGACACAGCTGCGAGACCCACATCACTTGAAAGGGACGAGGCTGGAAGGGCTCTTCCGTTGGCCCACTGCGAAGCAAATGTGACTGTGAAATCGAATGCTGTGACCCAAAAAAAAAAACCAAGTGATACCATAAAGTCGTGCTAAACCACGTGTCTTTCGTTTTTTTTTTGAATTCTCGGTAAAATAAGTAGTTTGCAAGTTTCAAGTTAAACTTTTCGAGTGAGTATTTTTTTCGTAACTTAAATCAAAAGTAACAAAATCGTAAACCTTCAAGCTCGGTGGTGGTTTCATAGTGTTCTAAAAACGGCGTCCTCCAGTGGCAGCTAGCGGTTAGTGCGAAGCGGCGCCTCGAGAAGAGATGAATTTTCTGGGTAATGTAGGGAAAACTCCAACGCTTCACCCTTGGCCACGTCAGGTGCGCTTATCAGCCGGCTGTGGTTGATAAGCCTCTGATTACTTTCGAACGAATCGACGAACTCGCTATCTCAGTCTCTACTGCTAGATCAATGTGAAGCCAGACACAGTTGTCAGTAGACTCGCAACGTTCATATATTAATCATCTCATCCATCAATCATATTATTGACGTGACTGTCACAACAAAACAATTGCAATCGAAACCATTTTCCGCGTAGATATAACTTTTTGTCCTTAGCGGGAAGAGAATCGAAGGGACACGCGCCGTGGCGCGTGGCCAACGGCGACGGCTACCCGTTTGTACTTCATTGCGGTATAATTTTGCCCTACCTCACACATAGAGAGCGTGAGCGAGTGAGAGTGGGAAAAATCGATCAAGCAGCAACCCTTGGCCTTTCCGTGCGACTGGGGATTGGACGCCTAAATATAGGCCGTTGGCAGGCATGTCGCGTCACAGTTTTGTTTTCGTTTCAAGTATAGGTGGTTTCGGGGAAACCGACCATATGTTTGATTACCTAACAGCTTTCCATATCGTCCCGATTGATGTTTGTTTTGGATGGAATCGGCGATTGATGCATTTGAACCGTTGTCAAAATGGAGGTGCGCGGTCGTAGGGACACCTGTTGATCGCAGAGTCAGCTGACCGGGAGGGGCAACCACCTGTTGCTTCTGATCACCAACGAGCAGGCGTGAACTTTTATGATCTTTTCGATTAGCATGTAAGGTTCGAACCGAAATTAACCATATGAAACAGACCTCTTCCTAAAAGTACATCATAATCAATGCGTTATTTGTAATAACTGACGCAGGAATTTTTGAATCCGAAAATAACTACATCATATGTTTCTATTCATCGTTCAATCTGCAACAGCGCGGGTAAAGTTTTCTCCGTCATTTTTACATAATTTGAATGATGATAATATCAACCCTCCGGCCTAAGAGCTCTGCCTTTCTGAAGAATCCCGAAGGTAGGGGGCTGTCTGGAGAGTGCAATCAAGAACTTGTGAAGTCGTTATATTTTCACCCTTTCCTGAAAATTCCAAACGACTCTTCATTATCGGTGGAAAAAGGGGTTGAAATCAGCAACTAAGAGCGGAAAGTTTTTCAATTTTGAGCCGAAAATTTGTTTGAGCGTCAGCGGCTGCCTTGTGTGGAGACTGTGGCTGGTGTAAACCGTCAGAAGTTTAAAGTTGAAGTAATCACAAATGATAAAATAGGGGTTGGAAGATGATCCATTTTTCGGGAAAAAGGGACACGTAAATTTAATTGGGTTGAGCCTCGGAAGCCCACTTAGTCAGAATATTAAGGCTTTTGATGCCGCAGGTGGGAATTCAAATTTATTTTGCTCAGATCGGTGATCAGTCTCTACGTTAATCTTAAAGCCTGTTCACGTTAAATTTCGGACACCAAAATAATAGTAGCTAAAAATTTTACACTTAAGTAAACAAAACCGATTGTTTTTTTACAATTATAAAGTTATATCTACACTAGAAACATGTGATTAAGATGTTATTCCTTCTTTCTGTAAAATTCTAACTATCTTCTAACTATTCGAACTATCTGTGGTACACCCGCCATCAGGTTCCGTACGGTATCCTCAGATACGCCCGTCGTGACGATTCTCCATCTTCTCTTGAAATCATCGGTACCATTTGCTTTCTTCTAAGTTTCGAAGAGTTTCCGCTTGACTAGAGCCCAGTACTTCTCTATTGGGCGAAGTTCTGGACAGTTTGGTGGACTAGATTTTTTGGCACGTATTTGACCTCTTGTACCTTAGACCGTTCCAGGGCGGAATTAGCATAGTGACAAGAGGCCAAATCTGGCCGAAACAGAGCTGAAGAGTCGTGGCTTCTGATAAATGGTAGCAATCGCTTTTGCAGACATGTTTTCTCGTACACATCCTTATTGATAGGGCCGGTAGAAACGAACCTTTTATGGCCTGCCAAATACTTCTTCGGGAGTTTGGACACCTTCTTTG
The DNA here is from genome assembly GCA_024533555.2 of Aedes koreicus. Classification (NCBI taxonomy): domain Eukaryota; kingdom Metazoa; phylum Arthropoda; class Insecta; order Diptera; family Culicidae; genus Aedes; species Aedes koreicus. Next base: position 96,045 of record JAHHFK020000640.1, read on the forward strand.
TACGGAAATGCTCAGCTAAGGCGTTCCTTTGCATTGCGGTCTAAAAAGCCAGACCCGGAAGCTGTTTAAAGTTTACGAGTACGTATGTTTCGTCGTCCATTATGATACAAGAAAATGTTTGCAAAAAAGTGGTGTAAAGCTCCTTAGAACGACTTTTTGCAGTGAAATTTTGCTTGCCAACACGGTTGGGCACCTTTTTCACTTTGTACGCCCTCAGTCCTTGCCACTGCTTCACATTTTGTACGGATGATTTTGACTTCCCAACTTTGCGAGCCACATTCCGCACAGAGAGATTGGGATTTTTCTCAATAATGGCTACCACCTTCTAGTCCATTTGTCGTTCCAGCATACTTTTCGATATGTTCCACTTCCAACCTTCCGATCCACAGTCAAGCGCTGGTCAAATGATTTACAAACACCAAACACGGTACTTTTCGGTAGTTTTAGTTTCTGGGCAAGATCGCGTACCGATAAATTCGGATTTTGCTACCGTTCGTACAAAATGCGTTTGCGCACTTCCACTTGATTCGACGCCATTTTACTGAACGTAACTAGAATGTAAACATGTTGTACCATGAAATAAAGTGGAGAAATTTAGCTGTCATATAAGTGAAACGTTTCAGCGGTCCGTGAAATTATTCAAAATCTACACTGAAAGAAAAGTGTCCTACATTTAACGTGGACATGCTTTAGTAGAATTCGCAGTGCAGTTGATGATGCTCTTAACATCAACAGTTGGTGAAAAATTAAACATGTTGAATTTGTAGGAACATCACAATTAAATCTTGCGTTTGAAAGCAAACCTAAGTTAATTAATCGAATTATCTTCGTAGTTTTTTTCACGCCCTTATGCCACTTAAAGGCTAGATCATTTTGAAATGGGATAATTTCAAATGCGTGTATTTCTTAAACTTTTCTTTCAATCGAAAAACGTTCTAAGAATGAAACAGAGGTAATATTATTTTATTTCCTAAAAATAACTGAAACCAATTATTCATCGTTATTTAGAAGAAATTCTCGCAATTTTTAGTTGATGCCGCTCATGGGCCGGCGCACACCTTCTTCAGTCATGGTTTTGGCTAACAGAGGTAATTTTTATCGGTGATTTTTGCTACGGTCATCAAATTGAAGCGCATTTGTTTTCATTTTGATGACCATTTTGACGCTATGCTTTTTACAGGGTGAGTGGAAATTCCTGTCAGTATATGGTCATACAAATGAGAAGCTTGCATGAATTTCAATTTTCATTGTATTTCCTGTTTGGTGTATCTTTTCCATTTGTATTAATTGAGTTCAGTTCAAAGCTTTCTACCTTTGCTGTAATTGCCAGCAGTGATTTCAACCAAATGCGCTAAATTTGCCAACAAGTCGTTCGAGAAGCTGATTTTTACAATAGTACGTATGACGAAATTGTTGTGCTTGATTAGTTTCATATATTTGATGCAAAATGTATTGTTCTAACTTTAAAACCTAAGACCTGAGATCGTAATGTCTGAATATTCAAATGATATTCATCATGTGAATATGGTAGTCTATATAACACTTTCTATATGATGAAGTTTGTCAGAAGCAGATAATTTCTCATCTCCATGCGAAGGCGCTAGGAGTGGACGGTAATTTATTGCTAGAACGAATAGACATGAAGAGAAAGTGTATTGATAGTTCCGTATAGGGGCAATGGCAGGCTTTGAAAATGGAAAGATCAAGTTTGAAAACGAGCGGGGGGCATTATTGAACGGTAGTATCCGATCAGGCACATAACCCTTTACCATACTACCCCCTGCAGGATAGGCAAGGGAGGAAATCCCCTTGACTGGCAAATTTACCTATTACTTTTATCTAGTTCTAGCGAGTTGTCCCTTTCCCAATACTGCCTAACATGGGTGATAAATTATCTCCCGCTGTTGGGTTTATTTTTAGCATGCACCGCCTATTTCACACATTTGCTCTTTCTATATACCAGTTAGGGCAATGTACTGTTAGACAAAGTTGTATAATTTATCATGCATCATATTCATAAATTAAGCTGTTGACCCAAGTTATCGGTAAACTTATCCAATTGAACAAAATGACTTTTTACAGCACTAGCCAGCCGCCTTCGTTGTTGGAAAAGGCATGTCATTTCATATTTTCACTAAACGTTTCTTAAAAGTTTCCACGGTTCGTCTTTGGTATTCCCAAGATTGCCCAGCATGTAGCCCCATGCATAGGAGTCGAGGGAATTCAAATCGGGTGAAGAGGCAGGCCATTCTTTCGACGAAATAAAATTCGGAAAATAGTCCTCACACCAACCCTGTGTAGCTTTTACCTGGTGGGACGTTACAGAGTCTTGTAGGGCGCAGCTTCCGATATCTTTCGACTCTTGCAATTTTCTGCTTTTCAGTCAGGCCATGTACCCGTTGTTTGTTGTATGGATTCAGTCCAAGGTCCTATTTCAAAATACTCCTGATCGTTGACTGCGATATTTCCATATTTTTCCATCTTTCGGCCAGACTTACCAGGATTCCTCGGAATTCGTTCTCTCACTCTTTTGATGGCATCCGGGCACCTGACAGTGCGTTTACGGCCATGTCTGGGAGGATTTTTCAGAGAACCGGTTTCTTTGTAGCGTTTGGTGGTGCGAAAGTTGAAACTTTCGTTTATTCCCAGTGGTTTCAATTTCATTCAAATAATACACAATTCGTGTTCATGATATATTTTTTAATTATTTCCTTCTGAAACGTGCCTTCTAACGTTTCATTTTGCAAAAGAAGTTCATTGGAGGACTTTGTAGTTTTGTTCACTTTGGCCACATTCCAGCATATTATGGAAATCTGGGGAAATGGCCACTTATCGATCGATTCTGAAACCTTGCCTGCGACGTCTCAAACATCATGATTTTGCGGAACAAGTTCATTGAAGGAAATTTCTTGGATTCGCGGTCACTTTGGCCTCATTCCGAGGAATCCCGGGATCCCAATCAGTCTGGAGAAATGGCCACATTTTGATCGTTTCTGAAACCTAGTTGCGACGAGTCAAACTTCACGAGTTGCATTGATCAGATCCCGGGAAAAGTGTGGTAAGCTACCACTTTTTGATCGCTTTTGAAAACCGGGATTCAACGTGTCAAATTTTATGATTTGGCGTATCGAGTTTATTTTGAGAATTCTCGACCGCATGCGTCACATAATAAAGAATTCCGAAAATTTGACCGGTAGAACTTTTCGCAACTTGGCAACCTTCCTGCTGGTCGACTGGTTGTTGTCCGTTGTCTGTTGTCTAATTGTCAGTGTTCAGTCTGTGCAACTTCGAGTTGAAGATGGTTTTAACTGCCACAATCCGGAGGATACCGACTACAATAAATATTCCGCGATGTAAAATATGGCATGTGATGTGTCAATGAATACGATGAATAGAATTGCACCAATACATCAACACCATGACAATTCACATAATCAAGTTTTACAAGTATTAGTGTCATTCATCATAAAATTAGCAGATTACTGTTGAGCTAGAAGAAGTGTTGACTATGGATACCAGCAGTGATACGGACACTGAGATTCTGGCTCAGAAACGTAAAGTTGTGATCGAATAAGACATCGAAGATTAAGTAGAAGAACCACTTCCGTTGATGATGATGAGAATAATGATGAAAATAGTGAAGAAGAAGAAGAATAACTGTTTTTTAATAATGCCAAAAACATGACTTGGCGTTCTAAACATCGCGCGTAAGAATGTAATGAAACACGAAACAAATTTGAAAACACAAAAGTAAGTTTCAACATCAATCCTGGCAGCATCCATTCTCCTAGAGACGCCTTTAAGAGTTTACGCTGAAGCCCTCTCGACAGTAGCCATAACCTCAAAATTTAGAATTTATATAACTCAGAACTACTAGATCTGTACTAGATATTCAATGTTTCGTCACATCAGTTTGTATGCTTACTTGCTGTGAGCAATCTGATGGAGATTCGATGTCTATTCACTAACAATCAAGATATATAAATTTTAAATAGCAAGGTGAGTTTGCGAGAGCGATAAGAAAAGATAAGAAAAAATACACACGACCATCCATTTGAACTCAGATCTGAGTCGTTTTTAACTCACTTTCGTCATAGGTGGAGTCACTCAAATTTGAGTAAATGTAACTAAGATTGACAAAACAAAACATCCATCTGTTTTAAGTCGACTGTTTTTGATTTGTCGACTTGCCCATTCCAGTTACATTTACTCAAATTTAGGTGACTCCACTTATGACGAAAGTGAGTCAAAAACGACTCAAATCTGAGTTAAAATGGCTGGCCGTGCATGGAGCAGCAATTTACCTAAACGAGTTTGTTGGTTAAGGAATGATGCAACTAGTTGTGTGTTTCACCAATGACGTAGCATCAGCGGCAGGTGACGTCAATTTATAACCAGTCATGCTTCTAGCCTTCTTTTCATGTTCGATAAATGCTGGTTTTTGTGGCAGCAACCACAAAAGTTTGAATGCTCTGAGGACTACAGACTCTACTTACGGCATGGGATTTTTCCGAGCCGATTTAATGATTCGGTGGCTCGAAGAATGTCTCGACAGGTTGGGCAGCGGTCGGCATCGAGCTACAAGAAATCTACAGACCGTTTAGCACTGGTTCACCCGATTATCAAAATTTTACCCAAAAAATTACGCGACAATAACTTGCCTGGTGAGAACGTTGCTATTGACCTACTTTTACAGAGATAAGTCTCCAGAGGACAACCAGTAACCTCTAAAGAAAGGTCACTGTTGCTTTTCTATAGGAGATTTAACAAGGAGAGATGCCTTCAAAGACCGCAAAAGTGAGAGGCTTTGTTGGATGAAAACCAGATGGAGTTCTCATGGATGGCTCATTGTTCAATTTTCCCTGAGGCTCTGCGCTGCGTAATACTGATGACATGGTTGCTGGTTTAAAAATGCAGCTTTTTTTGCTGATAACCGATTCTGCCGATTTTCATCCGATTTGAAATCATATTTCAGATTTATGTAATGATCTTCAAGCTACACTTCTAAACAATATGATAAACAATATATCAATGAAGTTTCAAGAAAAAACACCCAGTCATATTGTCAAAATAATCCTCGTAAGAACGACACTGCGGCAAATTAGTCGGGTTCCGGTCTTTTGGCACAAGTGGTATATTTTGGTTCTCCAGGAACGTTGTATTTGTCCGGCCAAAACACGTAGTGATGTTTCTGAAGGAACGTGATGAGAATATTCTGCAAACAATCTGTTTGGAAGACTTGCTGGTTCATGACAAAGCCACTTGGCCTGAAGCATGTCTCCGAAATCCCCTTATCGGACATTGAGATGTATAGCATAACTTTTTGTTCGAACTTGTGCTTGAATTTATCCTTAACTTTCGGAGGAGTTGTATTTATAAACAGTCGTTTCCGGGCATCTCAGACATGGAGAGGAGAAAGTAGCTTTTGTCATCTAGAACCAAAGACGTTCCCGGATTTCCCGATCATCCAGCGGCACTGGGATTTCACAGTTTTGATTTTTTCGTCCATGTACTCTGGAGATCTGGTTTTCTTTCGACATACTATTCCTTTGTTAAACATATTGTTAAACAATATTGTTAAACATATTGTTAAACATATTGTTAAACATAGTGCACAACAATAACCTTTCTTCCAGATTACTGCTATGGTTGTTAGAGTACGGTATATGAAGGTTTTCGAAACATTTTCACTTTTAAAATGCACTTTCTCCTACGATATTTATTCGTTTGATACAATTGTACAACGCGCGCCCGCAGTACTTCCTGTTTCGGCGGCATGATGTAAACAACTTAACATGTTGGAGTGACCCAAGAAGCACTTGTAACTAATGCTACAAATCTAAAAATAATAATAACTGGTTGCACAATGGTTACAATAAAGAGGCTTGTAATATGTAAGGTTACACAGCATAAAATATGGTTATCTTTTCGTCATTTGGAAACAAAAGGTATGAAAAGTTGCACAACAGTTACTAAGTGATAGAGTTGTGACCATATTATTAAACTGTCAAAAGTTTTTGAGTTGCAATATAGTTTTTGCTTAGTTACATAAGAACTATAACCTTCAAAGCCAGGTATTAACCGTTGTGCATCAAATATTCCTCAATGATTTACATTTATTGACGGCATCGAATAAACGATGATGAATCGTAAGAATTTTATTCTAGTAAAAGATAGGCAATTGTGGATGAAAATAAACGCAATGTCCATAGGCTCTTTGTCCGGAATGATTCGACCAGTCTTGAGCGTTGGTACTGATTTGCCTTTGGAACATTATCTTACCTTACCAATCAGACTAAGGCCGGTGTGGCCTCTGCTGTACACAGAAGTTGTCTCCATTCTATTCGGTCCATGGCTGCACATCGCCAGCCTCGCTGTCTGCGGAGGGTTCGCAAGTCGCCTTCTACTTGATCAATCCACCTTGCTCGTTGCGCGCCTCGTCTTCCTGTACCTGTCGGTTCGTTTTCGAGAACCATTTTCACAGGACTGTCGTCCGACATTCTTACGACATACCCAGCCCATCGTAGTCGACCGATTTTTGTGATGTGTACGATGGGAGGTTCTCCCAGCAACTGGTGCACTTCGTGGTTCATTCGCCTCCTCCACGTTCCGTCTTCCATCTGCACTCCACCGTAGATCGTACGCAGCACCTTCCGTTCAAAGACTCCAACTAGCAATGCACTTGGAACTTGGTATATCCATCTTAACGTTACAAGATGGACCGGGAGCATGCAGATCGTCGAAAGCTTCAGAAGTCTTAAATTTCAATACACAAATAAATGAATAAACCCAAATTTCAACTTTCGTTAGCAAGCTTTCCAATTGTTAACTCTTTGATTGGAACTTCGGTCGCATTCTTTGCTGGGTTTGTGCGTGTCCCCCGATCCATTTGTAGAGCATCCTCGGAATCGGTTAGCTTGCCCAACTTACCAATCATTTCCTCCGCCTCTTGATGTTTTTGCGCACGTCTGACCAGCCTACAGTTCTGCTTCTTCCGTGTTTGCTTGTCTGGTACCGAATCTTCAGTTTTGGAGCGTTTGCAAACTGCTTGATACAACTATCTCGTCACATTGATTTTTACGTTGAAGCTTGTTAACCTCCAAGCGTCAAAGCGGTCGAGCTACACAATATAATGTAGATAATGAAGACAATGTATAATGTAGATGAACATAGGTTGCTGTGAAACAAAAAAAAAACAAGCGATAGTTTTATTTGTGCACCGTCTGCATATCCTAGATACTGGGTAACCAAACGCACCTTGTACTAGTTGCACAGCAACGTTATGAAATAATCGATGCAATAACCGATGATTATCTTCGATTTCATGTGATCAGAATGTAACAAATATGTGATATGATGTGCCTTATCAACAAAACTGCTGTTAACATATGTTTGTGATTCTCAAGCTATCTGTTCCACTTAAATAAAGATTGATCATTTCAAAGAATGTTTTGAAATTTAGTACATAACATAAAATTAACATAGTAACATATAGTAAAAATTAATAATAAAGTATTTATAGTTTACACGAAACAAATAGAAGTACGTTCATATAAATAAAATTAATTCAAGTCCACTGCACTGATATCGGTACCAAACCGTTTGAGCGATGGTGTTTGTATTTTGCCTGATGGAACGTTGAAAAACAACTTCCACTCAGTAGTGGAGGGAGGAGGGCCTAGAATTCGTACCAGTACATGTATTTAATAAGTATACAAAAATACGTGACAGATGAGGAGAGGGAGTACAAAATATCGAAAAACTCTGGACGTAATTTTTCAACGTTCCCTAAGTCAAACATGGCTTTTGGCCTTAAGTGTTAAAATATATTGTGATGCGTTTTCATTTATTTTCAATCATCGTGCAATTTTTTGAAAGTCTACATTATAGATAAATTTAGATCAGCACAAATAAAAAAAGAAAATCAACACTACTATTGCAATGTAAATATGTATCAAATATATATTTTATTGATGGTCATGGACTGCGATTTTGGGATTTCATCGCAACAATATTGTAACTATTTGAATATCTTTTGTCATAAAACGAATCGATCAAAATTATTCCACAGTTTTTCGAGATTACTAACTAGTAACCTAATAAAAGTTAATGTATAGATTCAATGTCACATCTATGGTAACGTTACATTAAAGTTGTGTTATAACCTGTTCATAACTTTGTTAATGTTACATATTGATAACTGAGTATCTTGTTAAGTAACAATTAATAGTTACACGTTTTGCGCTTTTTTGGTGACATAGCTGTTATAAAGAGAGTTACAGTAGTTTTGATTTCACATACAAATTTGTTACATATCAATTGCTGCGACTATAATGTAACAACATGTGTTACTTGAGTAAAGTGGGTGTGTGTGTGTGTGTGTGTGTGTGAGACAATTTTCTGAATACTGTAATGATTCATTCACATAAGGTGATATTTCTCTGAAGCAATTATTGTTCTGATAGAAGTCATTCCCGTTATTTGGTGGCCACCCGTTAATGTAAGATAAAACTTGCATATATATATATGTATTTCCCTATTGATTGTGCTGGTGGCAATGCAAAATTTACTTTTTCTGCCACACGAACAAATTGCTCACCAACCAAGGTATTTTTTAGGAAATTTTGACAGCTTTTGGCCAAAGCAGTACAGAAATCCATTTTGGAAGTTGTATAAAATTTTCCAAGACGTAAGTTTCTTCGAATAATTAATATTTCGCCATTTAATCGCAATATAGTTTTCTAGCTATCATAATCTGTTTATCATTGCGGTTGGGGACTTTTTTGACGTTGTACGACTTCAATCCGGAACTTATCATTAACTTTTATACGATACCTGGTAACATTGCTATTTTCCTATTTCGAGTTGACGTATTGAAGGTCAGAATTTTCGTTACGGCTGTATAAGGTCCAATCACGCACGTTTTTTTTTTCATTTGCCACGCCGCCATTTTGAACAATGCTGTCAAATCCGATCATATTTTTTTTTAGTACAGACACCCATTTCTGTTTTAGTGAAATACGTCACTCATGGCTGAAATATTTCAAAAGCTACAGTGTTTTGAATGTGTCCGAATTATCGTGGCCTTAGAACATGCAGAATTCTATTCAGACAGAGCTATGATATGGTTGGGGGAAATCCGGCGCAAAAGGCGATGCATCTAAACTGCCTATCGTTCTTGAATCTCGACCAATTTTCATCCTATGATCCTTTCGGGAGCGTAACCTACCAACCAGTGAAAAACGCCCAAATTTAGGAAAGGTTTTCCACTCAAAAATCAAGACACTCGAAAAAATAGGTTCTACTTCGCTTGCCAATTGATTGGAAAGTTTGGGATCGGTCAACCTTCGGCAACGGTCGTCGTCGCCCCTACTTAATTCACTTACGGGGGATCAGCAGTTTCCCCGTTTGGTGGAATTAATGTGGACCTTCCGTCGAGAGTGGAAAGGATAGCAGCCATCACGGGACATGTTTGAAAATTGAATCAACCGAATCGGGACAAGCACTTTTCGCCGTGAGTCCATTTATGTAGAGCAAACACCCAGCTACTTAACAAGTAAACAGATCCCATGGTTTTCTCACGGGTACGGGGTGGGAGGGAGTGCACGATAAATAAAATTGTACGCTACATGTTGTTGGTAAATCCTTGGAGGAGACTACAAAGTTGTTCATAAAGTTGATTACAATTTTACCCGAGCCGGGGAATGGTTGTACTTACAAGCATCTTCCATTCTCCACATTCCCTGCTTCACCTCGATGGTAGTTGATGAACAATTGGTTACAGGAGGATAAACGATTCCATGGCACACTTGCAAACCAACAGACTCCTTGGCTTTCTGGGTGGCTTTGAAGCGAACAAGAAACCAACCAAAGACTCACAAATCACCACGGGCGGGCAGTCAGTTGGCTAGGTAGGGTTGTGAGCAGCCAGCGAGGAAAAAAACAGGAAGGCGGGTTGTTTGGTGTACTCTTTTCGACGGATGGTGCGGAAGGGCTGCGCGCAAGTTAGAGCAAATAATAGACTGGCATGGTTGCCGTTGGTTGGGGAAACGATGAAAAATGGAAAAGATGATAAAGTTATAATAATGCCGCTGCAATACACCTCCAATTTCGCGGGTGCATGCTCCCTTCGGGGGATGGGCAGTTTAAGTAAATCATAGGAAATGTTCGTTCATTGTGGGAGTGATCAAAGGCTTCTCGGTTAAGGTTGTAGAACAAGATTGGTATTTTTTCGTAAACCTTATGATAGATTTTGGCGAGAAGTTTTCTTCGAATGAGTTCATTTATTAGCACAGACTCAATCAAATCAACTTTACAGAGCAAAGTTTTCATTTTTAATAAACATCAGGTACCTTAAACCTAAAGTTAGGAGGGTAGAATACGATACTCAGCACAAGACCAAATTTAGTTATCTGCATCCTGGTTTCCTTGTCCACATTTACAAAGATTGCTGTCGCTCAGCCCAACACGGTATACATGAGCGTTCGAAGAATAATGATTTGACATGAGGCGAGACATCACACGAATGAAGTCTCGATCCACATCCATCCCCCTAAACCAAAATTTCTTCGACACCTTTGGGATGATAGAATATGACTATCACCCCAAATCTTCTTTACTCCATGTATGCTGCAAGCTAACAAGTGACTTTTGACGAAAAATAGGGGAAAAATTCTTTGAATGCGATCACTGCCGAAAAAGTCTGCGAAAATTATTTATTGTTATTCGTGCTTGAAACAACCAAATCGATAAATGTATCGGTAAAGACATCATACGCAGGAACTCAGTGAGTGAACAAGATTAGACGTTTTGTAGATTACTCCATTCCACCACGCAAGTCGAATTGACAACAGCTCTGCCTACTTGTGATCAGGCCCCGGCAAAGTCATCGTCAATTGATAATTGTCAAGCGACGATGAAGCTGTTCACCATCAATATCAAACGAAAATCAAGCTCTTTCTTTTCGAGCATGTCCCATATCATCATCTATAGAACCACTTTCGATCTGTTTTCATGCTGTTTGTTTTTGCTTCCTTCGTGTTCAGTTCATTTTTAACACAGATAAATGAAGTTACCACCGTATTGCAATGAACTAGGTAGACTGAATCGAAAACCCGTAGCTTCGGATCACTGCCATGATTTGATCTTTCAAAAATGCCGCGGTCTGTCTCTTTTTTACTTCGATGACCCCTGAAGGGAATAAAAATGAAATTGACCACGGATAGAAGGAGATTTGATTTTTAGTTTTTGCCACTATTTCGGACATCATTAAAATTTAGGCATCATTGAGTGCATTAGGATCTTGAATCGAAATGATGTACGAACGAGTTGATTCAATTCTAGGTTTCAGTGATTAACCCAAAATAGAAGTATATACTGAGTTCATTCCTATAACACTTCCTCGTTTTCAACTACCGTGAATACCATTACGCCGATAAGTCCATTTTCCCGACCCTAGTCAAGAAAAATTGAGATTAAACTTCCGAAGATATTGGGGTCAGTTCTGACCCATGGCGCAACTTCAATGTACGCTATCTTTTTGTTATTTTTAAACCGATCGGGCTGAAATTTCTTGAGCATAAACACATTTTTTTAAAATCAGTTCAAGGTGGTTATACAAGAAAAATTGACACATAACATTAGTTAACGGATTTCAACCGTTCGTAGAATTTAGAAATTTTGCCATAGAGTCACTGACGCGGTTGATCAAAGCAACAATACAAAATACATGAAGGGAAGAGGCTCACGAGAAGAAAATGTTAGCCTCCTAGCACAAGTTCAGATCGACGGTGATGCAATCGAGGTAGTAGACGAATTCGTGTATCTGGGCTCATTGGTGACCGCCGATAACGACACCAGCAGAGAAATACAAAGGCGCATTATGGCTGGCAATCGTGCCTACTTTGACTCCGAAGGACGCTAAGATCGAACAAAGTTCGCCGAACCACAAAGTTGACCATCTACAAGACATTAATTAGACCGGTAGTTCTCTACGGCCACGAAACATGGAAATTGCTAGTGGAGGACCAACGCGCCCTTGGAGTCTTTGAACGGAAGGTGCTACGTACGATTTACGGTGGAGTGCAGATGGAAGACGGAACGTGGAGGAGGCGAATGAACCACGAATTGCACCAGTTGCTGGGAGAACCTCCCATCGTACACATCGCAAAAATCGGTCGACTACGATGGGCTGGGCATGTCGTAAGAATGTCGGACGACAGCCCTGTGAAAATGGTTCTCGAAAACGAACCGACAGGAACAAGAAGAAGAGGCGCGCAACGAGCAAGGTGGATTGATCAAGTAGAAGGCGAACCTGCGGACCCCCCGCAGACAGCGAGGCTGGCGAGGTACAGCCATGGACCGATTACAAAGGAAACAACTTCTGTGTACAGCAGAGGCCACACCGGCCTTAGTCTGATTGCTGCCCCTGCCTACCATAGAGTCAATGTTTATGCACAATTTGAAAGGTTCTGGTCACAAAAATGCAAAAAAAAACTGTTTCCGGTAACATTGTCCCCCGGGAATCTGCTACAAAGGGAAGGAAGTTTTTGTTTCGCTGTGTTAACAGAAATGCATATAAAACCTTCCAGACTTATTGTAGAGAATTGGCATATTCAGCAAATTTCTCAGTGCGTAACGAACCGTCTTTTGATATTATCATATTAGTTTCAAATCGTGCTGCAGAGGTGGCGCTGCAGTCTATCTTTGCCAAATGAAGCTCTAGAGAGTTACCGTCTTGTGAAAAGTTCTTTGGATTATAACATGTAGTCATTTGAGATTATCAGATTAGTTCCAGATTTTGCCACAGAGATGGCGCTGCAGTCTATCTTTGTCAAATTAAGCTTTAAAGAGTTGCCGTTTTACGTAAAATTGTTGAGCATGTAAAATGAAGACATATAAAATAATCACATTAGTTCCAGATCGTACCGTAGAGATGGCGCTGCAGCTTATCTTTGCCAAATGAAGCTCTAGAGAGTTGCTGTCTTCGGCAAAGTTTCTCGGTATGCCACTTGTCATCTTTTGTCATTATAACATTAATTCCAGATCTTGCCACTAAGATAGCGCTGCAGTCTATCATTGCTAAATGAAGCTCTAGAGAGATGCCGTCTTGGATAAAGTTTCCCAGTATGTCATGTGTCGTTTTTTTAGTTCCAGATCTTCCGGCAGACATTGCACTGCAGTCAATCGTTGTCAAATGAAGCTCTAGAGAATGATCGTCTTCGGCAATGTCTCTCAGTATGTAATTTTTCGTCTTTTGTCATTATTATATTAATTCCAGATCTTGCCGATAGCAAGGTTTTGAAGCTTTAGAGAGCTGCCGTCTCTGGATTATTTTTTTTAGTATGTCATTTTTCGTCTTTTGACATCATCAGATTAGTTCCAGTACAGAGAACACACATCTAAGTTAGAACAAAATGTGTACGAATTCAAATCAAAATACGTTATAACCTCTTTGAAGAAACTCTAACGCCTCCAAATGACTGCATTTTGTGTACTGAACAACTTTGCCGAAGACGGCTACCCTCAAGAGCTTCATTTGGCATAGATAAACTTAAGCACCATCTTTGCGGCAAAATCTGAGCACATGATAATGACAAAAGGCGACATACTACGTACCGAAAAACTTAGACGGCAACTCTCACAAGCTTCAATTCACAATCACCCAACAAACATCGGTGTCGAATAACCGCTTGTTCAAACAAATTTGGAGAAGTTGTTCAGCTTTTCCTTCTAGAAAGCTGAATAACTTCTCCAAATTTGTTTGAACAAGCGGTTATTCGACACCGATGTTTGTTGGGCATAGACTACAGCTCCATCTCTGTTGAAAGATTTGGAACTAATATGATTACGACAAATGTCACAATGAGAAACTTTGCCGAAGATGGCAACTCTCAAGAGTTTCATTTGTCAAAGATAGACTGCAGCGCCATCTCTGTGGCAAGATCTGGAACTAATATGATAATCTCACAAGACGACAAATGACAAACTGAAAAACTTTGCCCAACACTCTATCGCTTCATTTGGAAAAAAAATAAACTGCAGCGCCATCTCTACGGCAAGATCTGGAACTTATCTGATAGTGAAAAAACACGAAAAAGGACATAATAAGAAACTTTGCTCAAGGTGACCACACTCTAGCGCTTCATTTGGTAAAGATAAACTGCAGCGCCATCTTTGCAGCCTGGTCTGGAACTAATGTGATGATGTCAATAACGACAAATGACATACTGAGAAAGTTTGTAAAAGACGGCAACTCTCTAACGCTTCATTTGGCAAAGATAGACTGCAGTGCCATCTCTGCGGCATGATCTGAAACTAATCCGATAATGACATATTCAGAAACTTTGTCTAAGACGGCAACTCTCTACAACTAGTCTGGAATGTTTTGTATGCAATTCTGTTCACACATCGAAATCAAAACCTCCTTCCCTTTGTAGCAGATTCCCGGTGGCCAATGTTACTGGAACCAGGTTTTTCCACCCCCAATGCATTTTTGAGACCATAACCTTTCAAATGGGGTGCAGCATTGTGTCTAGGTTGAAATTTCATAATTCTAGAAAGGGTTGAAATCAGGATCAATATTGACCCTGATGTCTTATGTGTCAGTTTTTTTTTAATACCTGAGGAAGGTTAACATTAGCAGTTCTTCCGAAGGAAAACACAATACCACTCTGAAAAACTGACTAAGTTCAAAGAAAAAAGATCGTGAGTTTTGGATGGTCCTGGAGAGTTCATTTTACCGATTTTTCGATACAAACTTATAGTAGGAACTAGGAAATACGTAACGACGTGACGCATGACTATAGTCGATTGAGTCGATTCAGTACCGAATTGAAGTGAAAACAAACCAATAATCAAAGAACGCATGTTTCGAGTAGTTCATTACGTGAATTGACGCAAGTATGTGCCTAAAATCAAATCAACTGATGAACTGAAGACGAAAATGATCGACGACAAGTCATGTTTGACAGGAAAAATATTCATCGTGACTCGATAGCAAGAACCAAAATGGAATACATGAAAATGATCTTTCTCGAATCGAAACGATTGCCTAGGAAGTTCATTTTCCTTTTTATGCGTCGATAATGTTGAACCTGCTTGTGATTCATTCTTCGTTGATTGAGTGGCTATGGAAATACGACCCAGTTGGATCGCCAGATGATAATGATCGGAGACGAGAGATGATAGCATTCATTTGAACAGAATCACTCATTGTCTTTTAGTTCGAATGACAGTGTTGGAAGTTTTGTTAAGTATGTACCGTCTGGGAAAAATCAGCCTACTCAATTAGATTTTTTTTTAATTTTCCTGTCACACGTATCCGATAAGTCGTGACAATTTTTTTCAGGACTATTGACACAATGTGTTATGCACACCTTATGAATTTTATATCACATAACATGCAAGAAAAATCGTTATCGAGATTTCAATTGAAGAGGGTTAAATATCGTCGATTGTCGTTCGTTGAACAAGCATTCGCTTTTTTTCTATTTCAACAAGAATGCATACATTTTTGTTTTGTGTGACATGTGAAAAATCTTCTGTACCGGACAAGGAATCCACTGCATCCGGGTTGGTAATGCCGTACCATTACCAACTAAGTAACCTGTGCCATCATCAGTATCTACCAAAAACAGTCACTTGATATTAACATTTGGCGTTTAGTTGCTGCATATTTTCTGTTTTTCCCGCTGTATTTACTGGCTACACTGTGCTTTTCGGCTTCCGATTCATTTTTGCTTTGAACGCGGTACCACACAATCACCAAGTGATCCGATTGGAAGCTTCGAGCACTAGCACTCAATCGAATCAGGAAACGAAAATGAATCACCAACAGAAGCCAACAATCGAATCAATACATTGTACAAGCAAGCAGTGATGAACACGCCTACAATTGGCAGGCGACGAAGTTCATGCTATGTTCATTCAAGGTTTACCTTGGCCCATCAGTTTTCGGTTTGAGAGGTGAAGCAGAACTTCCAACTGTGTGCGTCTATTGAATCAAAGAAGAGCGTGCAACAAATGATTTATGATACGATTGGAACCATCCTTGAATGCGATTGGTCGATCGTAAATATTGCCTTCCGTAGCGCCCACCTTTTCAAACGAATCCGCTCTCTCATTGCCCGGAATCGAACTAAAAGATGGGACCCATGCAAAGGTGATGATAAAATATCGCGAAGATAAAGCACTTAGAAGCTCCTGTATTTTCGTGAGAAAATAAAGGGTTTACCGGCCTCAAGGAGTGAATAGGCTCTATAGAACTCAGGCTAAGTGAGGCAAAAGTTTCTAGCGTAAAATGTATTGCAGCAAATTCAGCGACAGAAAAAAGAACAAGAAACTTGAATTTGCGAGAAGTTAACGACTGCAAATTTGTTGAAAATAAGATATTGGCATTGCAGACATAGCGTAAGAGATTGGCATTCTTTACGACAAAGTATCTTATACCCGCCCGGAAGGTCAGATAGTGTGATACTCCTCAGATTCGTGATTTGAGGATTGAAAATACTTGGCCTTTTTTGTTGTTCGACCTACTTTGCAGTTTAAAAAAATGTTAAATGCACCGAACGATACCAATACAAATCGCCCAAGGCGGTTGTTCCACGTCCATCATTATTACGCTTCGCATTCAACAGCACCAATCGGCACCGAAGCCTAATTGCAATCGATCCGATTGTTATTTCATAAATTGATTACTGTATCACTTTGTACATCAATTTCCGAGGCATCGATGTATTCGAACGTGGAGGTTGTGCATTCACGGGGAAAGGGATTGGATTACGAATTATGTTTCTTCTTTATGCCTCCAACCAACCAAACTCCATTCGAAATCAATAATCCAGCAAATTGTATCGCTCTAGCCAAGTTTTTCTTGCTCCGTCACTTCTAGGGTAGGATGGTCTTAAACGCGCCCCGGGAGTGAAATAGTCCGATAATATTACGTTCCTGATATGGACGGTTGGTCAAATGAACGCTTGACTCTGTTGACATTTGGCGAAAAGACAACTTTCTGTTCAGTTCTCAAAAGAAGTGTTCTTAATCCTGGCGCAAACAAAAACCACCTTCAAGCAACTTTGGAAGTTTAGAACGAACAACGAAGCCCTTTTACCCAAGCGATGCATTGCAGACCGCGCTCCCCTACCAAGTATAAGCGTTCGCTGATTCAATTTTTCCCTTCACACCATTCTTCATTTCTCCGTCCCATTCTAGGAAATGCATCTACACCGGCAGAGCTTTATCTATTTATTTTTTTCATTTCCCTAAGTACCCTCTCCCACAACCGCCACGAGCATCGATCGCTGCAATGTTCATCCCGCGGGAAATGTCCCGGGGCCCGTTCCCGGTTTGTATTTGGAAAACTAGGAAGCGAAAAGTTTCTCCTCTCTCTATGCCGTTCAAACATTTTCTCATTGATTGATTCGTAATGAAAGACATCAAACACCGGCCGAAGGCCTCATCGAACGGAAAGCAGCCATCAAGGGTGGAGATGAAAGGAATGGAATGGATCTTTTAAAACTTTCCCATCCCCGCGTCACCAGGATGGCAAATGGAAAACCCCAGCTGGCTCCAGGCGGAAAGCTGTTAACCAGCAAAATGGGGAGAAATATTCATCTTTATTACTTTACTCTGCCGCTGCTGTTGCTGCTGCTGCTGCAGAAGCTGATGTTGAACCAACAGGAGCAGCAAAGTGCAGCAAAGGATTTGTTCATTTAATTTTGCCCTTCCTACAACGCATCCCTCTCCTCCCGCACAGTCATTGGATGAAGATGTAGTTAATCTTTATAAATCCTATCCGGGAGCAGCTCGTCTAACGTCGTCGGTTTGTGTGTAGCCCGAGGAGTCTTGGGGGGATATACTAATTTACAAGATTTCATTTGAGTAAGAAATTGCAAACCGGATTACTTGTTATAACTGGGTGGAAAATTCTAAGTGGGAGGGACTTCTAGTCGTTTTGGGATGAGCTGTTCCTTAGCTCGTCGAGATCGGATCTCGGATGATATGGGTGGAGGTCCGAGATGATAATCAGCTTTGGTTAGTACTGGATGGTTGCTCGATGATGGATATTAAGGATCATCATTGTGCTATTTGGTAATCCTTTGAATGTACTATCGAGCCATTGGGCTTTATGCTTCTCAGGCCAAAGAAACTTGAGAAATAGAAACAACAAATATTGACGAGTTTTCTGATTTTATAATGTTTGCATAATGTTGTTATTTTCTAGACCATGTTTGATATGATTTTCCGAAAGATTGAACCTGCTTTAATAAACGAAAATTCATATGGCGGAAAGAGGAGGTAGTAAATTTGAGATTTTGAGAGTCGTGTTCTCAGAAAATTGCATTTGAGTCTTAGCAGAGCAAACCTCTAGCCTCTATCGATAAGTACAATAGTTAATTTAAACACCGCCAGTTGGCTGTTTTCTCGGGATCGGGAAAATTTACCCTATTCCCTTGAATAACATTAGACCAGGCAAACTTTGTAACCCACCTACAATCTAGTCGGTGGTCTTGATAGACAGGTGAATTTTGGTCTTAAATCCAGAAAGCTCCTAAGTGTCTCCGGACTTCCTTTATCCAATTGACACCTCGTGACTTCTAATATTCATTGTCAACTGTTTTGCGATTATTACCGTTCATTATTGGTCACGACAAATTATTTAAACCTGAAGGTATTTACATAAATACTAGAATAGACTAAAAGTTTTGAGAGCAGAAATGAAAATAGATTTGTTTTGGAAAATCACTTTTTTCACTCAGTATAGTCTCCAATAAGATCAATGCACTTGGTCCAACAATCTTCCAACTTTGTTATCCCATAACGGATGTGACTTTTTGCAAGGCCTGCAAAATACTCCTCTTCGACGGCTATAACCTCTTCGTTTGATGAAAAATCCTTTCCACGAAGGAATTTCTTTAGGTGTGGGAACAGCCAGAAGTCAGAGGGTGCTAAATTTGACAAATAGGGTGGATGCTGCAAAAATTCATACCCCAATTCACTGATTTTCGAAATGGTTTTTTGAGCTGTGTGAGCAGGTGCATTGTCTTCATAAAAAATGATTTTATTCTTCAGCCAACTAGGTCTTTTTTCACAAATGTTTTCATCCAACTGGACAATAATAATCAGAGTTGATTGTTTTACCAGTTTGGGAATAATATCAATAAAATTCATTTGCATCCCAAAAACCTGACGCTAACACCTTCTTGGCCGATTTCTGGACACGAACTCGGTTCGGAGTCGAAGTGCTTGGTTCACAGCACTCCTTTGCCTCTTGTTTTGATAAAGGATCATGATGGTAGACCCAAGTCCCATCCATAGTGATGAATCGACGTAGAAAATCCTTCTCGTTATTTCAAAATTGCTCCAAATAATGCTCAAAAAGTCGCATTCGAACGTGTTTCTGTTGCATTGTTAGCAAATGTGGCACCCATTGTGCACACAGTTTTTTGAAACCCAAAATTTCAGCCAAAATATGCCATTTTGTTCCATGTGAGATGCCTATGGTGTCAGCTATCACATCCCCAGTCGATCAATGATCTTCCAAAACCATATCCTGTATTTTCGCTATGATTGCTGGTGTTGATGCATTTTTTGGACGTTGTGAGCGTTGATCGTCTTCAACGCTTGTACGGCCACACTTAAACTCCAAAGCCCATCGGTGAATGGTTGGAAATGAAGGAGAAGACTCCTTCAATACTTTCACCATCTTTGCATGGATCTCAGTAGCCGATAAACCTTCCAAAACAATGAATTTAATCACTGCACGACATTCGGATTTTTCCATTGTTAAAAAATACACAGACACGTCAACTTTAAATGGCATGTAAACAAAGA
The DNA here is from genome assembly GCA_024533555.2 of Aedes koreicus. NCBI lineage: Eukaryota > Metazoa > Arthropoda > Insecta > Diptera > Culicidae > Aedes > Aedes koreicus. Next base: position 115,878 of record JAHHFK020000640.1, read on the forward strand.
ATAAATTGGCAGTTCAAAATGAAATTTTGAGAACGTTCTTATGAAAGACGAAATTTTAAAATGGTGTAGAAATTTTGGTTTTTCTACTGTTCCATAGATGTCGCTTTCAAAACGTTTTGACTAACCTAGTATCCTTACACAAGCGAATGATTACTTCCAAACCTAAAACTCAAATTTTGTTTATATCTACACAGTTGAAACAGTTCAAAATCAATCACTTTCAGTTTCAGTGAATTCAATAATAAATTTATCTCAATCCCAACGTTGCCACATTTCACATTTCTTCTGTAGGGTGACTCAAAGTATCGGGTATGCTTCACCCCATCCAATCGATTCCCAATCCAATTCTGAGTACTCTTTTAATTTGAGCTCCTTTAGTTGAGAACTCGTATTAAAGAGTGTACTGGAAAAAATGCAACACTTTCTTTTGCGCACAATTTCTTATTAAAAATAAAAATAAAAAATGATTTATAAAAATTGATGAAATTTTTGGGGAAAAATTAGTTTATTGAGGAAACTGAGGAAATTTCCTCAAAAACTAGTTTAGAGTGTATTGTTTACATGTGCAAAATTTCGTCACAATCTGGTTATCGAAATGGCTTCCAAGCAAGAAGTGCTTCGACAAAAAAAAATGGGCGCGGTCGTGGAAAATCCAGGCCAGTCCCACAGGTGGATCGCGAAACAGTTGGAAATCGACAATTCGACAGATGGCGCAAGTGTTGCACCGGATTTGATGGGTAGCGTTAAGTCCAAGTTGCAGGCATTTAGCCTACGAGAGGAGGCTGAATAATAATTCCCTGAGAGTTTCAAAAATATCCGACTTAATAAGAATTTTTTGTGATCATTTTTATCTGTTGCATTATTTTCGATCACAATCTTTACGCTGGCAGTTTTCTACGGGAACTACTATGGGTAAAGCTAGCTTTTTGTTCTCATCATTATAGCTTGCATCCAACATTGGAATTTTGGACTCAGAATGCGAACCTGGTTTGGAATCGTTTGTAGCATATTTACTTGTAGCATATTCAATAATTCAAAATTATGTTGAGTGCAAAAGACACGAAACATGCATGCCACAAATTTTAACCAAATCATCATTATCACATACTTGAAGGATCCAGACTTTCCCACAAGATAGAAATCCTTATATCAACAAATTTTACAAAACCAGACATTCCCACATTTTATAATCGCAAGTTCCCACACTTCAGACCATTAGCTTCTTGAAGGTTTATAATTGATGACTTTGTTGTACAAGTGTAAACCTCCACTCCAAGCTAAATGATTGCAAACACTTTTACTCATGTAACGTAGAACAACGACCCATGTTATTGCCACTTCAAAAATCAGACCAAACGTAATTTGACTCCTTCTCTATCATAACACAAAGTTCCCATACGGACACTTTTACCCAATCAATAAATTATTTCTTACGCATGGATATGGCCGACCACACATGCGTTGGGAACAAACTCTCTTTCTCGTTTGGACTTAGGCGTCGATTTCTCTTTGTCAAATCGATCCCTTATTGGTTAAGCAAAATAAAAAGCAACTCCAGGCACCTCCTACCTAAGTGTAGAGAATCATAAATGTGTAGAATTTAAGTAACATGTAACCAGAAAGTTGAAATAAAAATCAGATTATATCGAACCTTTAAAGACGTTAGTTGGTATCTATAAAAGATATCACACGTTTGAGTAAGATGGAGCTGGTTTTAAGGTTTGGCCTAGTTAGAATTGGAACATAGACTATTGCGCATATTTCAGATATACATTCACAAAATAGTATTCTGTTTTAACTGAAATGTTCGACTTTATGTGAACTTTAGAGGGAAAATACAAAAAAAAATTAATCATCTCGATTTCGAAGAAATTTGCGGACTTTTCCCGGAATACGTTTCATCAACCGGCGCACATTATTCTCATCCATCGTTTTGGCAATCTTATTCCACTTGGTTCTCAATTCATTGATGCTTTTGACGACACTGCCATTCGCCTTTAGCTTCCTCTTCATAGTAGCCCAAAATCTCTCTATCGGTCTGAGCTGGGGACAGTTTGGTGGGTTGAGTTCTTTCGGTATAAACTGAATCCCGTTGGTTTCATACCACTGTAGCACTGTTTTACTGTAATGACAGCTTGCAAGATCTAGCCAAAACATGACAGATTCATTGTGGGATCTGATGAATGGCAATATTCGCTTTTGGAGACATTCCGTTCTGTACAGCTCTGAATTAAATGTCTTATCAGTGATGAAAACCTTGGTCTTCCTGCCGCAGCTACAGATGCCTTGCCAAATCATGTATTTACGTGCAAATTTATCTGCAAACACAAACTTGAATTTGGCAGGAACATCTCCCCGAGCCGTAGCCAAGTAAAATGTTTGTCCCGGTAGCTGTTTGAAATCGGCCTTTACATAGGTTTCATCATCCATGAGGAGACAGCCATTGAATTTTGTCAACACCTGATCATACAGTTTTCTGGCATGGATTCTGGCCACATTGTTCTGCTTTTGATCCCGATTTGGTTGTCTACAGGCACGGTATGACTTGAAGCCTTCCCGGAGACGAATTCGTTGCACGGTACTCCGTGCGGCGCGAAACTTTTTGGCCAAATCGCGGCTGAGATGTTGGGGTTTGCCTTAATGTTCTTGATGACTTTGTTCCGCAGTTGACGGTTGACAGTACCCGCCCGACGATTGCTTTGAGGCTTGCTATCCGTCGACAAAGTTTCTCTGTACTTTTTCAAAACACGCCACATGGTATTTCGGGGAAAATCCCAAACTTTAGCAAGTTTTGACCCAGACCACGAAGGGTTTTCCAAATGATTGCGCACAATTATTTTTCTTCTTTCTTCTTCCATTTTGTATTTCTCTAAAACACGTTCGAACTGCACCGCGGAAAAAAAACTTCTGATGTTGTTATTGTTATAGGGAAGACATAAGATGTCACAGTTTACAAATCCGACCAGTAGGGTCGCTGTAAGAATCAAAAATGTTTGTTCCAATACCAAATGGGCCACACCTTATCATTCATCTAGAATCAAGGGGTTTCCAACAGCATTGATTACATGTCACTTCGCCCAAAGTTACTCTGATTACTCCGTGATTACAAGGATTATTGTGATTACTGATGATTACTTATGATTACTCATGATAACTCATGATTATTTGATGATTACTTATGATTACTTGAGGTGATAATTTGATCACACAGTGATTACAAAGGTTATTGTGATTTCAGATGATTACCTATGATTACCATGGGTACCGGTTCCGATCCACCTGCCAACCTCCGACCCGTAATGGGAACTAAACTCTTGACCACCCTGGTCATCGGTGGCCCTCTGAATGTCCACCAGAGAAACCCGTAACGTGGATTATCCAATTTTTCTACCCACAACATGATTTCCACGGCTCAGTCTTCGTGGTGTTTCATGCTCATGATTATTTTAGGTAGGAAATAAACAATTGAATAGCCTGGTCATCGGAGGTCCTCGAAATATCTTCCAGAGATACCCGTATTATAGAACAAATCAAATTTCATATCAAAACTATTAGTTCGACGGCTCAACTTTCGTGATTTTTCATGCCCATAACGATGTTATCGCTGAAATGGATCACTAACATGAATACATGTCATGTAATTAACCCTGTTTTTGGGTAGCAATGTCCAATTTCAGGGAAGTAATCAAGAATCACGCATGTAACCATAAGTAATCGTCAAGTAATCATGAGTAACCATGAGTAATCATAAGTAACAATCACGCAAGTAATCATAAGTAACAATCAAATAATCATGAGTAATCATGAGTAATCACAAATAATCATGAGTAACCATAAGTTATCATCATTAATCAAAATAATCTTTGTAATCACTGAGTAATCTGAGTAACTTTTGGAGAAGTGATAGTGTCTGAAGCTTGGTCTGAAGTAGTGTACTGTATAGCGCGTCGCTATACAGCGCATTACTTCCAACCTTATATATAACATTATATATAACTTATAGAACAAGTGTAAAGTCGAAAGTCATAAAATTCAGTTTCCAACTGTTTATTGGTTTGATTACCATTGATTATTTATGATTACTTTTGTTTACTAATGATTACAAATGATTAGTTATGATTCCTTAGGATTACTCCTGATAATTTATCAAAGATTGCTTTTGATTATATATGATTAATTATGATTACTAATGATTACTTATGATTACTTATGATTAATAACGATTACTTATGATTATTTATGATTACTTATGATTACTTATGATAACTCCTGATTATTGTGATAACATACGATTATATGATTACTTTGCGGATATAAAGGTAATCTCTGATTACTTGTCACTTCCAAGCTTGTTGGAAACCCCTTGTTTAGAATTCTTCAAAACAACAAGTAGCTATCTATTGTACACTCAATCATATATTCTTCTTCCTTACTGGCATTTCAAGCCTATTGCTGATCACAATAAGGGAACGTCCATTAATTACGTCACGCAAAAATTGACTTTTTATAACCCCCCCCCCCCATCGAACAGAACAAGTAATAATCGGACGGTGCAATATCAGGAGAATATGGCGGGTGGGGTAGGACTTCCCATTTGAGCGTTTCCAAGTAGGTTTTCACGGGTTTCGCAACGTGAGGTCGAGCTGTTGTCATGCTGAAGAATCACTTTTTCGTGTCTGTGCTCGTATTGTGGCCGTTTTTCGTGCAGTGCTCGGCTCAATCGCATCAATTGAGTTCGATACCGTTCCCCGGTAATGGTTTCGTTTGGTTTCAACAGCTCATAATAAATAACACCAACTTGGTCCCACCAAATACACAGCATAACGCTGCGAACAGCGTGAATATTCGGCCTAGGCGACGATGTTGAAGCATGCCCGGGCAGTCCCCATGAATGTTTCCGTTTTGGGTTACTGTAATGAATCCATTTTTCGTCACCCGTCACAATGTGATGTAGAAAACTCTTCCTTTTTTGCCGCTGGAGCAGTTGTTCACAGACGAAAAAACGACGCTCAACAAGTTCCTTGCTTTTGAATCATTCCCAACGCATGCAATCGCTTAGAAACGGCTTGGCGGGAAACTCCTAATCCTGAACCAAGCTCTTCTTGCGTTTGACACGGATCCTCATCGAGCAATGCCTCCAATTCAGAGTCTTCGAAGTTTTTTGGCCTTCCTTCACGCGGACGATCATCAACACTGAAATCACCGTTTTTGAAGCGACGAAACCAATCACGACATGTTGTTTCACTCAGAGCAGCATCATTGTAATTTTTTTGGAGCTCTCGATGTGCTTCAGCCGCCGTTTTCTTCGAATGAAAGAAGAAAATCAACACTTCCCGCAAATGACGATTATTTGGCACGAAATCAGACATCTTCAAACAACCCAAATATATAAAACTAAACCATCAAATCACTGATTTGGCAAAGCGGATTGTTTACCATATGTCTGAGCTTGGTTTATGACGCTTGAGATGTACAACATTCGACCAGCACTTACTACTGGCGCCATCTATTGCTAAACAGCGGGAACTTAGTTGCGCACCTAACCACCAGTTACACGACGCGTTGTGCAATCATATCTGTGGCTGGTGTCCCATTCGGCCTAGTAACCCATTCGGCATAACATGATTCGCCCTAATGGCGTTCGGCTTAATGATGTCCGGCCTAATAGCGTTCGGCCTAGTGACAAACCACCCTCTGAGTATTCCTGAAATTTCATTTTATGCATATCGTTCATATCGTGCACAAGACATTTGATCAACGCGTGAAGTGTTCTGAGTTTGGTGCGCAACATCAAGCATGTATACACTAATAGGGGTGGGACGTTCGGCATATGGACGTTTGGCATATGGATCTTTGGCATAGGGATGTTTGGCCGTATGGACGTTTGGCCGAATGGATGTTTGGCCAAGTGGACGTTTGGCCGAAAATTGTCTATTAGCATACATGAATTGCAGATAAAAGGTAATAAGAATCTAAATAAGTATTTTCAAACGCATTAGATCTAAAAAAAGTAAATAAGGAACCAAAAAAACATTCTCGAACGCATTAGATAGCATCCCGATATTCTAGACTTATTACACTTAGAATTTATCAATATGTGTACGCATTTGAGGTAACTTGTTTAACATAAGTCCTGGGATTTTTTTTTTTTTTTTTTTGTTGGGGCGTAGAACCACTGCGTCCACTGAGTTGAACTCTTGTGGTATACCCCTGTTTACTATTCTAATTCGCATCTTAAAGCTAGATCACCATTTGTCAAGTGACCAGCCCAAGACGCGTCTCCCAGTCAGGCAAAATTGAGTTTATAAAACCCACCACCTTTCCAGGATTTGCAGTCCAAATTTCTTTATGTTGCATATAGCCACTGTACAGAAATTTAAGTCTGCTCTTGTACAAAGCATCACAACTGCAAAGCAGATGTTCCGAAGTTTCACGTTCCATGTTACAGAAACGACAGATATCATTCTGAACCTGGCCAATGTTTTTCAAATGATATCTACTCGGGCAATGTCCGGTTATTAGGCCAGTATAGGTACAAAGAACTCTCTTACTGAGCTCCAGAAGCTTTTTACTGATTGTAACATTTGGAATTATAAACCTTTTCGCTTGAACACACTTTGTGGTGACCAACCAATTGGTCATCACCCTTTGCACTTCCCAAGATTTTAATTCCATTTTATGGCACAGTATGATATACCGCAGAATGGTTTGGGCCAATAAACTGTGCATTTGAACCTTGTTTAGCAAGCTCGTCTGCCCTTTCATTGCCTTCAATGCCACAGTGTCCCGGAACCCAGAATAAATTTACCGAGTTCTCTTGGCACACCTTTCGCAATGAAAGAATGCATTCCCAGACAAGTTTGGATGTCCTGGGAATACTTTCAGGCGTTTATTTGACAGCATTAACAAACACACAGATGTCAACTAATGTACTTGTCACGTTCATCTGTGTTCGTACTGATCTGTCAAACTCAAATTGCGCAGTAGTTTCCATTAAAAATGTCGTACAAGCTGGATTTATGAGCACAAGTCGCCAACCTTTTTGGACGGCTTAGGACAAGTGAAATTTTGAGCGTGTTCAAAGACGAGCCAATATCAAAATAAACAATATACCGTGTTTTGAAAGATTGTCGTGATGGTAAAGAACCGGAAAATAAAAAGAAAAGTGGTCGCCCAACAAAATTGAGTGCCAGAACAACGAAAAAACTGCTGTCAAGCGCTGAAAACAAGGTTGGCCAATCAACACGCAAATTAGCACGAAAATTTCAGGTTTCAAACATGACAGTCCATCGGATTTTGCGAAAACATAATCTATCGGAAACGTCAGCGTGCACCAAAATATACACAGCAACAACTCGAAAAAATACCAAAATGCTGCCGTGCACTTCGTCGCGAGCATTTTGCAAATGGAAAGTGCATAATTTTGGATGATGAATCTTACTTCACGTTTTCGCACCATGAATTGAGTGGCAACGGTAGTTTCTATACTGCTAACATTAAAACAACACCAGACGATGATAAATATGCCAGCAAATCGAAATATGAGCCAAAGGTGTTAGTGTGGGCAGCCATGTCATCGAAGGGTATCTCGGCGCCTTTGATACGCCCAAACAAGGCCAAAGCTGTCAACTCTGACGTGTATATCAGCCAATGCTTGCCGAAATTGAAGCAATTCATCAACAAATATCACGCTGACGACGAAATCATGTTTAGGCCGGATCTTGCAAGCTGTCATTACGCGAAAAAAACATCAGATTGGCTAACTGAGCAAAATTTTTATGTTCAAAAATGCAAAAAATGGTATTCGGCCATTTGCCCATATACAGGAGAAGTATGAATATGGCATTTCACACTAGAACCTGATTTTAAATTTCAACTTTTCTCAAATGAGTTATTCGTCCTTTTGAACAATAGTTACTTTAAACTTTCTCAGAAAAATCTAGCCTCAAAATGACTGACGATTATCAAAACATGGTGAGAGATAATATGATCAAACTAAAGCAAAACAAATGGGACAAGTATATGAGAATTTCACAATTTGAATGAAGAATACACATAAATATACATTGACCATTCGGCCAAACGTCCATTCGGCCAAACATCCGTATGCCAAACGTCTTTATGCCAAACGGAGTAACATCGTATACTTAAGGACTAAGAGTGGAAATTTTCAAGAAACGTTTGGTGAAAATACGGAATGACATGCCTCAAGATATCGTACGTGCCAGTTGTGACGCTTTCCGACAACAATTCAGGCAAAGGAAGGAAGATTTGAAATGAACTAAATTAAGACAAACTTTGAAGGTATAAGGTTGGGAACGGCTTAATCAGGGGTGACTGTTTTCATCAGTTGTTAGGAAATAGATCTAAAACTCCTACATTTTCCAAATTATTTCCCTTTTAATGATACGGACATAAGCTCTATCTATCGGGCTAGTGATTCGATGTATAAATCATTATTGATTACCAATTTATTACTGTCATTTTGAAGATTTAAAATACGTAATCTAGAAAACCATCAGTTTCCTACCTGCTAAAGAAGTTCGCTCAAATTTTGCCTTTGTGTATTTTACATTTGTATGCGTGTACTGGAGGGAATGTCTTCATCAGCTCAACATCTAAGCTTGTTGCCAGAATGTGATGTTGAACATTGAGTTAAATTTATTTCATATTTAGATGATCTGAAATCACTATTTTTTCATGTTTCTTCCTGTCATTTGAGGTTGATCTATGCTTATGATTATATTGTCCATCATCTGGCACTATCATATGCAATAAAAAATATTATTCGAAGCTGTCCAATAGTACTCAACGATAAATAATGCTTCGCTGTTGAGCGGCGGCTATGGCATCACTGTTGCTTTTGAGAGAGCCCATATCTCCTCTCTTTTTTATTAACCATGGATATAGCGCACCGGATTATAACGTTAAGTCTGCTGTCTCTTACATGTGTTTGATTTTAAATCAAAGCATCGCGTTTTTCATCACAGTCGCTTAGGCTAACATTTCTGTGAGAGTCAATGAAATAAGAAATACACATTGCCAGTGTAAAAATCAACTAAAAGTTTGGTCGTGTACGTCTGTCTCATAACCTGCTAGTAGACACGTTTGTGATCGTAGCAATCAACATGTTTTGGTTGATTGTTTTCGTGAGCGGATGAGAAGAACGAAGGAGCGGGTTGAGGAAATCGACGTTTGCAGCAAATCGTGAACTGGCCTATTTCATTTTGCTTTCGCACACATGCACGGAATCGCACCCATACAATATTGTTAGTTTATGTACAGATTGCGGAGCTGAAGAAAACATTTTCTTGATCGGAAAGCAATCCGCATGCTTTTAACAAGTCCCTGCAGTTGAGAACTTTATTCCATGGCTATGAAATTTTCTGAATCTAATGCTCGTTTCAGAAGGTATGTTCCGGAAGATCAGAAGTAAGCAATGGGATTAACTTCTATACATAGGCAGTGCTAATTATAGATTACAGCTTCATCAAATGTCGCAGGTGTTGAATAAACTGCTTAAAGCCCGTCCCGGACCCTACCAAATAGGAAATATATTGAAAATTAAATTTAATGCAAGCAACACATTTTTATGACCATATTTCACTGACAGGAATTTCCAATCACCCTGTAGAGCTTATAAGAAACAATAGTAAGCTTGTAAAAAAATTATAGTAGGAAACAAATCCATACATCTGGAATTACTTATGTACTGCGTAAACTTACTTACAAACAAATGTCGCCCGACTCAAGCTCAACTTTGTAGACCGTGGCACCACTCGGTCGCAGAACCTCAAATCAAATGCTATAATTCAGCCCCGTCTGCAACTGTCACTAATTAATAACTCAAGTTTCCACAAACCTGCACTTTTCCGGACACCCTGGCTCCCATGAAATCATCCAATGTAGCAACGTAACCGAGTCAGCCAGCATTCTGTCTGGAAATCTACCAGCTTCAACTCCCCAGGTGGGCGTTGGCAATTCAATTATAGCAATAAAAATTCAATTAAAATCATCTTCAGTGGCGTGTGTTGCGAGGGGGTGGCAGCGAAATCGCTAAGGGCAACTTTGATTTTAATAATTAAGCGCAAGATTCGTTGATGGTCTCGGCGAACGCGCAGGCTTTCGAGACGACAATAATTGTCAATTGCATTCACTTTGCTGCCATGTTCGACACCAGCAGAAATGGAAGCTAATTGATTGCAACGTCTCCGACCTACCCACCAACCAACCAACCAACCATCAAGAAGGGGGCAATTGCGTGTCAATTCGTAGCGAATGATTCGACGGTTCTGAAAGTCTTCGGTTTAGAGGGTTGCCACCTCACCGCCACCAGAAAAGGACTCGAAATCTTCAAACAGCGGAAAGCTTTTAGCTCCCGGAGAATTCACATCATTTTCGCTATCAATTTTCGAGCTGTCGTCGTTGTCGTTTTCCCAACAATTTAGACTTCCGAGGAAAATTGTTCCCCCACTTCATTCTCACGCTCTCGTAACATCGTAGCATCATCAGAGTCCTATTCAGGAAAGGTCCCATTACGTTTCCATGTGCCGACGAAAGTGGGACGGAGGATGATGCATTTCCTCGGCTCTTGTGTTTTCCACTTGAAGGGGATGACGCTGCTGTGGGGGTGGAGGGTTTTTTCTATTTTCCACCGAACAAGTGAACCGAACTTGAGTGATCCGGCATATGTCACCGTTTCCTTAGCTGGCTCTGAACGGCAGTGGATGGGTAGTGGAGGTAGATACGTGCTCCCGCAGCAAACACGTGGGATGGGCGGAGTGTTCTGTGTGTGGAAACTTAAATTGCTTTCTTAAAAGTTGTACAAACTCGATTGTGTGAAAGCGGCTCGATCGGTGGAGACGAGCTTCGATAATGGCGAACAATTGAGGTCTGGCTGTATCCAGCTGGTTGGTTGGATGGTTTGTTGGTTGTTTGACTATCGTTACTGGGAACGGCACGAGCTTTTATGTGCTTGTAATTTATGGCTTTTTACCGAGTGGTGAATTTGCGTGTAAGAAGGCAGCCGTTTGCAATCGTTAAGTTAACAGTTGGAGTCATGCATTTTCAATGAGTCCTCTAGGCTTTGTATGAATTATTGACGGCTGTGAGAGGTTCTACAAAAGGGGGCTTTTGATTTAGGAAAATCACGTCATGCTGGTGTGATATATGGGATAAAGTACTGAGCTTCAGAGGAATTTGAATGCGTGTCGTGATGGTCTTTGCTAACAGCTATTGTTGGCGAAATAATCTTCGTTAGTGAGGCAATTTGTGAGATTCAGGGGATTTAGAAGGCTAGTCAGAAGGAAGAATCAAAACCAGATTCACAAACTGCCGTTATCGAGGAAAGGTTTTCAATAAAATTATATTTATGCTCCGGAGGAATGTCTCTTGAAACCTGACTATTGACAACATCATTTTCCGTCCAAAAATCATTGAGAATAAAAACGCGTTCACGTAAATGAAACCTGTTTCAAGTAGATAATAAAATATCCTGAAATTGTGCCAGCTCTGTCGAATATGCAATAATATGGGATTAAGCTATCAACCAAATAGTTTGTAGCAATTTTCTTCAAATAAAAAGCTGCTTCTTTGCTCCACTCCCACAACAAATTTCCCCATCAGCGACAGCGAGTGTGACATCCAACAAATCTTTGACACAAAACTCATCACAACGCTCGTAAATCTTCACATGCCACTCTTCAACACTTCTGCAGCGCATGTATGCAAATTTTAGCAACTAACATCTGTCTATGTCAGTACCGGTGCCAATCTTCGCCTCCTCTTCAAAGCAGCTAACTTTTACCGCTACCAAAGTGACAACTTCAGTTATACACCAAACAAGTTACATTTGAGTTCCGCCGACCCAACCATACACGACCAGCGGTGCGTCATCCCATGCAGGCGGAAAATTAATTACATTTCCTCCTTCCCACCAACTTTCTAAGCGCTGCGCCATGACTTTGGCAAGCTGAAATTGCATCCATTCAGGGGGATGTATTTTTCTCTCTCGCTTACAGATGGCAGCAGCTGTCACCGCTATTCGCTATCGCCGCCATGATGATGATTTGGGGAAAAACTTTTCCGAACGCGTTCGCTGCAACGATTTCCCCGTGTCATTTGGGAGGAATTAAATGTTTCTGTTTTTTTTTTACGTTACTTCCTTCAGGGGAAAACAAACTTTCAACGACTTTGGGGCGTTGTTAAAAATTTAAAGCAAAATAACGTAGGTAATGACGTAAGGCAACATGCTGTTCTTGTACGCTGTAATGAAGCATTAAGTAAGAGTATGTACGGGGCGACGAAAGAAACGTTTATTTACATGTTAACGATAATGGTTCCGGGTAAATTTTGCGTTGTCTGGCGGATACCGTCGAAGGTGCAAACTGTCAAAGTTTGTATCACATCTATCTTTGCTGTAAAATGTAGTGCATCTGTCTGATCTGTCACCATTTATGTTAAATAAACCATATACTATAATACTTAAAAACGCTTGAAAGGTAAGAAATTGTCCAACTCCAATAGTTTCATTCCTGTTTGCTCTTGTTCATTGAGGTTTGCTCTAGCTATTTAACGCACTGTTATTGAAATTAGTCAAATCAACCCGCTTAGCTGCCATTGATTTTCGATTACCATTTAAGTTAGATTTATAACAAACAGAAACTTAGCATCTGCTTTCATGTAGTTCAACACTATCACTTTCACCTCGTTCTTTCAAGTTATTTACCCTGAAACCCTTAAACTTTCATCTATCAATCTCACTCCACCGCCACTGAATTCAAACTTGTTTTAATAAACTATAAAACCAAAAAAAAAAACATCCATCATCTGACACGTAGTTCCGAATACCTCACACACACATTTACTGTAATCAGAGCCGCTGCTTACACTGCCAACATCACCACAAGCCACATAGAAAACATAACCTCACATGTTTTACTCTCAAAAAAAAAAAAAAATTAAATTTGTTTGACAATCAGAATTTTCAATTCCTTCTACCGTCGCTATCTTAACATGAATACTAACGAATCTCTTTTCTTCTCTTCTCTTCCTCCTGTTCTTCTTTGAACCGATCCGGATTTTCTTTTATTTTGTCTATCATTTACTCCTCTTTTCGTTGTAACCACTGTTGATACCTTTGAAAAACACACACGCACACATAAACAACTGACGCGGTCCTCCCGTGTACTGCTGGTTTTGTTGTTGATGGATGGTGTGGCTGTTGTTGTTTCCCTTTTCTTTTGTGTTCCCTCGTGTATTACTGTTCCCTATTTTTTGACACACTCACACACAAACTGTGTTCAATGTGTTTTACTTATGTTTATTATTTCATTTGATGTTTTTGTTTCGGTTTGATTTTCTGTTTTCGTTTAATTTCCTTCTTTCGAAAACCTTTAATTTTCTAGGAGCTGCCGGAGGTAAGTGAATTCTTGCTGATCCACTCTTTTTTTCAGGTGTACGTTTTTGTGCGGTCGTGAAATTGTATCTGTCTCTCTCACAAACTCACTCGAATATCTATCTTATCTACCTTTTTCCACCTGTATATGTGTTGTTTTTACCTCTTATATTGTTGGAACGCGACAGATGTTTTTGATAAGTGTTTTATCATTTTACCTACATAATGAATAAGGTCTAGGAAGATGTTCAATAGAAAAAAGAAGCGTAGTTTTATCAGGATTGAAATCTTCAAAGATTTATTCATTCGAAAACCACAAATTATTGACTGATTGGGAGTATTACACGGTGTTCAATAAGTTCGGATACACTTTCAAAATTTGTTAAAAAAATGAAAACATGTTTTTTTATTTTTTGGATTTATGTTATTGAAAGCTATGTTTACAAGGAACGTTTACAACATTTCTCTTGGAATGACCCCCCCTTTGTACTCCTTAACGAGCTTCAAACGTTTCTCGAACGCGTCGCAGGCGGCACGCACGGACTGCATGGGCATTTCGTCCCAGATTTTGAGAATTACCGTCTTGAAATGATCCAAAGTGCTGACCTTGTATTCGTTCAGCTTCGCCATCATATAGGACCAAACAAAAAAGTCGAGAGGATTCAAGTCCGGGGAGCTGGGAGGCCACAAAGTTTTGTCCAGAAAGTCGGTTAAATTGTCCCGACACCAGGCTTGAACCACATTTGCCGTATGGGCTGGTGCACCGTCCTGCTGGAACACGTAGTGCTCATCGCCGTAGAGGCTTCGGAGACTGGGGGCAACAACCTTTTCCAAAACCTCAGTTTTGTAGTACGCCGCGTTGATTTTGACGTTTTTTTCAATAAACACCAAGGGTAGCTTACCACGTTTGCATACTGCCCCCCAAACCATCACCGACGCGGCACTTTGGAACCGAGGGATGTTTATATTGGATTCAGGAATGCTGTCCCTCGATGGCGCCCACACCCGGTCATTTTGCACATTGTGCGGCTGCTGCAGCACGAACAGTTTCTCGTCCGAAAAAAACAAACTCCTGACCAGCGTGCCGAGAGAGGATCCTCTTAGCTCGATCCAACCGCTTTTTGCTGGTAGCCTCCGAAACGCCATGGACCTTACGTTTTTTGTAAGGCCTGAAACCAAGGTCCTTGGTGAGTATGGTGTGAGCGGTTCCAATGGAAACGTTGAGATCTGCAGCCGTTTTCCGGATTCTTTTTGCGCCGAATTCGCTCCCTCACGATCTTGATGACCCGTGGCGTCCTCGCTGAACGCGGCCGACCGGATCTCGCACGGTCATTGGTCGAGGACGTCTCCCGGTATCGCCTGATGGTCGTGTAGACAAAGTTCCGCTTGACCCCATGCGATTTCAGCAGCCGGAATATATCGCCGGGTCGCTCACCGTTCAAAAAACGCTTAATTACGAAGTCCCGATACTCTTTCATCGCGCGTAACAAACAAACAACAACTAACAGAATGTCAACACCACGCACATTCGGTAGCGTATGAATGAAGCTAAAGCTGACACCAATACCAATGCAGAATATGTACATGGCGCATACCTACGCAATGATGAAAACTTGTATTCGAACTTATTGAACACCGTGTATGCTGATATATGCTGATCACCCAGATCCCAAAACAAATAGCCGTTTTGGTAAAAAAAACCGAAGAGCTCGATGAATCGATCATCCATTATTGAATGAAAAGCTTGACGCGATTAGTGTGATCCGAAACTAGTAGCCTCAAAATCTGCAGAAGTACCAAGACTTTAAAAAAAACTAACGTCTTAAGTCGAACAGCGAAAACGAGATCCATAGAAAATATTCTGTTCCCAAAAAAAAGAGATATCAATCATCCGAACATGGAAGTCTTCAGGAATCAGCTGTGGCAGATAACGATGCCACTCTACTTCGTACGTTGAATACTATTCATTCTGTTGGTGTTGCAACATTACAATGTCAAAACCTCGCCTATAACATTTCGCCAATGAACTCGGTCCATGGCTACTTCTCTCCAACATCGTTGACGACCCACACTCGCCAGATCTTGTTGCACCTGATCCGTCCACCTTACTCGCTGCGCTCTACGTCTTCTTGTATCGACCGGATTGGAGACGAACACCATCTTTGCAGCGACATTTTCCGGCATTCTTGCAACATACCCAGCCCAATGTATCCTTCCAGCTTTCGCCACCTTCTGAATGCTGGGTTCGCCGTAGAGTTGGGTGAGCCCGTGGTTGATCCTTCGGCACCACACACCGTTCACGTTCACCAAGTGCTTGCAGGTCCACCTCGAGCTTTGTCCACGTCTCATGCCCGTAGAAAACCACCGGTCTTATCAGCGTGAATCTTCTTTGACTGCAAATTCTTCTGGAGTCCAGGGGTACGACTTCCACTGATTATGTGTCTTCGAATTTCATGACTATTCTCGTTGTCTGTCATAAGCAAGGATCTGAGGTAGACCTCCTCCACCCCTGTCTATCGTAACGCTGCTTCCTAGGCGGGCCCTGCCAAGTTTTGTCCCTCCTACTAGCATGTACATTGTGTTCGACCAAGCCGAACTTTTTGTTGCTTCGCCTTTCAAAGGAGCAGGAACGAATAACTTGATAACTGGCCTTTAAGAGCTCAGATTAAGAGGTAAAATACCTGATGATAATACCATAAAATTGTTCCCACAATGTTATGCGAATACCAAATTGAGGTAAGACAATACCAAAATAGTACCTCTCAGGTATTCTCAGGTATCCGAAATATCATGTTTTGTTATTCGAGAGATATTTTGCTTGCAATTCTTAGGTATTTTGTTTAGGTATTTTACCTCTCAATCGGAGCTCTTTAATACCAAGGCCAGTTATCAAGATCAAAATTAGGTTTTCATATGTTGTTGTCTCCTGCTCGAGCAATTGTGCCACCTTTCCAAAGTTTCTGCCGACAACATTAATATCATTCGCGAAACAAACAAATTAACTGGAGCGTGCCTCGGAGTCCGGCTCTTCTCGTGACACCTTCCAACGCAATATTGAACCACAGCAATGAAAGTCCATCACCTTGTCGTTGTCCCCGATGTGATTCAAACGAACTAGATTGTTCTCCCGAAATCTTCACGTAGTTTTGCAACACCATCTACCGTAGCTTTTATAAGTCTTGTGAGCTCTCCGGAAAGGCCTTCTCGTCAATAATTCTCCATAGCTCTGTGCGGTCAATACTGTCATGTCGGTGATGCGTCGGGACCTGGTATTTACGGCATTTTCAGAGGATTTGCCGAGCAATGCAGATCTGGTCCGTTAACGAGCGCCCGTCGATGAAACCGGCCTAATAACTTCCCACGAGCTCATTTACTGTTGGTGATAGAGGATGGAGATGACCTGGGATAGCACTTTGTAGGCGGCATATAGATATTGTGATCGCTCGATAGTTCTCAGACTCCACCTTGTCGCATTTCTTGTAGATGGGGCATATATTCCCCTCCTCCGGTAGCTGTGCGTTTATCCAGACTCGGACTATCAGTCGATGCAGACAGATGGACAACTTCTCTGGGCCCATCTTGATGAGTTCAGCTCCGAAACCATCCTTGCCAGCCAACTTGTTATTCTTAAGCTGTTGGATAGCATATTTAACTTCTCCCAGCGAAGGAGTTAGTTCGTTCCAATCCGCCGTGCTGACGTTGTCATTTCTTCCGCTGTCTTGGTCTTCTGTGCTTGTGCCCTCTGCACCTTTCAGGTGTTCGTCGTAGTGCTCCTATCAATCACCTCACCTCCATCCGTCAAGATGCCTCCATCCTTATCCCTACACATTTTGGCTCGTGGCACAACGCCTTTGCGATATGTGTTGTGCTTCTGATAGAACCTTCGCGTTTCTTGAATGTTTTTTTTCACCCGGTCTGTTGCCGCTTCCGTCTATAATGGTCCACGTTCTGCCGGGTCTCGGCTGCAGCATCATTGAACGTGCTGCGTCCTTCTCCCCTAAAACCTCTCTTCACTCCAAGTCGAACCAATCGTTCCACATACTTGATGACGTTCTCGGCTGCTCTGATATTATTCCAGCTGTCCTCAAAAGGGGTTTCGCCAGGCACACCATCACCCGGCAACGCTGCTTCGATTCTCTGCGCGTAGGCTGTCGTGACATCCGGTTTCTTCAATCGTTGAAGATTGTACTGTGGCGGGCGACAGTACCGTACGTTGTTAACGGCGGATAGTTTGTTAGAAGTCGCAGTTTTATCATAACCAGGTAGTGGTCCGAGTCGATGTTAGCGCCACGATTCTAACGTCAATTGTGTTGAAGAAGTGCCGTCCATCAATCAAAAAGTGGTTGATTTGCGATTCTGTCTTATACTGCACACTAAAAAAAATATGAAAACTACAAGAAACGCAATTTGAAGAAAAAAAATATTTTCTGCCAAATCTAGCATTCCCTTTATGTGCATTGCATAACGCAGAAAATTCAATGTTTCTTTTTATCTGTGCCGCTTAGAGAGATAACTATGAACTAAACGGTCTAACATCCAAAAGGCGTCGTTCTCTGGAGCATCCTTGTCGAAACGCCAACTTACTAGATGGCCTCTTGATGGGATCTTGAGTTTTTACTTGAAGTTCATATGTACGCTAGCGCCGCATAGAGAGATAATTCTAAACTAAAAGGTTGACCAACCGAAAGGCCTAATTCATTGCGCATCCTTGTTGAAAACGCCAACTTTCTAAAAGGCCAGCATTTCGAAATACAGCTTAAATAGGAAGTTTCTATGCACACTAGCGCCGCGTAATGAGATAATTTTGAACTTAACGATTCACCATCCGAAAGACCTAGTTTACTCAAGCTTTTTTGCAGAAATCGACAACTTGCTAAATGGCCAGGATCTTGAGATCTGGATCATACAGGAAGTTCATATGCACACGAGTGTCTCGTAGTGAGGTAACGGAACTACTGTACACTAACCGGTAGGTCTTGATCTACTGAACATATTTGCTGAAGGTAGTAACTTGCGCTATGCTCATTATCAAGAGATATTCCTTGTTGGAACCAACTAGGTCAAATCCCATAAGCTACGGGTTTCCAATAGCACGGTTGGAAGGGTGTGTGAAAATTCAAAATGGCTCTGGAAAATCCAAGAAACTCAAGAAACACAATTGCGACAGTTCATCTGGAAATTCATCTTAGTGGAAAATAACTGATATCAATCGATTGAGTCGTAGGCTGATTTGAAAACGATGAGTTGATGGTGTGTGGGAACCTTATAAAGACTGTACTCGAAATAAAAAAATGAGGCGCCCAAAAATGGTCGCCAAAAATTCATTTTTAGTCGGATTTGTTTCAAACTTTCACGGGATAAACAACAACGCTATGACACAGAGAACGGACATCCAGGCTCAACTTGAATACTTTAGGTGTTTTACAAAGTATGGCTCAAGTTCTATCGGACGAGTTCGGCGAGTTCGGTGGGTTGAAGTCCTTTGGTACAAAAACAACATTATTATCTCTGTAACAGTTTAACACTGGCAGTGCGTCGTGGTAGGATGTCAAATCCGACCAATATAGCGTCTTGCCTCCGTGAGATCACAGAAAGGTAGGAGGCGCTTCTGGAGGCACTCGTTTCGATAAATTTGCCCATTCATGGTACCCGTCGTGATGCACGGTTGGCTCATCGTCACACACCCATCGATGGCCTGCAAAACCAAGAACTTTTTGGCGAAATTGTCCGCCTTCTTCCGCCGACGTAAATTTGACAGAAAACCTATGGGAAAACTGTCAAATTCACGCAATCGCATCCGCAACGTATCAATTGTGGGCCGGCCATTAGCTCCTCAGAAACGGCAAACCGTGAAGAAGCAACGTAAAACTCCTGCCTCGGAAAATGCCTTTTTGCCCGCCTTGATGGCAGCTACTTTCGGTACTGTTTCCTGGCGCGGGTTTTGGCTACCGTGTTTTGTTTGTCTTTTCGGTTTGGTGCCTTCCTGGCATTGTAGACGTGACGGCCGGCACGTTCCATCGACAAACCAGATGGAAACTTTCGCCTTCTTAGCCACAGCTCGGTTCGAAATGTTCGGTCGACGGTCGATGTTGAAAAGATTCACCATCTTTCTTGCCTTCACCGGATCTGTTGTTTTCGGTTTCACGACGGCTCACTTTTTTTTGGCGGATCTGCTCTTGTTCCGAAGCTAACTCGACGGATAGATTTCGATAAAATAATTGATTCCCATTTTTTTCGAGTACAGTCTTTATACGTGGCATGTCGCAAAACAATGAGAGCCCGAAACCCATAATTATGCCAAAACTACACATTTTGGAAGAAACATGGGCACAGATAAAAAGAAACATTGAATTTTCTGCGTTATCTAATGCACTTAAAGAAAATGCTAGATTTGGCAGAAAAAATGGGATATTTCATGTAAATTTAAAACACATGATGCCTGAACCTAGCCGGTTGTATGAAAGATTGCAATCCTTGTTATATGGGGCTTAAATTATGGCAAACAATTTCGTTGTTTACACCTCCTTTGGCTTGGATTTGAATGAGGGAAAATTTTACGCGCTTGTTAAAATTAATTATTTTTTTCTGTGTGCGTTATTTAATGCCCATATATGGAATGCTAGATTTGCTATAGATCCAGGAAAATATTACAGGTTAATTCAAGCCATACATCGTTCGAATCAGACCTCTGGCATGAACGATTTAAAACAATTTTTTTGGTTTGCAATTGTACAAGAGTAAATTTTACGCGTCTGTTGAAATTTGTTTTTTTCTGTGTATGCTTAAATTAGAAAGAATCCAAAATTTAAACCTCTAACGAGCACCCAACATCAGTTGTTCTTTGAAGTAATTCTCCGCTTAAAGAGATGTAACGATAGATTCAAAACACAAATTGAAAAAAAATTAGAAAATTCTTCATTTAAATAGCTGAAAATAACAAATTAAAAAAAACTCCTGTCACTGCAAATTTTCCAAAAAAAAAATCCATCAAAAGACCACACAAGTAGTCAGAGGACTCATTTACTAACCAGGAACTCCTAAGCATGATGTATGATATGTTCTACCACCCATTGTAGCACGGAAACTAAGTCCGACAGCAATGGGCTCTCCTCTCTGTTAGACTTGATCAAGCTTTAATACCACTGATTATCCTAATCATGCCATTGTATGAAGGGCCAAAAAGGAGTTGGGTGGATCGATAGGCAACATCACTTATACGTATCCACAGGGATATAAAGAATCTCCTTCCAACAACAAGATTGAACAATTGGTCATAAGAGCGAGCTATCTAACATGAGGATGCCCGAATGGGCGGGGAGAAGAGCCCGCCCTCTATTCACAAACTGTTAGCAATGGGGAGTTGGCATTCCCACTCTCCCCATCCAGAGTGCTTCAATCGGGTGCCCTGATGGTCCCTCCCATTCCCATGAAATATTTATATAATAGTGTATATATTTATGTAAATGAAAAATACTACAAGCATTCGTATCTGTAATATATGATCTTCATTCGGTTGATCCTGAAATGCAAGAAATGTTGTAAAATATTAAAGTGGAGCGTTCTGTGTTTCACGCTTAAGCACGTTTTCGTTCGTTTTCAGCGATAGCAGCATTTCACCAAAATCTTGATTTGAGGTATTCTGAAAAAGTTTATTAAATCTATTGAAATTTTACAAAACTAACATTTATACATGTTAATATACTGTTGCCCTGTTCACAATTTTCTACTTGATGCTGATTTTATAACAGCAATCTGCTTTTCTTTTTGCTAACCTAATAGTTATTGCTACCGAGTTAGAAATGGGAAGATTTAACTGGAAGGGAGTTAAAGATAAATGGGCAAAAAAACAATAAGTAATATTTAAATCATCTATAAAGTAAAATCAATAAAACAATACATATTGCCAAATATAATGATGGCGTAAGTTATGATGAAGTAATGACAAAGAATGAAATGTAAAATCAAACACTAGCCAAATGGCACACAGCGAATCAGATCAGCTCAGAATTGGTAAAAAGCTCATTTGCAAACCGGAAATGAAAAATACATTCAGCAATAAGTGCAAAAGCCTACCACAGATTCCTTAATTTTCAAAAGCCTACCACAGCAGTAATTTTCTGCATTTTATACTGGACATATATGCAACGCTAGATGTCATAAATTGAAGCTATGTTTCGTGTTTAAGCCAGATACCGCCTAAATCAGGTCATGCTTTGATGGAAATAATACGATGTTGTAAAGAAATACTACATAATGTACATATAATAATTAAATGCCGCTATTTGCCTCTTCCGCTGCGATTTTAGATGATTGAAACTCTAAAATAGCGAAAATTCCACGTGATATAATGAAATAAAGTTGATCACCTGGCATCCTAGCAAAATAGCAAAAAAAATTTAGGCAAATAAATTTCATATGGGTATGATTGCTGCCCAAAAACGGAAACTCAATAAATACAAAACAACAAAAAAATTAAAAATCAATGACAGGAAATTCTTCGATAACTCTTTTTTCCTACTGGGCCCATAAATGATTCTTTATGTCTGTAAAATAGAAAATGTAGGATCATAAACAATGTTAGTTTTTGAATTAACTATTTTGGACGAAGAATTTTTTTTTTTTGTGGAATTTCTCGTATATAATCCACTCTCTAAAAGAAAATGTAAAAAACCATCCCATCTTTTCAAATACATAACGTGAGTTAGGTGGGCCAAAACTAACAACGATGCAAATGCGAAGCAGAAAATAGCATTGAATAATATTGTGAAGGGATGTTATAATATAAAATGATAATAACAATTATATTTGTAATGTCTGCATGTCTGCTGATCCTGCTGCAATTGTAGAAGGACTTGCATTATCATAGCCACGGGGAAAGAAAAAAATTCAAAATTATTATACAACCTTGTGAACTCCATGGTTGATCTGAAATTATATACCGTATAAAGAATACTTCCCTTATTCGTGGTAGGGTAAGATTTCAGCATGTTATATTACCGAGATCACGCGGCCTACATCGCCTTGGTGCGGCTGCCACTTAATGTATAGTTGACGCGATACAGCGTTTCTTACTCAACCGCTTGATGCCAGGACAGACGTGTTTGAGCCGCACCTCCTTGGTGGACAGACGCTCGGCACGCACCTCCTCAATCTAGCTGAAGTCAGAAGGACAACAGTGCCCAGGCTGCACTACCAGCTAAGTACGCAACCCTTAGCTGGCGGTCTTTGTCATCTCTTGACCCGTGGAAGCATGAGGTAGGAACTTGTGAGGACCATAGCTATGTTGCGGGAACGCACGCACGCTCCATCCCAGGTGTCTACTCACCATTTTGCAGCCCTACTAACCAGGAACTCCTAAGAGTTGTAAACTAATTTCCAAGGATCGTTTATTTCTGCTGATGATAATGTATGCTTAAAATTAGTTTAAGACAACGAATCAAACAATTAGCGTTTTGGAATGATATGTAGCTATATTCAATACTCGCAAAATCACCGAACATCAAAACATTCATCGAACCTTCAAGTGATTTGCACCGTGTTTAATATTGCATCGTTTCAACTCAAACGGCAGGCCAATATTCCTCCGAACGTAACAGTAGAGGCAGAGGCCGCCAGTCCCATCTGGCAATGGCAACGCATTGCTCTGCTCACATATGAGTCAGCCACAATTCAATTAATCAAAATTATATTAATTTCCTTATCAATTATCAAGCTACTGCTACACACGTCCCCGAGAGCACCGGCTGGTAGGGAGTGAGTGAGCTGGTATCGAGAGCCGGTGAGACATTTCCCAGTCAGCAACCAAATCATCCGGAATATGTGCGAGTGTGCCCGGAGCGGAAACGACACACGTCGTAAATTGTCTTGCCACACTGCTGCTGCTGCCACATATGATGGAGTGCCATTGAAAATTCATAAGCCACTGAACCCCGCTTGCTCACCCCAGAACCTCGACCTGGGCCTACGGGGTTCAGAGATTCAGAAGATGGAAGAGAGTTTCCTTCACAGCAAGGGAGCTTGGAATTTATGCACCACTCGGAACAGTAATTTGGCCGTAAACGTCTCTTAATTCATGCAATCAACATTTGAAATGGGAGGTGATCATTGCGCACGGAATTAGGTTAGAGGGCTGTGATGGAATCGATCAAGCGAAAACTTGTATCGACTCGCTTGTTAGTGTGTGTGTGTGCGATTACCATCGGTAATCGGCCTGGTACGTGAGTGCGGGCATTTGGCTTCGAATGTTGAGTCGCGCATGAATGAGCGTTGAAACGTGCTCGGGTGAATTCTCCTACGAGTTTGTGTAAGATTTCGGTGACGAATGAAGAATGCCTTTGGATTCTTTTTTTTTTCAGTGGTAACATTCCAGGCACGTATTGTCTTGGGGTACGCTTAACTCAATTCGATTGCTATTATTCCATTGCGTGAACAAAGTTTTTCCGGCGAAGGTAGGGGTAATGGAATTTATGGGGAAGTTAATGTGGCCATAAAAATTAATCGCATTCCAATTCGTGTTTTAGGCTCTGTGCAATGTTTCGGGGTATCTGTTACACATTCACACAAATGACGACAGCCACGATGACGGTTCTCATCGTTCGATGGCGCCAATTAGAATACATGACATGAATGATTCAATTTCCAACAAATTTCATTCAACTGGCGTTGAAATTTCGTTCTCATTGCTTTGAAATGCCAGGAAATACATTGGAAAGTCCGTGAAATTTGTACTCTGATTCTTAATGTTTCTAAATTGTTATTAAACTCAGATAAAGGGTGTTATGATTAAAATGTGGTTAAACAAGAAAACGTGTAAATTGCATTTGTTTTAGAAAAATCAAATTATTTTCCTTTTTGAAGCTCAACTAGTATAAAATTCAGAAAAATGTTCAGCTAAGCTGATTGACTGAATCCGAATAGTCAGGCCTTTGGTTTAGTTCCTGCTATCAGATTCTCTACAGCCAGTTCGTTCACCTTAAAATGCTTCTCGTTTCCAACAGTTGTTTTTTTTTTTTTTTTATCGTCTTCAGTTTTCGGTTGACGATGGGCCAATATTTGTCTTTAGCGGGGAAGCTCTGGCTAGTTTTGAAGAGTTCGTGCCTTTTTTCCGTAATGGCAGAATATGAAATCCAGCAAAAACAGCACGGAACAATCGTGTTGCTTCAGGAAATGTAGCAGATGATTTTCCTTTCATTTGTTCTCATTCTTTGACGATCTCGGGGGCTTTTTATTTGGCTTTTCAAGTCACATGTACCGACAGCCTAGACAGCCATGCTAGATATATTGTTGGCTCCTCATCCAACGTTTGAAGTGAGAATAACAGCAGCAAATAGCAAGGATCGGTTTCCGACCAGGGTTGTCACATCATTTTTTGTTCCCATCTTTAATTTTTGCCAAAAAAATCTTTTTAATCTGTGTTTAATTGAACAAATCTTGACAAACATCTTTGCTTCAAACTTTGTGTTGCAAAAATAGAATGGAAACTTTTCAGGTGCCTGAATGCTAATGCCTAATTGCTTTTGAGTTGAATGCAAAATAAAACAGATATATACACATCAAAACACCATCATGTTTTGATTTGCCGATACAAAACGGTCTTTTCAATAGGGTTTAAGTATAATTATCGGTTTCCCCACAACACACTACAGCAAAACAGATCTTCTTTCTGCAGAAATACGGATCAGTATACGAGGGATTCATATTCTCGGGGGAATCGATCATTGCACTTAAGCCCTTCTGACAGGCCAATATTGAAATGATAATGAAGCATGTTTGTTTTGTCTACTAAAGGTTCAATGATAGGTGAGCAAAATCGGAACGGAATTAACAATAAATCATTGGAATTATGTCTGTACATAAATGTATTGAACTAAGATTCTAGTTGTGATGTCAATGTTAGCTGATCAACTCCTCCTTTCCTTTCATGTAACACCAGGATTGTACGATGGCTTCCATAGTGTCCGTACTCAGGCGGTTCCGGATTTTGATATTATTCAGATTGTATTCCGAGAAAACTTTCTCCACCGCTGCAGAAGAATGAGGAAGTAGTTGAAAATTCACAATAAACTTTCATAGCAAGAGAAAAGCCAGTTTTCCACTTGCTCGTATGAAACAACAAGTATCCAAGTCATCCAACTCTTTCACCTTGATGTCCTTCACGAAACTCATTTTCGATTGCCCCTTCTTGGCGTCAACGCTCGATGCAGTATTCAGAATTGTATCGTTAAGATCAATGCACTTAATGATATGTTAAATCAACTCGGTATAGAAAGCACAGCAGGTCGATAAAAAAAGCCTTTCCCTGGTATCATCGAGAGTTCCGAATCCAAGCATTTTTCCTGCTGCTATCCCGATATATATATATATATTTCCGTCTTCTAAGGAAGATGTTTCTTGAAATTAGAAACTCCAAAATCCGTCAGGTGTTTTAGGTGTTTCAAATATTTGAAGGAGAACCACTAGCGAGACTTCAGCTGATTGCACATATTCGGACATTTTGGAGCACATGAAGATACGGTTTACTTTGTTGATAAGGGGCAATAAGTAGCTCAAGAAGTGGAGAAGTGTCATCGAGGGTCTTTAGGATGATATAGAATGCGCTGTGCGGTTTGATTGCTGTCGAAGTTGGATTGGAACGACAAAAACAGGACAAGTATCTGTACATACATCGCATCAACTGTTCCAGGTACAATGGCCACTTTTCGCATGCGTAGCTTGCCCAAAGAGCCAAAGAGTGGAAAGTACATTTCATAATTATCAATTGAGGACAGTCACTTTTCAGCAGCTTCTTGACGTATCAGTCAGAACCCATTATTACCGATGCTCCATCTGATCCGAAGCCCACAAGCCTTTTATAATAATTAGTGCCAACGATCTGGAACTGTTTAACAATTGCGTAAAAAATGTACAGGTTTACGCAGTGCAAGACTAAATTTAAGATAAAAAAAAATCACGTTCCAAATGACTATGCTTCTAAAAGCAAAAATAATCATCAAGAATATTATTCTAACTTCCCAAAATTCCTCTGCGTGAATACATGAAAATACTTCTAAATTGGAATAACAGTATTTCTTCTTGAAATTCCTGCAGGAAACTCTTCCGTAATTTGTGGAGCAATCTCTAGAGGCACTTTGTAATAAACACTTCTCCAGCGGAATACTTGAGGAAATTATCGATGCATTAATAATTTCTGAAGAACTGAATGTACAGGGTGCCGCAGAAAATAATGCGAAAATTTGTTCTATATCTTTTAAATCCCGTTTTCAACTAATTCAAGCAATAAAATCAACATTTTCGAGTGCAGTTATCTTTATAAAGTCCTTTTAAACAAATTTATTCAATGTGTTCTCCATTTTTATTTATATCATCCTCGAACCGACGCCGGAAGTCAGAGCATGCCTTTCGGACGTAGTCCTCCGACATTGACTGCCATGTGCGTGTTATGGTTGACCTCAGGGTTTTCATACTAGGGTGTGATGTTTTGCAGGCTAGTGCTTCAACATATGCCCGAATCGAATAATCCAACGGATTAAGATCTGGACTGCTAGGGGGCCACATATCGTTCGGCCAAAACTTCATGTTATCGTTCAACCATTGTTGGGTTCGATTGGGCATGTGACATGGCGCTCCATCCTGCTGTAGGATAACGTTTTGGTCCTCGGAGAAGTTGGCCTTCGCCCAGGGAAGCACTTGGTCCTTTAAAATACCGATATACACTTCGGTATTGATTTTAACTCCAGCATCAATGAAAACAGGCGGTATTTTCAAACCGTTGGACGCCACCATGCCAAACATCATGACACCAGCCGGATGTGTGGTTTGAAATTTGAATTTCACTTTTTCCGGAACGTTCTCCATTTTCTGCGGTGAAATGAACCGGTCCGTGCGGCTGTTGGCCACAGCATCGATGCTGAACAGCTTTTCTTCGGAGAACAGGATTATAATTTTTTCCTTCTTCAACAAGGAAAGCAATCTCTTGGAACGAGTCACTCGTAGTTCCTTAACCCGGTCCGTAATCAAGTAGCGTTTCACTCTGGCTCTAGAAGATGCATGCAGGTCTTCTTTGATGATTCTTCGCTTGGATTTCTCCGAAATATTGGCTTCCTTTGCAAGTTTTCTTATGGAACGCACCGGGTTGCGAGCAATTTTTGCACGGACCGATTTGATTACGTTCGGCGTGCGTGCAAAGCGCGGACCTCCGCTTCCCGGCTTTCGCTGCTTAGGACCATCCTACAGGGACTTTTTTATGCGGTAAACTGTTGGCAAATGGCACCTTACCACCTTGGCAATCTCTTTCGGCTTCTTCTGGGCGAGCAACAAACTTGTGATCACTTCTTTCGCGAACATTTTGACGAATTTGCAATAAAACAAATAGAATGTTTTGATGCAGCACTTTAAAGTAAACATTAACAAATACACTTTCGATAGAAATTAGTCACTAGCTACACGAATTTACCCAATACTCAAGTTTGAACATTTTCGCATTATTTTCTGCCGTACCCTGTAATAATCCTTTTCCTAAGAACTTTATGTAAGAATTTTAAAAATAATTCTTCAAATACACTTTGAGAAATTTTTAAAGTTAAGAATTAAATATTTGAGATAATAGAATTGGCGCAAAAAATTCTTCTGAGATTTCTTCAACAGATAAGGATTTTCACCAAAAATTATTTCAGGAAATACCTTAATTTTTTTAAGTAGATCTTTCAGGTGGCCTCCCGGGATTCCTTTAGAATCACGAAACTTTACAAGTTCAGGGATTGCTCCAAAAATTTCATCACAAGAAAAGTTTTGCGAGAAGAAACTCCGAGAATCCGATGAAATGCCAAGAGAAACTCCTGGTAGAATCCCTGGAGGAATGCTTACAAACTGTTTTCTTTTGCTTCATGGGCCTAAAATAGCACACAGAAAGTAGAATTGGTAAAAAGTTGCATCATAAAATGTACACATTTTTTTTTGCTCGCCGGATTTTTCCACCAATCGGTGTGAGTGGCGTAGCAAAAAAAAAGAACAAAAATGTTAGTACGAAAAGGTGACCGTATTCCCGCGGCCGTCTCGGGGTTAGTAAGGGTGTGTATGTGTTTCATATAAAGAGTGGGAAAGGAAAGGAAACGAAAACAAAACGCTGCGTATTCCTAGTAATGCGGAGCGTGAACGGGTGGGCTCCGAAAACTTCGCTATCGCGAACATATGTTTTAGCGCTTTAACAGGTCCATATTTTTGAAAATTGTCTGCCACTTTTCCACTTCAAGTTACCGTACAGAACTTCTATCCTGGATTCTATCGTACTCGGTTCCGCATAGCAGCATGTCTTGAAATTTCTGGAGTATAAAAAAAACATCTTTGCTATGTTTTCACATGTTCTCTTTCTGTCCAATGGTTGCAGAATGATAGTCACATTTGGGTACAAATCGATGAGAATCAATCCTTTTTGCGAGCAGAATTCAACTAGCTCAGTGTTCACATGGCTTTTATATTCATCGACGAACGTTCCCCTGTCCTTCAATTTTTTTAAACAAGTCGTTCACGATGTACTCCAACTCCAGTTGACCTACCTCTTGGAATGTTCTCAACCATTTCTCTGCTTGTGCGTTTTCCCGGATAAAGGATCATCGGAGGTGTCAATGCAGCGTAACTCCTTTTTTCTGATTTGTTGGTCACAAGGTAAGAGTTCTCCACGTCAGAGCACAATGCCTTGTAGTGCTTTGGCACAAGTTGAAGTTCAGATTTTTTTTGATTCCTTTATTAACGAGATTTTCAGCCCTTGGCTGATTCATCTCCCGTCGTAGTTACTCAAATACCTTTTGGGTATTTTCGTAACTCATCCGGAGGTGAGATTCGAACTCGTGACTTTGGCGTGGTGACTCTAACGGGTGTTCAATAAAAAATAAGAGTTTTTTCAGTCATATAGTAAAAAAAATGTTTTTTCAACGAATTCAGGGTTTTTTATGTTAAAAACATAATGCTTATTCTTCAAAAAAACGTCCATGAATATTGGAGAAGGGACCCTGGTCATCCGTACGACGCAACTTAGTCGCGATGCTCTCACAAGAGCGCTGGACGGCACTGACATCAATCTTCCGAATAAAATTCCGGATCGTAGTTATTTTTGTACACTAGGGCACTGAGGGAGCCGAAAAAATCCTCAATGGGACGGCACTGGGGCAAGTTGGTCGGGTTCCTTTCTTTCGGCACGTACGTTATATTTTTCTGCTCAAGATACTCAAGCGTCTTCTTGGCGTAATGGGAAGACGCCTTGTCCGGCCAGAAGACGTACTTCCCATCCGCATGATGCTCTTTTGAGAACGGCAGAAGAATGGTACAATTGTTGATTGATGGCCAGACCGCTCGGTTTGAACCACGGCTTTGAAATCCCTCTGTCCGATATGGCGATGTACAGCATATTTTTTTTTTCAAATTTATGCTTAAACTTATATTTTACTTCGGGGAATGTAGCCGACTTGTCGCTGGAATAGTAGCTGTCATTTCCTGGAATGTAGGTGTTCGAGAGCGGAAAGTAACTTTGGTCGTACAGCACGAACGACGTCCCACCGGCACTGCGATTTCACGGTCGCTATCTGCTCGTCCGTGTACTCGGTGGACCGAGTCTTCTTCCGACAGATGATGTCCTCCATCTTGAGGGTGCGGCGAATCAGGGTATGGGAGCAGTGATATTTGCGGCCGGCGTCACGCAAACTCGTTTCGTCCTTGTTGTCGAACAGCTTTTTTCAACGCTTTCTTCTTCATCATCATCATTATCTTCGCCGGACGGCCGCTACTGGCCTTCCGCTCCACGCTCAGGGATGCCAGGATCCGGTAAACTGTACTCACGGGCACGTTTTCGTCTCGAAAGTGGTCTACCGTAAACTTTTTTTCACGATGACCATGCGTCTCGTAAAACCGTACAACACACTCGCGGAGTGCTTGCTGTTTCGACGCCATCTTCGATTGAACTGACAGCACCCGAGCGGAAAGAAACATGCCACCCATTTCTAGGGAGTCCAGAGAGCAATTCTCTTGGAGAGAAAAACATTTACGCTCTTTACTTTAATTACAGAAAGGTATTGAAATCATTCTCATTTTTTATTGAACACCCGTTATTCAGCATAGATTTTCTTATTCGGAAAGGATTAAGGAAGACAACGACTTTTCCTGATTTTATCCGCGTAATTGCTAACTGTGTGAGTCGGGTCAACTTCACAAAAAGGAAAACCTACGTTTGCCATATAAACCACCCACACAGAAAAAAAGCGTTCCCGAGATTAAAAACGGACCGTGAACTAGTTCACGTTTTCAGGATTTTTGCCTTTCTACGTTATTTAGTTCCTGATGACTCGATACAGTTCACGGTATATTTTTGCTTGTTCTCGAATTCATTACTGCAGTTCATGGATTTGGGCACGGATTTTTTCCGTGCAGTTCTTGATGCATTCTTCTTCATGGAGAATGACCCGAGAATCCGTTTCTCATTTTTCACACATCTGTTGAATCACTTCACAAATAGCGTCCTCAATTGTCAACACATCGTCCTGCTTCCGGATTTGGCCACTTTCATGTTGATATAGTAGAACACATCGATAAATAACGGATAATTTCCGCGTTATATACTAAGTTGTGTCTAGATTCACAATAGCGGAAATTTCTAGTTTGACCCACAAATATGCATCTAACACATTTTGCTTCGAAACCATTTTTTTTTTTGTAAAATATCACTGAAGAATGCAATTGTCAACTTGATACTAACGGGTGGCAACAAAAATTTTTGAATTTCTTCGAGGCCGGTTGCTCAACAACAAACGAGCTTAGAGAGGAATGAGAGTGTGTATGATTAGCTCTCTCTCTCTCTCTCTCCTCGTTCTGCTACACGGCCAGCCATTTTAAGTTAGTTTTCAGTCGTTTTTGACTAACTTAGGTCATAAGTGGAATCATTGAAATTTGAGTAAATGTAGCTGGAATTGACTAGTCGACAAATCAAAAACAGTCGACTCAAATCAGATGGATGTTTTTGATTTGTCGACTTGTCAATCTTAGTTACATTTATACAAATTTGAGTGACTCCACCAAAGTGAGTCAAAAACGACTCAAAACTGAAAAACCACTCCAAAAACTCCAAAAACCACAACCCGATAAATCTGCTTCAGTGTCGCCCCATCGGAGATTTCTTTGTTATTTTGAGTTCCTTTGTAGTACAAAAATAACTAGATAGCCACGAATTGCAAACAGTTTATTGGTAGAATCAAGAGATGCATTCGCAAAGTTCACATGAAGGCTGTAAAACGCTCCTGTTCCGACATCAAACGAAAGGATCGCTGAACAGACATTTACGGACCGTGATTTTTCAACAATAGACAATGCATCTTTAGTTTCAATAATTCAGATTGTTTTCAAGTGTAGAAGCAGAAATCGCCAAGCTGGCCACCTTGCCCATAGCAGCTAGTGAGAAGTACGGCGAGGCGTCAAATCATCGGCGCAGTAAAGGGTGTCCACAGTTAAACTGCATCACTTTAAACTATTCCTCAAAAACAAGTCTCTCAACCGATTGTCATGAAATATTCACGGAATTTAAAACAATGTATAATCTTGGTTTAAGTATTTTTATTTCACTGTATTTCTTTACCAAATCCAGAAGCCCGAACTTTCTTCTTAATACCACGCATCAGATTTTGTACAACGCTTGAACCGACATTTTTTTCCGCTTTCAACCATGACTTCAACATTTCCTGTTCTGTAGTGACAATTTTAGGATGCTTACAAAGTTCGTGTTTCATTATAGCCCAATATTTTTCAATTGGCCGCAACTCTGGAGAGTTTTGGGGATATAGATCCTTCGGCACGAAATTTACACCATTCGTCTTGTACCACTCCAGAACATCCTTGGAGTAGTGACAAGAGGCTAGGTCCGGCCAAAAAATTGTAGGAACGTTATGTGTTTTGAGAAACGGAAGCAGTCGTTTTTTCAGGCATTCAGTCATGTCTACTTGACCATTTACAGTTGAAGTTGTCACGAAAGGCTTGCTCCGTTTACTACACGAACAAATCCCCTACCAAATCATGAATTTCTTGGGGAACTTTGACCCTTGCTGTTTTCTGAGAGACTCTGGAACATCGAACTTGTCTTTCGCACTTGTGCAAATTTTGTGGAATTTGTGCAAAGTCCGCTTTTACGTGTGTTTCATCGTCCATGATGCAGCAATGGGGTTTCGTCAACATTTGTGTGTACAGCTTATGGCACGTGTTTTGGCTGTCCTATTCTGTTTTTCATTACGGTTTGAAGCTTTCTGAACTTTGAATGAACGGAGCCGGGTCGTTTCTTGGCTTTCTGCACGAAAACGAACGGAACAGTTGGGTTTGCGTTTATAAGCAGCAACCACTCGCTTGTGATCCTTCAAACAGTACGAAACACTATTTCTACCACTCACCTTCTTCCGATCGCCAGTTAAACATTCCCCAAAACATTTTATGACACGAGACACTGTAGACTGGCTCGGTGCGAAAGAAGTGGGTTGTCGAGGTGCGTATGCCAAATGTTCTCGCGCACTTGCTTTTCCTTCGACTCCATTTTCGAAACTACGACACATTTCACAATGAAACTCACGCAGTGTAAACTATACACGCTGAGGTAATTTCACCATTTCATTTCGTTGATTTCAACCCAAAGGGCGAAATGTTACAGCTTATTGAAAGTGATGCAATTTAACTGTGGACACCCTCTAAACGTCAAACATCTAAAGCGTCACGTAAAACAAGGACAGAAAAGGGACGTCCGAGCAACAAACTGACCGACATCTTTTCGAAATTGTAATTGGAACAGCTCTCACGTGTAAAAATTATTGCTTTATTGAAAAGTAGTTTTATAAATAAACTTGATAAAGAATTATCGTAGTGAATTGGAAGCGTTATTAAGAATCGTGTTGATAACAAGACAGGTCAAGATATTGTGCCGAATGAGCCCGCTTAATCGGGACAGCCTAGAGTTGAAAGGTTATTGAGGTTAACTCCGTGGTGGACAAGTAAGTTAGATTGTGTATCTGCAGAGTTCGTAGGGTTCTAATATGCAGTCCATGCTTCGGTCCACGGGCTATCCTGAAAATAAGAGAAGTAAGAAAGACTAAATGAAATTAGAAATGAGTTAAGTAGCAAAACTATATCTAGGACTAATGCACCGTAGAGGAACCGGAATGAAATGTAAGTTATTCCTTCGGAAGACCGGATGAAATGTAAGTTATTCCTTCACGAATTTCCGAACTTTGGATCGAATGCTCTTCATCAAGCTCCGGACAAGTGTTGCATCGCATTTTTTGGACGCTTGAGCCCAAATTTTTTTGAACTCCTGCATGTTCCCAGTTGCCTTACCAGTCTTCTTGAAGACCCTCTTCACGATTGCCCAGTAACGTTCAATGGGTCGAAGCTGAGGGCAATTTGGTGGATTGATATTTTTCTCAACGAAATCTATACCCTTTTCCGCAAGCCAATTGAGAGTGGTTTTGGCATAGTGAGCCGACGCTAAATCCGGCCAAAACAGTGGAGGTGTACTATGCTTCTTATATAAAGGCAACAATCTCTTCTGGAGACACTCAGATCGATAGATTTACGCATTTATAGTTCCGGTAGTGTAAAAATTGGTTGACTTCAAACCACAGGAAAATATTGCTTGCCATACCAGTACCTTTCGACCGAATTTCTCCACTTGAATCGACCTGTCCGCATCGCTCACATCCTCCCCAACGACGGCAGTAAAGTATTGTGGACCTGGAAGGGTTTTTGAGTCCTCCTTTACATAAGTATCATCGTCCATCAAAACGCATGCATCCGGACGCTGCAATAGACGCGAATACAATTTCCGGGCCCTTGTTGCTGCTCGCTTCTTCTGTTCTGCACTTTGTTTCAGGATATTCTGCTTCTTGTAGGTCTTCAGGTGGTTTCGCCTCTTGATACGCTGGATCATTCCGACACTCGTTCCTGCTTTTTTGGCCAAATCACGTATTGACATTGATTTGTTCTTCATGATTAGAGATACCACTTTCTGCTCCAGTTTCGGGTTGGAAGAACCGGATTTTCTGCCTCTTCCTGGTAGCTCATCCAAAGAATAGTGTTCCCCAAACTTATTAATGATGGTTTTAACACTCGCATGATGAATTTCAAACCGCTTTGCCAATTTTCGCATAGTAATACCCTTCTCACTTAGCCATGTGTCCAGAACCTTAGTTTTCACTTCTTTTTTCAATACGCGATATTTTGAAAACGCAGAATTTGAACCGCACAAACAAGTAAACAAAAGAAAGCTGACAGTCAAACGCACAGCATGCAGTGTTCAGAGCATAAAAAACCATCACAAATACATGCGTACAACGCAAATGTATGTGGATAGCTTATATTCGATACACTCCTTAACAGTTGAAGCACATTCTGCTATTGAAACGGTAACCCTTGTTGCACACTAAATTTTAACGAGGACATCAAGTATGTTTAGCTGTTTTTGTCAGCTTAAGAAAGAAATTCAAAAAAATTAGTTGCCACCCGTTACCTGCACTTGATGAATAATCCTTTCACGAAGAATTTCAGTCACTAATATACCGAAAAACAACTTCTGAATTATGAACACCTTCTTCGCGCAGGCTAGGAAAACTCGAACAAATTAATCAGCTTTGGGGCCACCAATTATGTTTGACATTTTTCTCAGCATAAAATGCAGCCAACAAGACAGTATTGTTTATGCTGGTGCATCGATAGCTCAATAACACTGGAAAAATACTATTGATGTAATTTAATGTTTATTTCTGCAAAAAAATAAGTTTTTATATTTGTGTTGATCTATAACTGTGGAGTGACTGTATAAACCAACAACTAATTCATAAATATTTTTTAGTACGTGCGTGATTTTGAAATTTTATTTTTTTCACAGTACTCTTATCTGAATCCTAAAAATCCGCGCCCTCCCAGATTGCGCAAAGCCGTTCTGAAAAATAACTAAATTTTAAAAACCAAGCTCAGGCCCATTCCACCGTTGATCCCACTAGACAACAATGACTCTAAGGATCGTTTGATTACTCCCGCTGAAAAAGCTGCTGAGATAGGTCGACACTTTGTCAGCTCCCACAATCTTGGCTAGAACATCATCAGTCCTCACGAAGCTGCCGTTAACGAGCATGCTAATAACATCCATCTTTCCACTTTTCAGAGGATTTGGAAATCACAGCTGACGAACTGTCGACCTATGTCAAAATGTCGAAGCACATGAAGGCCCCAGGTTTCGACAAAATCCTGGATTTGGAACTCAAGCACTTGAACTTCCAATTCTGCGAGCATTTAGCATTATTTTTTAACAAATTTAACAAACAAATTCAATTTAGCTACTTCCCCTAGTGTTGGAAGTCAGCTAAAGTCATACCCATCCGGAAGACTCAGAGAGATCCTTCCTCCTCCAAGAGCTCCAAGAGCGACCCATCAGCCTTCTCTCGGGAGTATCCAAACTATTTGAGAAAGCAATCTATCGTCGGCTCCTTGCATCTGCCGACGAACTCAACATCTTGCTTGATGTACAGTTTGGTTTTCGACGCAGTCGATCAACAGTACATCAGCTGAACCGAGTCACTAACATCCTCAGGCGAAACAAGTCTGTTTCAAAGACATCTGCCATGGCCCTTCTTGACGTGGAAAAGACGTTTGACAACGTCTGGCATGATGGCCTGGTATACAAACTGCATCGGTACAATTTTCCAGTCTTTCTGGTGAAGATGGTAAAGAACTACCTTTCAAACAGAACATTCCGTGTTTTGCTGCATGGTGCAGTTTCCGATGCGCAGGAGGTTTCTGCCGGTGTTCCGAAGGGAAGAATATTAGGTCCACTTCTTTTTAATCTGTTCACTTCGCACATACCCCACTCCCTGAAAACGGATCTTTGTCGCTGTTCGCCGATGATACCGCAGTCGTCCACAATGGTAGGGTAGTAAGAGCGATCGCATCGAAACTGCAGCGAAGCCTGAATGTTCTGTTGAAGTATCTCACAGATTGGAAGATCTGCATCAATGCAGCGAAGACCCTGGTCATCCTCTTCCCACATTCAAAATCTCCCAGACTTATTCCGGCTGAGGATGTTAAAATGTGTCTAAACGGTACAACGGTGGAGTGGACCAATTCAGCCATCCATCTTGGCGTGACACTAGATAGCAAGATGAACTTCAGGGAACAGGTTGATAACTGACTATCACCTGATGTTACAGCGGGTTCAAAACAAGTTTCTCAGAATAATCCTGAACACACCTCCGCGAACGAGAACTACTGAGATCCACCGTCTGGCCGAGCTAAAAACACTCGAAGATCATTTTAGTGAGACTATCAATAGGAACAGGACACGTTGCCATTTATCAGACCACCAAGTCATGCAGGACCTGGTACCCCTCCCCTAGGTTTTTCAAATTGTAGTTATTGTAGTTAGGTAGGTTATCAAATTATATAAATTTAAACAAACCAATCCCCATCAGGGATGAAATGTACACTAGAATATTGAATTAACTAATCACACCACAAATCAAACGTAAAAAAGAAACAAAGATGTAGAGCCTCTGGCTAATCAATTAAGGTCTGTATCCACATTAATCCGGACACCTTCAAATCATTGTAACTTTTGTAATATTGCACGTAGGAATGAAAAATTTCACTGTGGTATAGCTGAGAGTCTATGATGAATAAGACTATGATTGATGTTTACATTTCATGTTTAGTATTCAAGATGGCGACGAAAGAAAAACAAGTGCGCGAGCGAATTTTGTACGGGCGTACGGCAAATCCTGATTTGTCGGTACGGGACCTTGCAAAAACATTGGATTTGCCTAAATCCACTGTTCACGATGTGCTCAAATCATTTTCGGAACCTTTGACGGTGGAGAGGAAACCGAGAAGTGACAAAAACATTGGACGCGCTGATCCTGTCATGGACCGAAAGGTGAAAAGGATATTAACGAAAACCCCAAATCTCTCCATTCGAACGGTGGCTCGTAAAATAGGGATGTCACCTGGTTTTGTCCAAAAATCAAAACAACGTTTGGGACTTAAGTCGTATAAAGTAAAAACAGTTCCAAATCGCAATGACAAACAGAACTTGGCAGCAAAATCACGGGCTCGACGTTGGTACTGCGAATATTTGACGAAGTTTTCATGCGTTGTTATGGACGATGAAACTTATGTCCTGGAGGATTTAAAGCAGCTTCCAGGGCTGGTTTTTTATTCTGCTATGGCCAGAAATGCTACAACTGAGCATTTCAGAACGAAGAAGGCATCGACATTTCCCAAAAAATACCTTGTGTGGCAAGCTATTTTCACGTGTGGCAAAAAGAGTAAATCTTTCGTCACTACAGGCACAATCAACAAGGAGATCTATCAGAAAGAGTGTCTGCAGAAGCGATTGCTACCCATCATCAAAAGTCACAAAGAAAAACCTTTGTTCTGGCCAGATTTGGCATCATGCCACTATGCTAAAACTGTGATGGAGTGGTACCAAGCAAATCAAGTGAACATTGTACCAAAAACCTCAAACCCGCCAAATTGCCCAGAGCTACGACCAATCGAGAGATATTGGGCTCTGATGAAGCGGAAGCCTTCTGGAAAGAAGCAAGGAATCAAAGCCATCAAACACTTCCAGCAAATTTGGACAAAGACGGCTTCTACGATTTCTGAAGAGTCTGTACAAACCCTAATAGACGGAGTTAAGCGCAAAGTTCGAAAATTTTATGCAAATACCGAATAACTATGTTTTGTCTTCACGAATTGTTAAAACACATCCCATGAATCTGAAATAAACAACTACGACGGAAATATAATGCGAAATTTATGTTTTATTCATGTTTTGAGGTGTCCGGATTATGCGGATACAGACCTTAGACTGTAAAAATTAATTGTGAAATTAAAACAAAAAGACAAATAAAGACACGTTTTAGTAGTATATATCTGAATGATTTCGGTAATGTTTACACGCGAAACTTGTTGTTTCTGAAAGTATCCTCGGAATAGGCGTAACTTTCCAGACATTTTGAAATGTATTGCTGCAACTGCAATATGGCTATGGTCACTACAAAGGTTGTTGCAAACAGTTTTCTTCCATTACTTAACTGCCGACCAGTGGGTGTAAGATTGAATACACACACGAAAGCTGCTATTTGCTGTCTTAAAGTTAGAGGACATCGCTCATCCTTGTTCTTCGACCATTCAAAGCAGCCGTATGCCAAAGGCTTCAATCGAGTGATCTTTCTAAATCCCGACTGCCCACGCTTTAATCAAAGAGAAACCCGAACAGCCGTTCAAGAATCATTCACTTTCCGTTCCATTACCGCAAATTGCTTCCAGTCATTCATCCACCAAACACCATATCCCATTTCAGATCAATCATCAAATGAGATACCATCTATCAACACACCGGTAAACCTGGCATAATATCTCCGGGTCATAAAGCCCACATATCAAAATCTGAAACGACAAGCTTTCCGTTTTCCTACCGTAGGTGGAAGAGGTCCAGTCTCATTTGACAAAGTGACTTGCATTTAGCATCTCAGATGTGATGGTCGATTGTTTTGCGGTACTGATACCTGACAGTAGGCATTTTATGGGAAGATAGATATGAATCATTCATTAGATTGGTAATCTTTCCAACCGAAACTCGAAGAGCCGTTTTACTTGATTAGGAGAAAATTACTTTGTTGTCTAATTTCCATCAGGAGTAAAGATCGGCGCGGGGCTCACATCCGACAAGTAACCATCGTTGTCGTCATCTGGGGAAACACCACTGGATCTGTGTGTTTTGCGAAGTGTGAAATCCATACATATTCATATGGCTGAGTGGGTGGATGGTGGTCCATTGTGATATCAACGTAACTTTCCTTCGCACACCATCCTCACCGAACGAATCGATCCAAACAACAAACTACACGACACAAGACGAACAATGTTATCAGCTTCCGGCTTCGGTGTTTTGCTGCTGCTGGTGATGGTGAGAAGGAGGAGTTCCATTACAAGCAAATCACGCGCCACCACCGATGTGGAATGGTCGGATTGGAAGTTAGTGCGGAAATGGTGGTCGGACCATTTATCACTCAATCTCAACCTTTTGAACTGACTCTTTCCGAGCGTGGCACCCAGGGTGGGGAACAAAGGGTCATGAGAAGAACCGGAACGAGAAAAAGAAGATAGAAGATTAATGGAATGTATGTTTTTCCTGATTAGATTAAATGGTATGGCTGTTCATTGCTCTCGAATGTGGAAGGGATTAATTTGAGCCGATGGAAGTACCAGCAGTTTCGTTTGAAGGGTAGAAAGATTACTGCCCTTGATAGGAATTTGTACAATGATTTTGAACTTTGTATTGAACATGAAATCAGTTTATTATATTTTAACAATTTCTCTGCCACAAAGTCTCAACTCATCTCGCATGCCTCCTCCATATGGAAAGTCACACAAATCACTTAGTCAAATCTTCCAGAAACCAATTGAGACTTCATCAATTGTACGGATGACATATTTAGCTCAGCAGACCCACTTCTATACCGAAGGGACCTTGATTCTTCTTCTCGTTCATTACTCAAACTTCCCCCGGAATCGTAAAGGAGCATCTGAGATTAAATGTATTAAGGTAGCACGTAGAACCGGAACATACCTCAATCGAATCAATGTACTGATTGCTTCGAACTAATATCGCCTCACCGTTCTTCGCCTCTGCCTCTGCTCTCGATAACATAAAAACCCCGGATCAACTGGATTAGCATTCCGATGATTGGGTTGCGATGGAACGTACGCAACGGGATCGGTAGGAATATCCAGCTTTCAATCACACGACCGACCGTTGTCAACGAGTGTTCGAAAAGTGCGATGATTGGGCTCCCGTTCTTTTTTGTTCTTCAGCTCAACGTGTGTTTGTCGCCATGGCGAAGGATTATCCCAAGACCTTCCGGGAAGATGTTCGAGGTGGTGAAAGCAAATTGATGGGCTTGTTTTGCAAGAATTTTGCTTTCTCTCCGGAAGGTTGTGCTTGACTTACGGGAGAACGTGTGCTGGTGGAATTGCTTCCCAGAACGGTTTCCATCGCACGTTACTAGACAGATGAGCTTCTTTTAAAGTGAAGAGTGCTTGTGTGTCATTTCGGGCAGGAGATAGCACGCTAGATGCTCATGAAGTGTGAGCAGCGCGCTATTGTATGCAATACGGTTTTGATAGAAGAAAATGGAAACGTCGTTGAGGGCTTTCACTGCGTAGTGAGCACTCCAGCTCCTGTTCACTTGAGTGAGGTCTCCTTGGCAGAAGGTTAAAGTATGGTTCTTGTGCGTGTGCTACTTTTGGGCTTTTGAGAGAAAGGTCGTCAGAAAGAAAGTAAGAGCCCTAACGTTGATTGTCATCTAAGATGGTGGCATTCATTCTTAATGAAGTCCCACTGAAAATCCATACTGTCTCAACTTTCTAGATTTTTTTTTTGCGGGCTGATACAAATGTTTTCACTGATGACTGCCCAAGTAACATTGCCAAGGCCATCCTGCTTTATTAAGTTTTATTATGGTTTTATCATAGCCATTAGAAATCAATTTGGTTTTATTATGACACCAAGAGGTGCCAATAGGTTTCATATTTTAGTCAGGTTTATGAGAACCTACACAGCTTGTTTAAAACGATCTTGAAACCTCATTTTCTCAAATTCCTTTTACTCATATCAATGGTTTTATTTCAACTTTATTAACTCATAAAATGCTGTTTTGGAATGCCGTTTTAAGACTCATTCAT
The DNA here is from genome assembly GCA_024533555.2 of Aedes koreicus. Lineage (NCBI taxonomy): Eukaryota > Metazoa > Arthropoda > Insecta > Diptera > Culicidae > Aedes > Aedes koreicus. The sequence continues at coordinate 157,027 of JAHHFK020000640.1, forward strand.
ATTATCTTATTATGATCAGTTGAAAAAGCATTTTAAAACCATTATGCCTCCAGTAAATGCATTAAACGGCAAATTGGCATTGAGGGAATTCATCAAATGACGAAATAGTTTTAAAGTAGTCATTGCGAAGATAAGATTGAAATGTGGAAAAATAAATGAACCAAAGTTTAAACGTAATGCAAATGAACTGTAGATCGGAGACCAATTTCGGCTTTTTTTAAGATAACCTCATGGAATTCCATCATTTTTCAAGAAATTCATGATTAATTTATCGAAAATATTTGTTTTTCTAATTGCAAACTCGCATAATTTTCGAGGCGCAATAATTTTCGGCTCTTATCGTGCCAAAATTTATCATAAAATGAAAGGCGCATATGATTTGAAAAAAAAAACTTATTTTGTTTTGAATATTTTGCTATCAAACAAAATTTACCGCAACACTAGAACTTTTTGCTTCGATATTATTTACTGCTAAATGAATCAGAAGAGCAGAGAATCAAACATAGCAGAACAATACAAACCTACCACGATATCACAGTGAAGTTTGACAGCTGTGGCCATTTGGCCGTATGCTGATTTTTATGACATCCAATGGGTTTTATGAAGGTTCTCAAGTGGTCATAGCATTTATCACTAGAACATTTTCAAAATCTTTATGGTCTTGTAAAGGTTTTATTAAAATGTTTTCACTACCATCTATAGAGTGGGCCACTTTGTACAAATTTGGCTTAAAAGAAGCATAGAGGAGGTGTTGGTAAACAAAATAGTTTTGTCAACAAAGCCGGGCAGAATGCTATACGTTTGGAATGAAATTAAAATTGTTGCATGGGAGATTTATCAAAACGTTCGGCAATTATTTTTTTTTATAATGCGTCCAGTTGCCATGTAACAAGTTCTGTTTAGTTCTGATCCAGTAGAATTTTTCACCAAAGTAAGTAAATTTTCATTGAAGTTACGATGCTATTCAGCAAAGTTATTAAATTTTGAAATTTGGTTTCAAATTAATTATTCAAAGTAGCTAGCATCCCCATTTTCTTTTGTTTTCCTTGAAAAGAGCTAACAGCGCTCTGAGCCCACAAATTGTGAGCCTTTCTGGTGACTCGTTGCTTGTAAACAAAGACACTGAGACTATACTCTTTAAAGAAAACCGGACTGATAACCCAAAGAAACAGTTTTTGGTTTTATGAGGGTTCTGATGACTTGCTATTTCTAAAAGTTTCGCTCTAAATTCGTGGTAACCTTACCAATACCAGAGAATTTATTGTTCACGCCGTGGCTCGTTATTTCATGGTAAAAATGAGGAAGCAATCTTATTAGGTGAAAAATATCAAAATTTAGTAGTAGCATGATTGACTGCCCGAGGTTGCCTCTCCGTTATTGTAAGAGATGTTCGCTCATCACCATAAGGCACCAAGAGTGGACAGTAATGTTTGCTAGAATGAAAGATATGAAGAGAAAGTGTTGAAAGTTCCGTCAGTGTCCGGTAGGTTGGAAATAGAATAGAAGTATTGAAAATTTATCGAAAGGGCATGGTTAAAGTAGCACTCGAACCAAGGTCCGTCTCCGTTATTGTTAGATCAGTAACACAGAGAACCTATACGTAAATAATGCTTGGGACTAAGATACATCCTTCAATGTGTGAACTGAACTGATAATCCCAATATAAGACAATACCGGCGCTGGCCTTGCCAGAATTCAGGTCAAATAAGGAAAGAATATAAATGTGATACTCGCGTTATTGAAAGCCGAGAAATCCTCTGTTCTTCCTCGAGAAATCACTGGGATGTGGGATACAAGGAGAATCCAAAACATCAACCATGTTGTTTTTCTCAAGCCAATCTCTAATGGAGCAAAACTAACCGCGAATATCCTCTTTGCTTACCCGTGCGCTTGCAGAGGATATTGTTTCCGGTGTACGAAGGGAAAATCCCGGATTCTGACGCATGAATAACGCAAACCACTTTCGCCCTAGAAATACAAATTTTGTTGTGCTTATTGTGAAGGCGTGTTACGTAATTACTTACCAGAGCAATTGTTTTTGAACGGTGTTTCTCGTGGGTTCGCTGCCAAATAATCTTTGACCTTGAACATCATCGTCTTCCGCGAAACCGTGGGAATCCACGGTCTTGCATTCCAGTGAGCCAATCAACTATTTTGAGCTCCTCTTCTCTGGTAAGTGCCGATCGAGGTCCCGAAACGGTTTTTTTTTTCATTCACTGCTAAATCGGTATCTCACGGTGGACATTGGAATGTTAAACATGTTGAAGGCCACGTAAAGTGTTTTTCTACCACTTTCAATGTACTGGATGCATTTTTGAATCGTCTCCTCCGAATATCGCTCTGCGTGAGCTGCAACACGCTTTCGTCGTTTCGCATCTTTCGCCATTCTAAAATATAATATTCTTGTTGCAGTATTCAAACATTCATAGATTCCACTAACCTGAAGCATAGAATCCAACCAAAATATTGCATAAAAGCCACACAAAATAGCACGAAAGACTTAAAAATCTGCGACTGGTAACACCGTTGTTTGTTTACATTCACTATGGCGATAACCGGTGCTGCCAGATTTCTTGTTGCGCTGTGTTCCATTTCGCCTGATGCCAAATAGGGAACATAGCGTTTTCATGTACCAGTTATGGCAATAGTAATAAATTAAATAATTTAGCGTAATATATGGAGATTCATTGATTTGTTTGAATGGAGTGTTAAAATGGTTATTCTATAACAGATTTTGTGATTATCATATTGACTGCAGCTATTTTAAAATTACATGTTCCTTAGCAAAATCATAGTAAACCGACTATGTGAAAACAGAAAATTAGTAGAACATTATTAAAGGATGAAAATAATTCAACCTAAATCGTTCCGTGGCATAAGTTAAACCATGTTTTTCATACTATAATTGTTATAAATCTGTATTCTCCGTAGGTGGAGTAACGATTATAGAAGGAGATGTCCGCTCATCACCATGAGGCACCAAGAGTAGACAGTAATGTTTTTCATGTTTTGTCTATTTTTTCCAGTAAAAAACGTTAAACGTCCTTAAATTTTCGATGTTTGTAGCAATATAACCACAACTAGTGCTATTGCTATAACTGGTGCAACTACCCTATTTGAAAATTTGACGTCAGGAAAATGTTTGCTGCCATTATCGAAAAAGGCACACTTCGATCTTCGGATGAAAAAATATCAAAATTTAGTCATGCCTGTGTAGATATAAACTTTAAGCCGTTACCACCTCTCTATTTAAGAAGCACAAATCTCAGCAAAAATGCAACAAACAATCGCGATCCTGTAACTATAGCTTTATTTCAATACAGTAAGCTTAAGATTAAAATAGTAGAGGCAACGTCCCAATATTCATTTTGATTTGTGGCTTTGAGAACGCCAATCGGAGGCTCAAGTTGACCGAGAATTCTGGACTCTGGTTTCAATTGATTCCAATTACATCGCCTCCCCGAGTTGGTCGGCATCACAGCAATTAGATTTCAATCAAACTACCAAACTACCAAACAAGTGTTCTAAACAATGATTAAAATTTATGACCCGGTTGAAGTATTTTTCGTGCTCACTGCCTGTCATAATAGAAAGTTCACAAGAACTCGCTTTAAATCGTGAACGTCGGTGAACCTAATGAAACATCGCGGTCTTCTGCTTGTACAAATTGAAACCAATCAAGAATAATCTTACATTCACCAAAACCTGCCAGCACGAGAAGCATACTGTCATAAACAGAAGTCCTCAACATCATTAATGCCATTCCGGTTGAACTTTTAGAAAGGCAGAAAAAAAACAAAAGATAACCTAAAAAATTTCGTCCCATGAAATCCCGTTCCAAACGAGCACTTTGCTGCCATCTTGTTGACAGAACTCCACTTTCGGCTCAGAGCTCATTTAAATAATTTAATTTTTCGGCCCGTGCAGTAATGAAGAAGTGATATTCCGAAACGGCACTGCACTCCGCCACATCCCCCCTGCTGTCGTAAGTAATAAATTCCAACAATGGGTGGGGAATTTTCTGTCCTCAGATTGCCAACAGCAAAATTTCCCAGCAAAAGATGAATCTATAGGCGAGTGAAAAGTTTCACTATTCCAAAGATTTCAAAGCCTCTGGCTAGTCAAATGGAGCCAAAGTTTGTCCCCTCTCGGTCCCCCTGGGCTTATTAGATTGTTTATATACTGGTTGAGCGATTCGAGTCACTAGCTACTAGTGCGAGAGTGACAGTATTTGACGGTTTGACGCCCCCGACGATCACGTGATTATTGTGGTTGGCTTGGACGTGATTTCACACCTCCCATCGCAAATCTCGGTTCGAAAAATGTAATTATGTTCCCGGCTAGGAATGAATTGTCATAATTGATGCTGATGACGGCAGGTTTGTATTTGCTAACTGTTGACAGGACGCACTAATCTGTTGGTCTGATTTATTCAATTTTGTGGGAAATTAAAATTAGTTACCAAAAGTCGGTCATTTTAATCATCGTAATCACCTTAATGCTAATGGCAAGCATTGAAGTAATAAAGCGCTACAGATTTATAGAATTGTTTAACGACAAATTTTCTCATGAAAAATTGCAATTATTTTCTATCTCAAGACGCTCATCAAATCTTTAAACAAGCATAACCTAATAAAGCGAACGTATCTTCAACTTAAACGGCCAGAAGGACATTTGGTACAGACCAACTCAGAAATACCGGCTGTACCCGAGTACCATGATGTCATCTTGGGGAAATAATAACAACATGACCCCTCCCCCCTCTGGGCCTGTGTGCGTCTGACCGACGACGACCGGATCTCAGGATGACGCCAGCCACGCTTCATTATATTGCCCCATGCTCGTCATTTCATTTCATTTCAGTGCAAATTGGATTATCCTTCGCCGGCTCTTCGTCGTCCTCGTCGTCGGAGCGCTGTGTCTGAAACATATGGAAATATTTTTCGGCAGCAATTTTAATCCAATTTTGAAGTGACTAAATTGTATCAACAACTCTCGCCGCATACCCGCAGAAACACGCACCAGCATTATCGCTTGGGGAAGATAAGGGGATGCCGCGCGTGTCGCAGCCTGGTAGACTCATTTCGCGTTAATTAAATTCAATTTGCCATTCGCTTTGACCATTTTTTGCTTGGTTTGTGGGAGTGAATTTGTGGCTTAGTGAGGAAAGTATGTTGTACTTCTCCGAAATCTAATAGTTTTTAGATTATATGGAAAAACTACAGAATTGTATTTTTACATAGTCAAGATGTAAAAAAGCGTCACAATTCTTTTTTCAAAATAAAAAAGGAATTTATAGAGGAAAATTCAGCTTACCTTCGCATTTTTAAACTTTAAAACTGATTTCGACTTAATTCTGCAATCTGGTCAATGTCACTAACGAATATTGATTTTTTTTTCATATTCTATGAGTTATACAGGGTCCAACAATTGAAGCAAACAGAGAAATTGATCAAAACAAAAACATTTTATTTTAAATTCATTCAATTTCATTTGTTATCAATTCACTTTTTGAACATTCACTGGTCAAGTTCAACTTGTTTGCCCTTGAAAAAACATCGTTCGAGGCCCGAAGGTGCTTTTGTGGTATTTTATCCCAGGCTGCCGCCAGATGACGCTTCAGTATTTCCACACCTTCATGTTTTTGAGAGCAGACTTCGGCCTCCAACAAATTCCTGACAGCGAAGTCCATAGTGTCCAGCGAACTCTCCGGTCACTGGAAAATGTTCCGCCATCCCGAGTTGAGTGTACTTCGCTTTTTGAGCCGGCGTCAAGTCCTGTTGGAAAATCCAATCCTTGGCACCAAAATGACGACGTGCTCACGCTTCAACGACGTTCTGTAGAAATAGTTCCCGATTTGTATTTTGGTTGATCTTCACTCCTTCAGGGACAAAAAACCAGCGAAGTCCGGCCATCACGGGTGATTCCGGCCCAAACCATCACCGATGCTGGTTTCTGTCGTCTGATGGCCGTCAGCACGTCGGCATGGGTTCGTAATCTTTCTGGCAACCAAACTCTGTCGTTCTGCTTATTCACGAACTTCTGTACGGTGAACAGTTTCCCGTCGGTGAACAAGATACTCTCCAACCTTCCTTCCACGGCCCTCTTCAGCAGTGCCTTCGCTCTTTTTACCCGTTCTTGTTTCTGCCTCACCAAATGGTTCAGAACCTTCTGGATCTATTAGGGCTTGGTCTGAAGTTTATCTTTCCGGATCGGACGTAGACTTCGATCCGATACGTTGAGATCCTCCGCCAATTAAGTGGCGCTACGTCGAGGATTTCTGTTAAGGCGCCTCTTGACGATACCGTTTTTTGTCACTTCCGGTCTTCAGGTCTATCTTGTGACTATACAATGTACAAAACTTCTGCACACACGTAAATCAGACAGCTTACGAACTATGTTCTTCTGGCGTTTTCCAGCTCGTCCATTGGAGCTTATCTACGGCAGAACAATCAGATGAGATGCAAATTGCGAATTTATTGTAATCTGTTAAGCTGTATTCATTTTAAGTTATTTGCGAGCTCTGTTGACAAAATGTTTACAACGGTTGTGGATATATTGCAAGATAGAGGCAAGATCCACAGTTATCAATGCATCAATGCGCATAAACGAGACATCTCACTTTTCCTCGAACATGACCCATAAGCTTCTGCACACTTCCCACCATTTTCACCACTTTTGTCTAATCCTTTTTAAATTTTGCGATGTCATCCGCTGGTTTTACGAACTTCCGTAGCTTTGCTTTGGTCAAAGCGCCGGAAGTCTCGATTGGCCGTGCCTCCAGGCAATTTGATCGCTGGCCTCAATGACCGCACGATTACAGCCAATTTCGATACAGGCCGGCGAAGACCGCCTCCCGTAGTCTGGATCATAGCCTGGCGCACGTGGCCATCCGGTGGTATGATCGTTTCAATCGCGGTCCCATGTATCCAACCATTACGTTTGCCTTCGTCCACTATTAACACCAAATCGCCGTTTTTCAGTGGTTGGAGCTCCTCGAACCATTTGGACTATTTACGGATCACCGGAACGTACTCCTCTAGCCATCGTTGCAAGAATTCAGGTGCCACTGGACATGGTCCCACAACTCCCTGGAGGTCCCTTGTTGAGACTCAATACACATGCTGGGCTGCCTGATTCCATTAGAACTCCTCAACAGAAAATGATTCGGGGTCAGAGCATTCGATTCCGCAGAATTAAGTGGTAAGTACGTGAGTGGTCTAGTATTTACAATGTGCTCTGGATAGACGATAACGGATTTAAGCTCTTCATCGTTAAGGTTTCCTTCGGTGTGCGCATCTCCTATCGCAGCCTTAACAGATCAACCGCTCCCATGCGCCACCCATGTGCGGAGCGCTTGGCGGAATGAAAGTCCACTTCGTGTTGGTACTAGTGAACGTTGCGGATACTCCTTCGTTGATCTGTTCACGAAGTTCTCATTCGGCTCCTTGTAGCGCTGTCGCTGTAAAACATCACAGGTGACAAAAATCTTCTGATGGAGGAAATATACGAAATATACAGCATACAGACTGTAAGGCACATCGAGGTGAATAGCGCAAACTGTCAAGCAGGTGAAAAGCACAATCCACCTTTTTTGCGAGTGCGCGGCCCTGCTTGACCAGTATTGGACCGAAGTAGTCCACTTCGCCATAGCTGAATAGACGAACGTTCACAGCTAGCCGTGCTTCCGGCAACGGTGCCATCGGAGGAACCGTCGGAAGTGCCTTCCGAACCTTTTAGTATTGACAGCTTCGTCCAATCCTTTTCACCACTAAGCGGCGAACACTTGACAGACTTTGTTCACCACTGTTTCGGAGTTAGCGTGATGGTACAGGCGATGATATGGTGTGACCAGAAGTTCTGTGCATCGGTGCTTCCTTGGCAGGATAATTGAAAACCGCACACTGTGATGGAAATGTTTTGCTGCTGCGATCCGGCTATTCTGTCGCATCCATCATCGGGATTAGTTGATATACGGCATTCGATCTCTCGATTTCCTTACAGCTTGCCTTCCGGTAGTTCTTGATTGTTCTTCAACGTCGTTACCTCATCCGCCAAAACTTCCATTTGAACTTGTTTCAGGACTTAGATTTCAGCAGCACACAACTTCCGTTGAGTTAATCGGCTGATGCGTTGCTCTTTCTTCTTTCTCACGTTGAAGACAAAACGTAGTGCATAAGCCATGCTACTCTGCAGCTTCTCCTATCAGGAGAACTGCTTGTATTCGATCACTGGTTCCCATGCAGCGTGAAAAAGAAATGATGATCAAACTTCGTCGGACGTGCCCACTGCTGGATTCTCTGGCCCGTCAAACCACTTGCTGGAGTAAGGTACACTTCCCTACTTTGTTGCTTCATCCGCTGGACTGGAGTCCGACGGGACCCATCTCCACTCGTCAGCTGTCGTTGTCTCGAGAATTTTTCCGACCCGGTATGTCGCGAATGGACGGTAGTTTCTTGGGTCAGCACGGATTCACGAGAGCTCGACCGAGCTGTCTGGCCATAAAATTTGTCTTCGGACAGTAAAAGAGTGGCTGGCTTCCACAAACTTCATCATTTTTGTTCCCAGCAGACATCCTTGCAGTGCCAGCTTTGGTATAGTCATTGGCTTCAGCGGCGCTACCTTTGCCTTCGCAGCGATAAGCATATATTGGGCCACGTCGTCAGAACTGTTTTGCAGATACAGCACACAGGAATGTGCAAGTAAGTTGGCATCTACGAAGACGTGGAGTTTGAAATCTTCGTACGTACGTGCTGATGATTCCGGGAAGTAGCACATGGAATATGTTCGTTCGATAAGTACAAAATAATCTTGATCCATCTTCACCAGTCCGCATATTCATTGTCTCTCTTTCAGTTCCTGCGCGCCACAAGTCCTGCAAAATTAAAATTAAATTAAAAATGAATCAAAGCCCCAATGGACCGAACATGGTCAAGACACTTCCCTCTTTGTTGGAATTCTTTCCTTCTTTGTTGGTTTTCCAACAGAGATTAAGATTGTTAATGGGTCCCACAACCAGCCATGTCCAAGCACTACACTGCACGCCGAGCTTTTTTTTACCACGCTAGCGCGTGTATTAAATTCACCACTTTGAGTTCGTGCTTCCAGACTTAAGGCTTCCCCAAACTGCAGCGTTTTTTTTTGCCGCTGCCGCAGCGAAATCGCGGCGAATAAATCGCCGCAATCAGATTACATGGCGGCTTATGAGAGCACACAAACCGACGCGATTAAAAAACGCATCGCGTCGATTTGTGCGCTCTCATAAGCCGCTATGTAATCTCATCGTGGCAATTTTTTCGCCGCGATTTCGCTGCGGCGGCGGCAAAAAAATCGCTGCAGTTTGGGGAAGCCTTTACACGCAACGCGGTGGCTACAACACCAATGCCATGCTCGTGTTTTGGATTCGGACATCGTGTATGATGTTTCGGCAAACACCAAAGCCGAGTGTTTCCGATTGTGTCCGATTGTGGAATACACGCGTGGTTAATTTATTTCATTTCTACCCATGCCGTGCGTGTCAAACTCAATCAACTTATGCGCCCGTCACCCAACAGCCAAGAAAACAAACCTATAAGTCAAGTTATCAATTTTTTAGAATCATCCGACGAGCAATGTTCTATCCGTTGTAACCAGTATCATACTGGGTGTATGTTGAGAGCTTTCTTGGGATCGTAACCACTCGGCTAGGGTGTTTTCCCAAAAATCAAGACACGGTATCTAAAGCAAAACACGAGCTTGTACACTCGTGTCGCGTCCATTGCGTTGCGAGTTCATCTATAAGCACGAAACTACTGAAGTGGTAAATTATAGCCACATGGTGGTGTGTTTGCAGTCAAGTTCGGCTCTCGTGCAGAACGGTTTGGTGTTTTCACCAAGGCTGCTAACAACTTCCCGAGCACACGTTCAGCATTGGTGCTTTATGAATAATGAAAACAGATGAATTTCTATTTTCCGACGTTTTGGCGTATTATATTTCGCCTTCTTCTAGGGATTACAGATTTCTGTTTTTGTCATATTATGTTCTGTTATTACATTTAAACGTCTAGTAATTCTATTGGACATCACCTATTTTTACACTTTTACACTGTTCCGGTATGTCTAGCGAAATATAATTCGCCGAAACGTCGGGAAATAGAAATTCATCTGTTTCCATTATTCATAAAGACTGAAAGCCAAAGAAATCATCTTCGCATCTTCCTCAGAAATGTGATGAACTTCCTCAAAAAGCTTCTTTTTCTGATTCGAGGCTCTCGAGGAAATCGTCTATGTGCGTACTCTGCAGCATTCCTGCTGCTGTTCTGGGGAATTGATCACTGTGTTCTTGAGCGTTTTTATTCTTGACGAATTGTGCTGACGCTGGCGAACATGTCGACCCAAATGGCGCAACATCGACCAAGAATATCTCCTGGTCATGAGATGGATCAACACGCCACAGGATTCGTTGCGAATGTTTGTCGGCTGTGCGCATTAGAATCTGCAAGAATATTTTCTTCAAATCGGAGCACACCGCAATCTTGAACTACCGAAAGTGATACAATACTCCTAGCAGTGCCACCGACTGGTCCGGCCCTTCCAATAGTATACTGTTCAGCGAAGCTCTATGTATTATGCCTGGCTTCTTTGGATTGGTCACCGCTCCTACAGGGAGGTAACAATTTCTGCGAGGATTCGCTTCTTCTAGTTTGTTCTTTGTGGCTTTATGGATATAGCCCTTGCTAACGAACTCATCCATCAGTCGAAGGACGGTTTGCTGCAACGTAGAATCTCGTTTCATTTTCCTTTCGAGTCATTCCAGCCTACGAAGCGCCATAGTGTATACACTCTTAGAAATAATCATGAAAAATTAAGTCTTCTTGGATGCACATGAAATGAGCGGCCCGTTAGACCGAATTTTGCGTCTTTTCTTAAATCTACAAGACCATACATGGTCTCGAAATGACAAATTACATGATATTACGTATAAATAAGTTGAGATACACAAAACTACATTTTCCAAATGCTACTGTTAATGCAAATACATACTTTTTGATGCTACACATTAGAATAGTAGGTTGTTGGGGGGGAGTGGGGGGGTGGTGGTTATTTTTTTGTGGGGGGGGGGGTGGGTGTTTCGATCTCAAGGGTTAGAAATAGACCCTAGATCCTAGACTAGACCGCAAAAAAAATCTGGATGCGGTAATGAAATTTAATTTAAAAAAAAATATGTTTTTCAAGGCAATGGCATGTAGTGGTTAAAATTAGCCCATTTTTCCTTGTAGGACTCATTTTGTTCCTTCATCTCTAAATGCTTTTGAAAAATTGAAATTTAAATTGTGCAAAACTCGGTGGACGGCCTCCGTCAAAAATATTTTAAAGATGCTAGAAGTTGTCGCCATGTTCAGATTATTGAAAATTATAATCAATTGAACTCTATGTGTTAACATTACTTACTTCTAGACTGGACTTCTAATGTTCGACATTTACTAACAATAAAATTCGATCTATTATGCATATCATGCAACATGAAGTAATCGTTTTTACAATCTATCACGGAAGAGAACGAATTTGAACTTGTGACTTGTCGTGATGCGTGGAACCGACTGCATTAAAAACAGGTCTGATGCTGTTATAACACCAAAAACAAAGATCATATAAATTTAAGGCTTACCAATCCCAGTAGTGGCTACTTTTTAACGCTTTACGTACTTAGATATGAGTTTAGTTTCGAGGCTGTTGTGAATATAGCCTCCGGAAAGTATCTTTGAGTGTGTCAGTATGTTTGGGTCCTCCCTAAGCTCAGTCGGTAAAGGCGCAGCTACAAAGCAACACCATGCTGAAGGTGGCTGGGTTCGATTCCCGGTCTGGTCTAGGAGTTTTTCGTAACAGAAAATTTCTCGACTCCCTGGGCGGCATAGGGTATGATCATACTTGCCACACAATCATACTAATGCAAAAATGGTACCTGCATCGAAAGCTCTCAATTAATAACTGTGGAAGTGCATTTAGAACACTAAGTTGAGAGCAAGCAATAAGCTAATTGTGAAAGCAATAAGCTTGAAATGCTAAAGAAGAAGAAGTGTCAGTATTTATTATGTTCGGTATCTAATTGGGGTCTAACAACACATTAAATAGAACATACAATTGAGTCTTGTGAATCTTTGAGTCTCGAAATATTTATGTACAACAAGGATTACATCACTCGTAATATTATATATTTTTAAGAGTGTAGCTATCTGGCATCTACCCAAGTAACACCACTTGTCATATTCATGTTAATAGTACACGTTTTAGACCAAGCTCATGTTTTTTTCTATCGTCAATAACTTAGTTTCATACACGAATATGATTTTTGAACATCTTTTAGGTCATACCAGATGTTTTGTAGCACATCCATAAGACAAATATTATGTTCTATGGATGCTTCCAACAGCATGCTTATAACATAATGATATGTTTTGTCAAAGCAAGCACGGTATGAACAAAGTAAGAAATATATAAACAAGATTTTTTTATGGCGAAACGATATCGTAGCTAATGGTATTTTACGCGTTAAAGATGATTGTTTATAACTTTTTTAAATAGGAAATTAATAGTGCTTTACGCATGGAAGTTGTATCAAAATTTTATATGCGGCTCAAGGTTAGCAGTGCAACTTTCCGATTTACCTTCCCTAATTTCATGCGCCATCGATTGGATTAAAAAACGTAGAAGGTTCCCCAAATAAATTATACAATTTTAGTGAGATTTCTTTATGATATTCACAAAAACCAACATGGCGATTTTCCAAGTCTACAGCCCTACAGTACGGGTAAAAATATTAGTAACACATTTGATTTTCAAATGTTCGTTTTTTTCTTTTCTGCGTTTTTTGTCGGGAAATTGAACCGAGTAATGTCAGTATGAATGAAAATACAAATAAAAATTTTCTATTATGTTGTGCGTAGCTACATCTAAAAAGACTCCCCCACAAATTAAGCGTAACAATTTATAAAAAATATTAAACAATCTCCCAAACTGTTGCTTTATGTTACATTTGAATAAACTCCTATGCCCAATTTGGCTTCTATTTGAATCAGTGAGTGGCATCACAATTTTACATTTAGGTAGTGTTGTTTTTTCATTCCAGTATTTCAAATAAACATATTTTCAGCCGTCACTGTATTGGATTCACAATCTATTCTGAATAATTTCACTTTTGCATGAGGATGTTAGAAACATGTTTAAAATTTATCTTAAATGCAACCTATCAACATATTTTCAAACATCTAGCATACACGCTATTTCCAAACAATCCAAAATTACAACTACGTTTGACTCAAATCGATCAAAAGAATGGATACTCAAAAGTGAGTAAAGATAGTTCGTAGTGGTAAGATGAAAAACAGTCACCGATGTTTTCAAGAAGTAAAATTTAAGTTGATCGAACAAAAATAGAACAAAAATTTGTTCGCTGTCCTGGTACCACGTTTGAACCGCATATGTGTAGAAAAACAAGCTCAAAACGTTTGCAAGACCAGACATGTTTGGTATTTCATCCTCACGACTTTTTTACAACAAACTTCTTAAATTCTTTTCAAAGAAGATGTTTCTGGTGTTACTTGGGTACAGATACGAATGTCATATATGGCCTTCTAGGTTATGAACTATACATCTGGATTGGTGCAATATATAATCCATTATCAATCCAGTTAACTGGACAGGTAACAGATGGGTAGATAATTATTTGTCCTGACACATAGATGGCGCCACTAGAATAAACCTTCAAAAAAATACGTGTATAAATTTGACAGCTGTTGGACCATAAGTTTGTGAGATACAGTGTTTTGAGTGAAGCAACTTTTGTTATTGTGAAATCCGTAAAGTGACGTTGAGCGAGATAGCTGAAACTCTTAAGATATCAAAAGAACGTGTACATCATATTATTCACTATTATTTGGACATGCGAAAGCTCTGCGGAAAGTGGGTGCCGCGTGAACTCACAATCGATCAAAAACCACAATGATTTGATGATTCGGAGGAATGTTTGAAGCTGTTTAACAGCAATAAATCCGAATTTTTGGGTCGATTTGTGATAATGGAACAAACATGGCTCCATCCCTACACTCCAGAGTTCAATCGAAAGACGCTACAGTCGGCTGGCTAGGTTATGGCGTCCGTATTTTGGATGCACATGGAATAATTTTAGTTGACATTCTTGAAAAGGGAAAACCCATCAACATCGGCTATTATACTGGATTAGTCAAAAAGTTTTGATAGCGGAAATGAAAGTATATTTTTTTTGAGAAAATCACTTTGATTTCTCAGTATGGTCTCCCATTTAACAATACACTTGGTCCAACGATCTTCCAACTTTTTTGTCCCATCACGGATGTAACATTCTGGAAGGCCTGCAAAATACTCTTCTATAACCGTTAACCTTTTCGTTTGATGTAAAATGCTTTCAACGAAGGAATGTTTTGAGGAGTGAGAACAGCCAGAAGTCAAAGAGAGCGAAATCTGACAAATAAGGTGGATGCTGCAACAAATCGTTCCCCAACTCACTGATTTTCGCGATGTTTTTTTTTTTGAGCTATGTGAGCAGATGCATTGTCTTGATGAAATATGATTTTTTGCTTCTGAAAATCGGGTCTTTTTCCACAATTTTTTTCATCCAATTGGTCCAAAGGGTCACAATAATAATCAGAGCTGATTGTCTTACCGGTTTGGAGATAATGTATGAATAATATTCCTCTTGCATCCCAAAAAACTGACGCTAATACCTTCTTGGCCAATTTCTGGACACGAATTCGCTTCGGAGCCGAAGTGTCTGGTTCACACCCCTCCTTAGCCTCTTGCTATGATTCAGGATCATGGTAGTAGACCCAAGTTTCATCCATAGTGACGAATCGACGCAGAAAATCCTTTTTATCCTTTCGAAATTGCTCCAAATGTTGCTCAGAAAGTGGCATTCGAGCGTGTTTTTGTAAGCAAATGCGGCATTCACTGTGCACACAGTTTTTTGAAAGCCAAAATATGCCATGTTGTTCCATGTGAGATGCCTATGGTGTCAGCTATCACATCCCCAGTCGATCGATGATCTTCCAAAACCATATCCAGTATTATCGCTATGATTTCTGGTGATGATGCACGTTTTGGACGTCCTGAGCGTGGATCGTCTTCAACGCTTGTATGGCCACGTTTAAACTCCAAAACCCATCGGTGAACGGTTGGAAATGAAGGAAAAGACTCCTTTAATACTTTCATTATCTTTGCATGGATCTCAGTAGCCGATAAACCTCCCAAAACAAAGAATTTAATCACTGCACGATATACGGAGTTTTCGATTGTTAAAAAATACACTGACACGTCAACTTCAAATGGCTTGTAAACAAAGAATGAATTGACAGATCGAAATGAAATTTTGATACGTTCTTATGAAATATAATATATTCAAATGGCATAGAAATTTTGGTTTTTCTACTGCTCCATAGATGCGGCTTTCAAAACTTTTTGACTAATCTAGTATAGCGTTATTGGAGCGTTTGAAGAGCGAAATCGCGGAAAAACGTTGTTTCACCAAGACAATGCACCGTGTCACAAATCAATGAAAACGAGTGTGAAATTGTATTTCTTGTGTAAAGAATTGCTGCCCCATCCACCGTATTCTCCAGATCTGGCCCCCAGCAATTATTTCCTGTTCGCAGATCTCAAGAGAATGCTCGCTGGAAAGATATTTAGCGTAAATGAAAAAGTAATCGCCAGAACATAGGCCTATTTTGAGGTTAAAGACAAATCGATCTACAAAAATGGTGTCAAAAAGTTGGAAGATCGCTATAATCGCTGTATCGCCCTCGAAGACAACTATGTTGAATAATAAAATTGAATATTGCCAAAAAATAAGTTTCATTTTCTTAGTTCGGACAGAGACGTAAAACTCGATTCAAAGTAAATCTGGACGCACGATTTAATACATCATCGCGTCCCTGGTGGTTGGAACAAAAGACGTTTGACAGACATTTGTTAATGTTTTATTGACAAAGAAATTGGTGAAAAGTTTTTCTCGATTGATCGACGCATATCGAAATTACGGATCATCTAGAGAATCCTTCGTGGTCGGCCTCAAAAATAGCAAAAGTGTTAAAATTCCCAAAGTATTGTGCCGTTACAAGGATACCTTGAATGTGGATGGAGCACAGCGCATCTATCATACAAGTGGCTGCAGGGACAAAAAGCTGAGTAGGAAGGTGTTGAGGTACGTGAAAGGCAACCTAGATGTCTCCATACGTGATTTGGCAAAGGAATACGATTCCAACTTTTCCAGCGTGCGTAACATCCTTTCAAGAGAAGGATATAAGTCTTTTTGTGCCAGTAAACATCCGAATCGCTCCCTGAAACAAAATTTAGTGGCCAAAAAGCAAGCACGATTACTATACGAACGAGTTTTGACGAAATTTGGATGTCCCTTCCAGGTATACATTTGTTTTTACTGATAAGTTTGCTAAACTAATGATTGTGGCCTTAAAACCAAGGTTTTCATCACATCTCACACAATGACGTCGAAGGTTTACATTAAAGAGTGTCTGAAAAGCAACACAAGACTAACGTTATGTTTTGGCCGGATCTAGCCAGCTGCCACTACTCTAAAGAGGTACTAGAATGGTATGCTGCAAACAATGTTAATGTCGTCGCCAACGAGATTAATCCTCCGAATTGCCCTGAGTTCAGATCGATCGAAAAATATTGGGCAATTGTCAAGCGTAAACTTCGAAGATGCGGTAAAGAAATGACAAATGCACAACAAATGCGTTTAAAGTGGAATAAGTTCGCCGGTACAGTGTCACCAGCGACTGTGCAGATCATGATGGCATCGATCACAAGTGAAATGCGACAGTTCGTTCGAAACGGTAAAATGTAATAACTTGTCATATTTCGTTTGAAAGCTGAATAAATACCCTTTTGTTTAACGTTTTGATCAACCGTGTATGTTGTTTAATTCTTGAGTTAAGATCACTTGAATGCGTCCAAATGTACTTTGAATGGGGCTTTACCTACCAAACTGTTATATTATAGAACTGAATGTACTATTTCTACACACTATCCTTGATTGACCCATAGAACCATCATCTCCACGTCAACAAGGAAGGTAAAAGGCCATAATATCTTACGGACAAAAACAAACTTTTTAAAAGTTTGTTTCATTAAGTGAGTTGTAAATTTCAGTACCTGTCCGTTAAGCAAGGTTTGACTCAAACCAGCTCAGAATGAATAATACTCAACCAGTCCACCAGGAAGCATAAATCAAACACCCCTCAAAAAATAAAACATTACATAAGAACTGCCACTATCAAGTAAAACGTCCAAAAAGTAAAATCAACTGCCAGCAGTCATTCAGCGATCCGTCGAAATTGAATGCGACGTCGACAGAACACGCATACAATCAATTTTCCCTCAGAACTTTCCTCGTACCTATTTATACTAAAAAATTTCCACCCCACAGACGGCAGGAAGAAAACAACGGAAAAAGCCTTCGTTGAGCCCTTGGCAAAAAAAAACCAAACAAAAATCGATTTTATTTACCGAACATGGCAAAAGAGAAAGTCTCGCTGAAGCTCGGAAACGTCTGTCTGCCAGTCAACCACTCAGTCAGTCAGCCGTCACTGTCAGAAATTATTCATCAATGGAGACCCAATACCGGAATATACCCTAACCAAGTTGTTTTGGCGCCATCTCTATTTCGTCCCTTCCGTTCTGACAGCGAAGTAGTTGTCCTGTTGCAGAAACGAACGTCGAGAATCGATTTGTGAAACTCGCTTTGACAGCTCCCATTCCCCCCTGACCGTGAAAAAAAAACTTCGATACTCGAGCGGAGAGTCTGCTGACTCAGTCAAGTCACTGTGTGATCTGAAATGAAGTGCCCTTTGACATTCCCCATCGCAGGGCATAATGTCTCCCGAACGTGGACACTGCAGCGCTTGTCGGTTATTAAATATTCAGCGTTCGTTCCGGTTTCAGTCGGTCTACAATGTACACTATGTGTGCGGCAGCTTGCTAGTTCCTAGTAGCGGTAAATGTTACCAAGAGACACACCATTTTGCCTTCTCTCCATTATGTTGGTTAATTGCGATGAAAATTGAACACTTGGCGGTACTAAATTTTTAATGAAATGTAATTACTGCCAGCTACTTAAGGCAACTCAACTTGGCATGCTGGATTCTAACATTCCAAGGTAAATCAGTGCACCGAAGCAGTTTCATGTACACGATACAATCCCAAGAATCGGAGTCGATAACGAACTCGGTAATGTTTCATTAAAAATTAATGCTCTTCCAAATAGGCCGACAGTCGGAAGCAGGAAACTATTTCGTTGCGGGACGGTTTTAGTCATGAGGATTTTGACCTCGGCACCGTTTATTCAGATGAGATACAATCAAAAGTTTCGTACCTACGTCCGGGAATAAATTTAAAGAGTCAAAGTTCTTGGATAAAAATGTCCCACCATATTACCGCCTTTGCTAGTGTATTTAGGTACTCATTGTCCCATAAAAAAAACCCAGCATCGATCTGTGTTCGGCGACAACACCAATGATGATGATGATGATGGTGATGATTTTCCACCGCATATATGGAAAAATCTCTGTAATCGATGGGTTGCATACTCCTCCGGTGTAGTGTATAGGAAAAGTGCCAGATAAACAACCTAACGAGATTTTCTTCTCAGACCGAGTGGAAATAACAACTAGGGTGAGAGATATTGTCGCTTTGTTTTTTTCCTCCTGCCACCATGCTTACAGAACGTGTCAGGCTATTATTTTATCGTTTGGCGATTGATTTTCCTTTTCGTTTTTCTTTTCTCCATTCGTTGCATTTTCTTGCACTTCCAGTCGGGCTTTATTCGAGGTTGGAAGAGTCCCTTTGCCCAAGCACTTTTGCCGATGTTGGAACAGAAGAAGACTTAATCCTGTCATTCTTTCGGGATATTGATTGGATTATCGACTCTTTCACTGTGCCTGGCGATGTCGTTCGGAGGGATGGAAATCGTGGGAAAACAAGCATTGTTGATGATGCAATAATGGTCTGTTTGAAAAGAACTGTAACTGTCTACAGTTATGACAGTTTAGTGGTCATCTAGCAACATTGATTTCAGCAATGTGAGACGTATGACTAGGAAACTTACTAACTCATGAGCCTCTCTCTCAGCTCACACGGCCAGCCATGTCGACTCAATTTTGAGTCGTTTTTGACTCATTTTCGTCATTAGTGGAGTCACTCAAATTTGAGTAAATGTAACTGGGATTGACAAGCCGACAAATCAAAAACATCCATCAGATTTGAGTCGATGTTTTTGATTTGTCGACTTGACAATACCAGTTACATTTACTCAAATTTGAGTGACTCCACTAATGACGAAAGTGAGTCAAACACGACTCAAAATTGAGTCGACATGGCTGGCCGTGCAGATAACAATTGACTGTTTGTGCTAAATAAGATCTACAAAAATGTGCTGCAGAATTCCTGTACAACATTTGCTCTAGATTCTGTTGATTTTGTATGTGCTTGATGACAGCAACTGGTGCATCTGAAGGCATCTGAATCGACACATACAACATCCTAGTGATTTCTGGTAAAAGCTGAAAGGTTTTATCAGCTTCTAAAAAAGCGATTATCATATCAACAGAAGACTACTCATTCGTTATTTGACATGCCTTCGGAGTTTTTACACATTGAGGATTTACCTGAGTACGAAACATTTTAGTATCTTGCTGTAAGACTCCAGGTGATTACCCACCGATTGTCTATTGATCCGTCAAAGTCAAATTTGGGAGACGTCTGCATTCAGTTTTTTTCAAATTATAATATCCCGTCCACTATATCATCACAAAACATTGCGATTTATTGAGACAATTGGAGATAATGAAATCGTTGAATAAAGGGCCAAGTATGCCCCGGTTGAAACAAAACAGATGAGCTTGAAAGTCAATAGAAGCGTAAAGTTGCCAAGAGGCACGAAATGCTT
This sequence comes from Aedes koreicus, assembly GCA_024533555.2. NCBI lineage: Eukaryota > Metazoa > Arthropoda > Insecta > Diptera > Culicidae > Aedes > Aedes koreicus. The sequence continues at coordinate 176,999 of JAHHFK020000640.1, forward strand.
TTAGAGATTCTAATTTCACAAAATCCTTCTAACGTAATTTTAGGTGGATTAGAATAGATTGCTCTTTGCGATGGTGATCAAGGTAGACTTTGCGTGTGGACGGACGTCCAGTTTGATTTCTCCGTGGCATTTTTTTTCGCTCTTGAGAAAAATGAAAATGAATACCGGTTGGTGAAGGAATTCAGTTCTCTTTTTATAGAGTGTGAATCGATGTTTTGTGAGACGATAGTATGTTGGACCCAAATCGCTTTGATTTTGAAAAGTGCATTGAGTTTTAAGATGAATCCGAGTTACATTAGTATTTGTGAGACGATGCCTTCAAGAGTCACAATGTTGCATCCCGGATGATGATCCAATGATTCGCGTATCGATATTTAGCTATAGACTATCCCAGAAAGAAAGGGCAAACATTCAGTTCGTTAAAAAACATGTGTATTTTTTTATTTATGTCAACATACACAGAAAAAAATAATTAATTTTAAAAAGCGCGTAAAATTTCCCCTCGTTTGATTCCAAGCCAAAGGAGGCGTAAACAACAAAAGTGTTTGCAATCTTTCATGCGCCATACAACAATGTTTACAATCTTTCATACAACAGGCTAGATTCAGGCGTTATCTGGCTTAGACTCACATGAATTATCCCATTATATTCTGCCAACTGTAGCAATCCCTTTATGTGCATTAGATAACGCAGAAAATTCAATGTTTCTTTTTATCTGTGTATGGTTTCTCAACATTGTTTACCAACAGTTCATGAAAGATTTTTGATGCCTTTTTCATTTGTAAGCAAGTTCTTGAATTTTTCCTCTTTCTTTTATTATTTTTTCACTCTGTATTTATTCCAAAATTTTACATTATTTTACATTAATGTTTTATCCTAGGTGCTCCTGTTAAGTAATTAACATTTCAACCTTATATGCTATGGTTTTTATCTAATTGTGTTAAAATTATTTTTACCTTGTCTATTCAGTGTTTGTCACAGGGTTTTTTTTTTGCCTGAGTGTAAGAATAACAATTGATTTCTTAAAACTATTTCTTATCTATTAGGTGCGCAACTAAGTTCTCGCTGTTTTTTGGTGAAAAAGGAACTTTGTTTTGAAAACAAAGCTTACAAACGAATTATTCAAAGTATTGCCCATCACTAGCTACGACTTTTTCCCATCTTTCTGGTAGAACGTGAATACCATTTCGATAGAACTGTTCGTCTTTTGATGCTATCCAAGAATCAAGCCATTTTGAGATGTCATCATATGAGTGGAATTGCTGACCAGTGAGACCATGTGCCATCGAACGGAACAAGTAATAATCGGACGGTGCAATATCAGGAGAATATGGCGGGTGGGGTAGGACTTCCCATTTGAGCGTTTCCAAGTAGGTTTTCACGGGTTTCGCAACGTGAGGTCGAGCGTTGTCATGCTGAAGAATCACTTTTTCGTATCTGTGCTCGTATTGTGGCCGTTTTTAGTGCAGTGCTGTGCAATCGCATTGAGTTTGATACCATTCCCCGGTAATGGTTTCGTTTGGTTTCAACAGCTCATAATAAATAACACCAACTTGGTCCCACCAAATACACAGCATAACCTTCGCAGCGTGAATATTCGGCCTAGGCGACGATGTTGAAGCATGCCCGGGCAGTCCCCATGAATGTTTCCGTTTTGGGTTACTGTAATGAATCCATTTTTCGTCACCCGTCACAATGCGATGTAGAAAACTCTTCCTTTTTTCCGCTGGAGCAGTTGTTCACAGACGAAAAAACGACGCTCAGCATCTCTTGGCTTCAAATCGTAAGGAACCCAAGTTCCTTGCTTTTGAATCATTCCCAACGCATGCAATCGCTTAGAAACGGCTTGGCGGGAAACTCCTAATCCTGAACCAAGCTCTTCTTGCGTTTGACACGGATCCTCATCGAGCAATGCCTCCAATTCAGAGTCTTCGAAGTTTGTTGGCCTTCCTTCACGAGGACGATCATCAACACTGAAATCACCGTTTTTGAAGCGACGAAACCAATCACGACACGTTGTTTCACTCAGAGCAGCATCACCGTAAACTTTTTGGAGCTCTCGATGTGCTTCAGCCGCCGTTTTCTTCGAATGAAAGACGAAAATCAAAACTTCCCGCAAATGACGATTATTTGGCATGAAATCAGACATCTTCAAACAACCAAAATATATAACACTAAACCAAAATCACTGATTTGGCAAAGCGGTTTGTTTACCATATGTCTGAGCTTGGTTTATGACGCTTGAGATGTACAACATTCGACCAGCACTTACTACTGGCGCCATCTATTGCTAAACAGCGGGAACATAGTTTTACACCTAATATATAGATAATTGATCATTACAATTAAAGATTGCAATGATTCTTGTCTAAAATTATGAATTATTTTGTTGGAACTTTCTTCTTGAGTCTCATCGTTCGAAATTCTTTGTATTTCAGTAGTACTGAACAAGGGTGGCAGTTCCAAAATCATTTTCAGAACTTTGTTCTGAATCCTTAGAAGTGCTTTTTTCCTAGTAGCACAACAATTAGACCAAATTGGAACAGCATAAAGCAGCGCCGGTCTAAAAATTTGTTTGAATATTAAAAGTTTGTTCTTCAAACATAGTTTGGAATTCCTGTTTATAAGAGGATATAAACACTTTATATATTTTCTATATTTGGCTTGAATGCCCTCAATTTGATCTTTAAAAGTAAATATATGTTTATGGTGCGCAGCTTGAAGTAAGACGTGACAAAATTTCTCGTGTCATTTTTCATTGCTTTATCTTTAATTTTATTTGAAGTTTTTACCAATATATTTTAAATTAGGGGTCTTCCAATGACTCTGCAAGTGTATAGAAGTGCAGATCTTGCTCAATGGACAAGAAAGTTTATTTTTCGGATTTTGAATGATATTCGCTGTGGCTACGACTCGAAACGTCTTTGAAATCTGGGTGAGCTCTTTCCTTTTTATACCTTTGTATTTCTGCCAATTCTACGAAGACAGTTTGTTTGTTTTTTTTTGTACTATTTCACTAATTACGTAGAGCTGAATTCGTACTCTGCATTAGCTGATACTTATCGAGTTGGTTCGTTTGAAAGTTTTTTTTTTAGAGTTACGGTGGCTGATATCTATTTATCTCCTTTTATTCTGATACAAATTTAAATATTTAAATTTATTATTGAGAGGCACGAAGCCCTAAATTGCCAACATATAAATGAAATTTGTTTTGGTAATATGCTGCTTATTCTATATCCTTGAAACTCATTATCATAATATTCACTGCTAAATCTCAGAAACAAATTGTCTACAGGGATAATTCAAAAGTCATAATGTGACGTTAAATTATATCTTCAATGTTGGAAAAAAAAACCTGCATGGTAAATCTTTGTTGCTGCAATTAAAGAAATGTGATAAATTGTTTTCTCACCACCCGTTCTTATATTCTCAGACATTCTTCTCTTTTCAGTGAGCAAGAACTGTCGCTATAACCATAAGCCTTCCTTGGCTAGGACTATAGTTAATGCTAAAGCCCCAACCATTTGCAGAGAAATGGAGCATCACTTAACCTTCTTAGACAAGATGCTCCCAACGACCGTTTTTAAATATTTTTTGTGTTCTGTACACCAAACAGGGCATTCTGTTTAACTATTCTCTCCGACTATTCATTTCACTTTTCCTTCGATATCTACTGAAGGCTACGTGGGTTCCCCGTGTCTTCTTAAGGTGGATACCAAATCTTCCCTATCTTCAACGGTTGCATGGACGTGGCCAGGTGAGCGATCGAGGAGTCTCTTCGTGGAGATTATTCCGTGAAGAAACGTATCAGTATCTGGGTCCGTTTCGTGATGACATGAGTTATTCCTCATCGTAGCTCCATCAACAAGGTGTGCAAACGTCAATGCTTATGCTAATGCTAATGCTGATCAGTCTTAGATATTTTTACATAAGTTGAGTTTTGGAAACATTAGGAGCAATCTTCCGTTTTTGAAAATAATCTGTAAAAATGTCCAAGCTTTTTCGTAGCCTTCTGGATATAACACGAAGACCTTTTCCTTTAGCGTTCTGCATTTTGTACAATCTCTTTTGAACTTTTCCACTGTATCAGCTGGCTGAACATGTTTACGAAGATACCACTTGACCAGAGCCCAGAATCGTTCGATGGGAAGAACTTCAGGACAATAAGGGGGATTCATGTGCTTAGGTATAATTATCACGTTTTCCTATTTGTACCAGGCCATGGTCAACTTAGCGTAGTGACACGAAGCAAGGTCGGGCCAGAATAGTACAGGATTGTCATCTTGTCGAATCAGCGGCAACCGATATTTTTTCAAGCATTGATTGAAGTGAATATCTGCATTCATTGCTCCATTTACAATGCACGGCTTCGCTAATTAAGCGCAAGATTCAATCGCCTGCCACACCATCGCCTTTTTGCCAAATTTTTCAGTGAAAACCGCCTTGTCAACATCATCATCTTCACAAATCGTGTAATGTTGCGATCCAAGCAATGCTTTATAGTACAACTTCGGATACGCTTCGTCTTCCATCATGATGCATAAGTACTGCATCTAGGCGAAAAATGTGTCTTACAGTTTCCGCTTTCGTAAGACTGTTTTCTGACTGCTTCTGCTTCTTGTACGTCTTCAGCTTCAATCTCTCTTTGGCTCGTTGAACGTTGGACTTCGAGGTGTTCAGCTTTTTGGCCTAATCGCGAACTGAGGCCGCTTGTGCCCTAGAAATAGCTCGTCCGATTTTGTAACCAATTGTGGTTCAACGCTCCTTTTTATCGTCCACTTCGTGGCAGGTCCGCAAGGGAATACTCCTCCCCGAACTCTTCCGGATTGCAACACCGCCGCTTTCACACTAACGTTTCGCCAACTTTCTTAAATGATAATCCTGGAATAGTTCTCCGCTTGTGCACGATGGCAAGGCGTTTTTCAACGGAAATCTTTCCCATTCCTCGAAATTAGCGTGAAACTTTGCTGTGAGTTATGTTCAGTTTGACGTGTGGGTGTAAACAATGAGATGGAGCCGACGGACTACCCGAATAAAAATATATGTTCAAATGGCAGCGTAAGAGAAGTTTGCCCTTCTTTTCTGGGACAGTCTTTATTTTTTCCGTATCCACATAGCTAAAGACTGTTCATTTTATAAAGAGGACACATTGTTTTACAGATGTTAAATTTATTTGTAATCAAATTCAAAAACGGTTTTATGTGTTATAATCACTGTTGTTTCTGTATTACAGAAAAAATATAATTTTCATCAAAATGCTGAAACTGATGCACTTTTTGACGAATATCCTTTATAAGCCTTTCCACAGTTCTTCAAATCTCTAGGCTAGCAGATGACCACTCATTGTTGAACTCATTGTCAGAATGTGCCTCTCGGCCATCTTCTCTGAGGATTTCAGGACAATTTGGTGGATAATTCTCTTTTTGCACAAAATTGATACCGTGCTCCTTCATCAGATCCAGCGTAGCAGAAACGTAGTGAGCGATCTGGCCTGAACAGTGAGTGGACATTGTGTTTACGATACAGAGGTGCAAGGCGCTTTTTCTTTGAGATATACCTCACCGTTGTTGGTCCCAGTGGTGAAAAATGGCAAACTTTTTTTGGCACATGAACAAATAGCCTGCCACACAAAAACTTTTTTGCCGAACTTCTCCATTCCGATCGTTCTTCTGTCATCAGGTGTCCAGTTTGCAATATGTTTCGTCATGTATGGATGTAAGGTAGCCAGCATCCCTTCTACGACCTTTTCATATATGCAGCTCCACTTAATAGCAAGATCAAATTGAGTTACCAGTTTGTATTCACAGTAACGCTGTATGAAGGGCCAAAAACGGTGGAGCGGACCCGTAAGCAGAGACACTTACGCAAAACCCGCGGGAACATAAGATTCTCCTTCCGACGATACGATCCAACAAATCAAATAACCCAATTCGCAATACTGATTAAGCTTTCTAAAGGATGGCTTGTTAAGAAGGACGCGTCACTCTCACTGAAACTGTTGGAGTAGAATTCGCAGCATCACAATCGAATCGGTAGGATAAAGAAAATGATACTGTTCGTTCCCTCCTAGACGCCAGTTGTCATACCACTCCATTGTCCAATTCCAGATTGAGAGATAGCCTGATGCTTCCTCTATTCCCAATAAGTTTGAAATATGTTTCGTCATCCTTTAAAATGCAACGATTGGGATGCTTTTAAAACATTTTATAAAGCTTCCAGCATCGCCCTTTGGTTCATTCAAGCTTTTTAGCGCTCCCTTTTTGCGTTTTTGCTTTTGTATAACCAGATGTTATGTCTCTTTCTGACGCTTTGGACAAATCCAACGGATACTCCCAGTTTCTTGGCAAAATGTCGGACTGAGTTCAATTTTTCGGATAACAGAAGCTCAACACATTTCTTCTCCTTTTGCGGGTTGACAGGGCTGCTTCTGGTTCTGATTCATGGCAGATCGTCCACAGTATGCTCCTCTCCAAACTTTTTGATGATTTTGTGCACACCAGTCTTCGATTTTTTCACAATTTGAGCAATATGTCCACAAGACAGTCCCTCGTTTTGAAAAATCAATACTCTAGTGTCCTTATCATCTTCATTTTATTCTTCATCATCATTTTTTTATGTGAGCTTGACAGCTCAAAGGGCCAGTTCCTACGACTGAAGACTGTATTCGATGAAATTTGGACACACAAAATAGGTCACCAAAAATTTTCCTTGAGCCCGATTCTTTTCAAACTTTTTGGAAATAAAGTACTACTAAATGGTTAAGTTTTGACATCATTGGATTATTGAACCTCTTCTCCCAACCCAAATGCCCGCACCTTTGCCTTGACCCCTTTCATCAAATTTTGGGCAATGATAGGACCGACTTGCTTGCTTA
>JAHHFK020000641.1:0-69732 GCA_024533555.2 Aedes koreicus
TTCCAAATATCAAAGATTAAATTTCAGTAAAAGATATTATTTTATAGGAAGTTGTTAAAAAATTTCAAAGAATTGTATTGATGATGTCTGAAATAAATTGGCTTATTAAAATATAATCCTATACTGCTTAAAAGCCTATGCCAGTCTCTTATGAATATAGTAGTTGAAGTTCAGATGTGCAATTTCAAAGTAAATATTATGCTGAAATGCTGAAAAACAAATTGAGCCTTTGAAACTTGTCATGTTCTCCAGGCTCTTAAATGGTTTTGAAATGCAAAGGTGATTCCAAAAAGTGCTGAAATTATAAATTAATTAAGAAAAGAAAATATTATGATAGGATTTACATGTATGGGTCTACAAATTAATTTAAAGGAAGATGATCTTCAGTCGCAACCCCTCACTTCGCTATTGTCAAAATGACAACATTGCCCAGGCTACGCCAACCAGCATCTCCATATTTCAGCTGGCAGTCTTTTGTGATCATATGACTCGTGGAGGCACGAGGTAGAAATTCGTGAGGACTAGAGGTCGGACACACCCTCCTTCGAATCTTTCAACTCATCACTTGAAACTCATTTGGTTTTCTTTGGTTATTTTCGAGAAAAAAATCAATGTATGTATTGTTTTTTATTTGTATTGTAATGAATTTTTTCTCTCTAAATCTCAAATAGTCCTTATTCACCTCAACACCTTAAATCCTGTAACATTCCTCGTAGAAGTTATTTTAATATTATTTTTGCAAGTAAAACAAAAATTGAATCCAAACAAATAGAAACAAATAAATGAATTATCAGTATCTTGTACCAGTCGCTTCGAAATAAAGAGAGATGTTTGTCAGCAAAATCTGCCGAAATATAGCTTTCTTAGCACCGTATCTTCAACAAGATTTCATGAAAATGGTAAAAAAAAACATCTCTCTAAGCTATTGCGGCCTTAATTCATACCAGCATTATTCTACAATAAGTTTAAACTGGTCCGATTTGTTTGGTGTTCAATATTATTCAATTAAATATTGAATCCGTTATACAGTTAATGAATACTTTTTGAAATGTCTGGTCAGCAAAACTATTCTTGAGTTCATTACTAAGGATCAACAGTTATAACTGTAGCTTTTCTAGTTAATATGTACATTATGTTAGTAAAGGGTGTATTCGATAAAAATGGCACACACATATATACTCATCAAAATTAAACTGATTATCGGATTTTCTTGAAATTTTCACGGAATGAAGAACTACTACTTAGTTTTGATTTACAACATTTGTTTTATTCAATTTCGTCTCCCATCCCGAATGCCCGCACCTTCCTTTTCACTCCACCCATCAAATTTTGTACAACCGATTTTCCGAGTGTTTTTGTTGTTTTTACCCAAATTTTCTTCAATTCTAGCTCTGTTTTTATAGTTTTGGGATGTTTGCGAAGTTTCGTTTTCATAATTGCCCCGAATTTTTCAATTGGACGAAGTTCCGGTAGATATTTGGTGGGTTCATATCCTTTGGCACAAAATTGACTCCGTTGGCTCGGTACCACTCCAATACGTTTCGAGCGTAGTGGCAGGATGCTAGATCAGGCCAAAACAGAGTTGATCCTTTGTGCTTCTTAATGAATGGCAAGAGACGCTTCTTAAGGCACTCTTCCGTGTAAATCGCACCGTTTATTGTTCCGGAAGTGATGAAGGGAGCACTTATTTCACCACATCCGCAAATCGCCTGCCAGATTAGAAATTTCTTTGCAAATTTCGATAGTTTCTTCTTTCGAACATCCTCCGGAACATCGAACTTCGACTTGGCAACGCAATATTCTTGCCCAGGAAGTTGACGGAAGTCGGCCTTGGCGTATGTTTCGTCATCCATCACGATGCAACCGGATTTGGTGAGCAGCTTCGTGTAAAGTTTCCGGGCGCGGGTTTTCGCAATGATGTTTTGTTTTTCATTCCGGTTTGGGGCTTTTTGCACTTTGTAAACATGTAACCCAGCATGCTTCATGGTTTTCTGCACAAAACCGACTGACACCTTAGACTTTTTAGTGACATCTCGAATTGACATGTTTGGACGGTTCTTGAATTGTTGTACGACTTTCCTGGCCATTTTACTGTCGCCTCTGGATTTTGATTGTGAGTGCAAAAAATTTTCTCACGGACAATTTCTTGTTTCGACGACATGACTGGAACTACTGAATGTATAAATATGAAACTTGGCAGATGTAAATAATACACTATGGATAAGATCTACTCACATTTCTATGTTTTTTACTCATACGATTCAAAAGTTACAGAAGATTTTCTGTGTGCCATTTTTATCGAATACACCCTTTATGTAAATGTATGTAATGAATGGATGGAGCTACGATGACAACATGGTCACATATGTTTGTCCTAGTATATAAAGCTAAACATTGTTTCGAACTTTTATTGCATTACAGTACATCATTGAGTGATTGCAGCCTCCAACATCACACCAAAATATTTCTTTTGTGGTAACAAAATGAGTTTGATCACAAGCATCCATAATGGAAAGGGCTCACCCGAATTGTAGATCACAGCCGGTGCGATATTCCAAAGGAAATGTTCTTTTCTAGAATGTCGAAAATCGACTTCTAACAAATATTGTGTGGTTCCAGATGGGAACCACTATGTTCAATCTCCTTAGGTAGAATACCATCGGCGCAATTGGTTTGACTATCAATGCAGTTCTGTTCCAACAAAGCTACTCAAATGGTCCAATATGGTGGCATTATGAACGACAGGCAAGTTCCGGGTTCAGGAGGTTGTGTCTACCTCAAACAAGGGCTTCCCGGTTGTAAAATTGAATTGAGAGTTCTTCTGCAGCTGTTCAAGTTCTGTCCAGTTAGAATCCAAAAACACGTATTGTGTTGCAGCGGCACGGAAAGTGACCGCTGCAAGAATTCTTTTACAGCGGTTTGTTCAACTAGGCGCCCATTTTCTGAGGTATAAATTTCACGGTGTTTCGTGCAGTGAGTCAAAAGTTATTCCAGATGGAAGCCGAGAGGAGAGAAAAAAATCTGCACACCCACGTTGATAATCCAAAGTGGTCCGCAATAAAAATCGGAAAACCATTGAAAATCGCCAAATCAACCGTGTATGATGTGCTCAAACGTTTCAGGGAGCGAAAGATCGTGGATCGAGTGCCTCAAGGTAAGCGTCGTAGTGGAACATATGACCGCAAGCTGAACCAGAAGGTGTTGAGAACCGTCAGAGCAAACCCTGGACTATCAGATAATGAAATCGCACAAAAATACGCTGCTGCTCGCAGTACCGTTCGAAGAATTCGTTTGCGAGCAAGATATCTTTTTTATCGAATCAAACAGAACGTTGAAGCAAAGTTTCGTCACCAAAACTCGAGCTCGTAAATTGTACCAGCAGGTTTTGACGAAGTACCAAGGATGCCTGCTTAACGACGATGAAACCTACATACGTCAAAATAGATTTCGGACAGCTTCCTGGCCAAACATTTTACATGGCGGCGGCACGAGGAGATGTTCTTGCGAAGTTTAAGTTTGCTTTTATGGACAAATTTGCCAAAAAACTGATGATTTGGCAAGGGATATGCAGCTGCGGAGCAAAGACCAAATTGTTCGTGACAAATAAGACGATGGACTTGAAGCTGTACAAGGAAGAATGCCTCAAGAACCGCGTACTACCTTTCATTGAAGCCCATAAAGGTCCCGTGATGATTTGGACAGATTTGGCGAGTTGCCACTACAGTCGGGAAGTCATCCAGTGGTATCGCGATAATAACGTAGATTTCATCGATAAAAACATAAATCCACCCAACTACCCGCAGTTCCGGCCCATCGAGAGATTTTGGCCAATAATAAAGCGGAAGCTTAAGAAAAGTGGAAAAACGGCTCGAGACGCGACTCAGATGACCAAAATGTGGTGAAATTACACTCACGGGCCTTAAAGTGCGGTAAAGTCTAGCTAACTGGAGATTCGAAACAAAGCGTGCAACCAATCCACAGTTTCATCTTTCGTAGTGCATTGGGCGAGTCGCTGCGGTGGACAACAGTGGAAGAGTAAAGTGATAGGGTGTCTGTTGGTCCTCGGATTAACGATAAAGTGCAGAAATGCGCCCTCCTCGGAGGAATTTGCTGTTTTCAGATGTGAAGATTAAATGCGCGGTGATTGCGCGTCTTGATTCAGGAGGTTAGTCGTTCTTTTTGCTTCTCGCGTGTGTGATTTTGTCAAACTGGAAGCAAATATTGAGATTCAATTGTTGTTGGGAAATATAACCACAGCAGAAAAAAAGAATAATTAATTGCCATGAGAATCGTTAGACTGCTCTGAAAACCTGACGAATGGATATTTTCTGCGGCGTAAAATTATGTTTTAAACTATTTAAAATTTTGTAAAAGTGCATATAAAAGTGCAACATAATAAAACGTCGATTTATGCATGCAGCTGCTTTTGTCACGAAGAGGACAAGCCGTGTATACAACTTTCGTGATGAAGAACCATTGCTGGAATTGTGCGGTTCTCTACAATTCAAGCTGGTAGTGGAGAAACAGGATTTGTAATCACTACTCCGTTTAGTCGTTTCCAACAAACCCGTGAAATGTAACTACGGAAAACGAAATGATTAGTGACGTGATGAGGCCAAATATTATAAGAATTTGACAGAATTAGCAGCAGCAGCAAAAGCAGCAGACCCTATTACTGCTGGTTTTTATTTTTGGTCCAACTTCGAGGTGAGAGCTTTCCATCCTGATTTTTTTTGTCTCCGATTTTTTTTTCTGATGATAGAGCTTTTATGTTTTTACAAACAAATCATTATGCACGACATAACCGGTGCTTTGATGAATCTATCAGTAACATTAAAAAAATCCACGTGTGTGAATATTCGGTGTGCGTGAGTGCATTCGTGTGTGCGTGAGTGTGTGCCTGTGCGCGTGCGTGTCCTTCTTCTCTTTTCAGAAAGCGAGTAATGGCGCTGTAACCATAAGCCATAAAAGGCTTGGACAAGAGTTAGTGCTCATGCCCCAACCGACAGGCTACCTCTTACGCAAGAAAAGGCACTACACTCTTGACTTTGGAGCCTGGATACAAGTAGGAAACGCCTGTGTTCCAGCCAAGAAAAGCGGACAACAAAGGAGTAAATTAATTCTCTTAGCTTCGTCACTCACAACGACCTATATTCATATAAATATACAAAAGCTTTCTCGCCAAGGAAAGCCTCCCGCACAATCCCATCCAACTTCCAACTCCAGATGTCTATGAAGGTAGCATGAGTTCTCAGCATCTTCTTAAGTAGACATCTAATCAACACTTCCCTCCCATCCCTTGCTGATCATAAGGACCTGGCCAGGTGTTGTGCAAAGAGATCGATGGATGAAGAGCCTGTCATACCCAAGGCAGCTCTTCTGGCGCTTCCATCGTCTCTACAACAGCCAACCCAGGATGATGTATGGTCGGAACATGCTATGCTATGCTATTCTATTCTTCCTTGTACACCTTCAAGTCCATCGTCTTATTTGTCACGAACACTTTGGTCTTTGCTCCGCAGCTGCATATCCCTTGCCAAATCATCATTTTTTTGGCAAATTTGTCCTTAAAAGCAAACTTAAACTTCGCAAGAACATCTCCTCGTGCCGTCACCATGTAGAAGGTTTGGCCAAGAAGCTGTCCGTAATCCATTTTGACGTCGGTTTCATCGTCGATGAGCAGGCATCCTTGGTACTTCGTCAAAACCTGCTGGTACAATTTTCGAGCTCGAGTTTTGGTGACGAAACTTTGCTTCAACGTTCTGTTTGGTTGCTTGCTGGCTCGATAAGAACGATATCCTGCTCGCAAACGAATTCTTCGAACGGTACTGCGAGCAGCCGCGTATTTTTGTGCGATTTCATTATCTGATAGTCCAGGGTTTGCTCTGACGGTTCTCAACACCTTCTGGTTCAACTTGCGGTCATATGTTCCACTACGACGCTTACCTCAAGGCACTCGATCCACGCTCTTTTGCTCCCTGAAACGTTTGAGCACATCATACACGGTTGATTTGGCGATTTTCAACGGTTTTGCGATTTTTATTGCGGACCACGTTGGATTATCAACGTGAGTGTGCGGAATTTTTTCTCTCCTCTCGGCTTCCATCTGGAATAACTTTTGACTCACTGCACGAAACACCGTGAAATTTATACCACAGAAAGTGGGCGCCTAGTTGAACAAACCGCTGTGAAAGAATTCTTGCAGCGGTAACTTTCCGTGCCGCTGCATCACTATACGTGATTCCGGATTCTAACTGGACAGAACTTTAATTAAGGAATTTAGCATAACATCCCGTTCACACTTCAACTTATAATACGTAATATAGACTATTTTGATAGTAGCATCTATAAATTTAGTTTTCATTGGAAATAACTTGCATGCCATTTGATATCAAGATACTCTATTTCACGTAATGTAGGTTGTATCCAAGCAACACCAAACCATCATTAGTTACAGCAACTTGTTTGTGATGTAATTGAGTCAGCTACTAGGGTAATGTGAACGGGGTTTAATGTTACACGCTAAAATTACTGTCTCTAACTACCTTTTCGAAAAGATAAAAGATACAAAAAGAGACAGTAATTAAACGGCCATAAATTTTAACTCAGTTTTGATTCATTTTTGATTCACTTGCATTAAAAGTGGAGTCACTCAAATCTGAGTAAATGTAACAGGGATAGACAAGTCTACAAATCAAAAACATCCATCAGGTTTGAGTACATGTTTTTGATTTGTCGACATGTCAATCACAGTTACATTTACTCAAATTTAAGTGACTCCATTTTCGACGAAGGTGAGTCAAAACTGATTTAAAATGGCTGGCCGTATGTAGAGCTTGTTGGTTGTTTTTCTCTTTTTTTTTTTAACAATATCGAGAGAGCGAATGCAAGGCACCAACTCAATAGTAAGCTTATGATATCAACCACTTAGTATTTTCATTTATACTTGAATGAGAAAAGTGTACTAAAATCTACGAGGGGGGAAGGGGGTTTAAAAATGTCAAATTTCGGTCTACGTGGTTTATGAACAGTCCCCAAACTGCAAAATGGAATTATTTGTGTTGAGAAGTACAGTCGACAAGAAAAGTGACCAACCCGTGAAATCCTCCCGACATGCTGAGCTTCGAAACAAGTAGCTTTCATTCACTTTTTTGTTTAAAGTAGAGCAAGACTTGAATAAAATGATATAGTTGTTTTAATTTCTCTGATGTTTTTTTTTTATTCCATGATATGAGAAAAAAAATTTGCCAGTTTGTTTTCGATACACACCTTAAACAGACATTGGTGTCTTAAAAATGATTAAAATCATTAGGAACAACCAGAATTCATTGAACAGTGGTTCCGGACCAACCCATAGTTCCTCTTCTTGCAAAAACAATTACCGTCGGTACCTGAGGCGTTATTGCCTGGACGAAGCATAATCGCATCAAGGAGGAACATTTCGACTAATTCGGTAAACGTGCTTTCACATTCAGTTCTGCTCCAATGCTCTTTCGAAGGTAGAATTGAACGTCTAATACCTTGGCAAAAAGAGAAAGAGAGGAAGAGAGAGCAACTTTCTATGGGTTCAATTTTGCATTCGGGAAACGGTTAACAGTCATGTGCGGTCTTGTACGTTGCTTCCCTCGGGGCCTTGGGATGGTAAATTTTGCGCTGAAAATGAAGTTGCTTCGAGTTTTGCATCCGGAAACTGTTTTGGAATGTTAAGTTTCCAATCCACAAAAGTTCTGTTTTATGCAATGGTTGGGTTGTTAGCATACGAACAATTGAAATTGAGTTGAACTTGACTTCGAAATACCGGAGAAAATCTAGTCAATAATGTAGTGGTGTTTTTTTTTTTGGAGTGTTGACTCTCTGAGCAAGCTGGAGAGATCCTTGCGATATGAAATACTTCGTTTTTCTAGTTTTCACACGTCATTGGGTGTTTTCCCTTGCAGAAGAAACGAACCCAACAGAAGACACACACACACAATAATTGATTGCTCACTTACAGGCAGTGGAGTGTAGCTTTTGTAATGATGATTGATTGAATGAAATCAATGGAATTAGTAATGTTTTCTACTCGATAGAATGGGATTACGAGGAAGTAACGAGTGACCGTATGACAAATAATCCTACACCCAACGGCAGAAACCCGCTTGAAGTACTCATTATTAGGTTTCTTACTTTTGCTCCCATGCTAGATTGCCATTAGACGGCTCGTATCTGCACGTCTTTTCCTTCACAGAGTTTTCCTGCAGGAGCCAATGTAAGCAACATACTCTTCACTCTAATGGTCTAATGAAATAGCCCTATACCAGTAACAATATTATTGGACCAATTTTCCTGGATTATTTCGAAGTGGAAAATTATATTTAACGATAATTGAAATAACTTAGTTTAATCTACTGGGAAATGTGTGGAATGAGCTAGAGATAAGCAGAAATAGAAGATTCTTCTTCACAGTATGAATAGACATTGACCAGCACCACCGCACCAATCCATCGGTCCCAGAGTGGGAGTGGATGGAATGGAAGCGATATGCCCCGTCCAGTTCTCCATCAGCTAAGCAGAGGAAGATAGTTCCATACAAGACAGCCATACAGTTAGATGAATCCGACCACATAGATACACACATATTTGCACACTTAAGCCAGCGGAGCAGTGGGAAAATGTTTCAGGTTAACCGTATTTTCTTGGTCGCTAGAATTGTAGTTTCCTTTCAACTTCTTCTCCTGCTTGGATAACCAACATTCATGCACAGGTTGTTATGGGCAATAACAAGAAAAAAGTCTACAGTGACTTGGGAGCTCATGCACAAACAACTCCGATACCGGTCTTGGAGAATTAACGGATGCAACTGAGCCATATAATTCTGTTTCCAGCATTGGTGTATCATCTACCTTGTCGTTGGTAGCAGCTGTGAAACATATGAAACACATGCGACACAGTTGGGAATATTTTGCAATAGAACCTGAAACAAAACATCTACATTTATCGATTAATCGTCTAAATCTAACATTTAGCATTGATTCGTTTCTTCAAACTAGGTGGCAAATACTTCCAACTCATAGTGTACAACAAATGAAAAATCGATGTAAAAAGTAAGCAAGAAACACATTGGTAAACTTTGTGTGTGAGCTAAGCTTTAATACAGTTGGTTTAATTTTTACTTGAAATCAATTGAAAACATAAATCATCTAAGTTACGACTGGAAATAATCTTTTGTTAGTAAAACTCATCCCATTGATTTATCAACAATCTACCTAGCAGCACATCGTGATAAATGAAGTTGGGCGATAATTCACAAGTGGGGCAAGCTACATGCATCGTATGCCTTTATGAATTGTTTCCTTGCTAAAGGTTTCTGTCTATAACAGCGGTTGGACCGCTCTTAGATGATAGGGCTTTGAAATTATAGTAGATGTTTTGCAACATTCTGCCAAAGAAGAGCTTATACGTTAAGTGCACGAGTGCACTCACTGGAATGAACAGCGGCGTATTTTTAAACTTAATTATATGACAAGGTTCAAAGTTTTCAAAATACTTAGTAAGAACATTATGCACTACTAAACAATTATAATGGGAAAAGAAAATAATTTGAAATTCTAATGAATTGTGTACGTTGATGAACCTTCAAAACTCCAATGTGTTGACAATAATTGAAAAGGGTCATAAACAAAGATGACCTGCAGGAGGTAGACAAAATAACCAGGGTAGGCAAATATATGGTCAACTTTGGAGTGCTCTAACTTCACGAAATATTGCCAATTTATTTATTATCACCGTCTTCGACAACAAGATCGTACAGACTGTACTTATTCTAACTTAACTTATATAACTAAACAATTCGTATAATTCGGTTTTTTTTAAATACTCCTAGACATGTTAAAATCAAACTCGACAGAAATGTCAATGAATGACCGAATACAAGCGTCAAGAGGGTTGTTGTAACCGTAATTGGTTCGGTGATACGGAACAGCAAGCAAGTTGGAGTTCCGAAAGCGTCGTGGAGGAATGTTCAGCGATATCTGCTCAAGAAGCGCAGGACAGTCGATGACACCGTTAATGACGTCCAATATAAATAAACGCTGCATTTTGACGCGTCTGGCTGACAGCAATTCCAAGCCTATCAATTGGCATCGCTCGGGATAGGGAGGGAGATTGTTTTGATCGTTCCAGTGAAGTAGCCACAATGAAAATCTTACGACTTTTTTCTGTACCCGTTCCATTGAAAAAATATGCGCTACGTAGTACGGAGACCAAACCGGGGAAGCATATTTTAGGATGCTACGCACCAGCGTGCAGTACAGTGTTTTCAAAGCATTTATGTCAGTGAATTCGGAAGCATGTCGACGAATGAACCCAAGAACAGAAAATGCTTTGGAAGTCGTAATCCCAACATGTTCATCGAATCTAAGCTTCTCATCGATGGTTACGCCCAGATCGCAGATAGAAGTAACATGCTCCAGTGTTTCAATATCCATACTGTACTGATGATGCACAGGATTACTAGAACGGGTAAAGGATATGATCTTGCATTTTTTGCAGTTGACGCGCATGTCATTATCGCCTCACCAGATCAATATGGTGTTGATGTCCGTCTGTAGAATGGTGCAATTATCCGGGGACAGTATAGTGCGAATAAAATTCAGAAGTGGCTTTACGTAGCTCTAAACCAACGACTTTTTGTACAAACGCTCTTGAGAAAAAGTTCTTCGTTTCGAGATCCGCAATACGGCTCCAGGTCGTCGGCAAACGAAAGTTCAAACGAGGAGAGAAGCAGACGCAGATCGTTCATAAAAATGTTGAATACTAGTAGACCAAGGACACTGCCCTGAGGCACACCGGACGTGATGTAGAATAAACTTGATCGTGCTGAGTTAACCATTACATACGAAGTACGGTCAGATAGAAATGAAAATAACCACTGCGTTATCCAATTCAGAAAGCCAATATGCTTTAATGAAATATTTGGTTTTTTTTGTTTATTTATTTTTGTTTTGGGTGTTTTTTTGTTTGGTTGGGTAGTTTATCGACGACTAGGATTGTGCGGCACGGTGTCAAATGCTTTTGCAAAATCAACATACACCGCGTCAATTTGCCTCCTCTTTTCTCTTTCCCGTGACAGCGTAGCAATGTAGCACATCAATTTTTTTTTTTTTGTTGAGCGGTGTTTCATGAATCCATGCTGGCTATCGGAAATTAAGGGTGATGCAACAGTATACAGCACCTTGTGCATCAGCTTCTCAAATGCTTTGCTTAAGCAGCATAGTATAGAAACACCACGATAATTTGACACTTGGTTGACGTTGCCAGACTTGTGAATGGGAACGATAGAGGCAGTTTTCCAAACCGCCGGGAATGTTCCTTCACGTAGCGATCGGTTGAACAAACTCGCAACAGGTGCTGATAGTTCCGTCGAGTAGTTTTTCAGAAACACTGGTGGAATGCCGTCTGTCCCGGGTCCTTTTTTAGCGTCGAGGTCTTCGATGGCTTGCGAGATTTCGTTTGGGGAAAATTGGATGATAGGAAGGTTGATGGAATGCGAGGGAATATGTGTGAAGCAGTCTTGACGTTGTACAGGCGACACTTTGCTGAACACACTCTCGAAGAATATGGCGAAGAGATTAGCGGCTTCTGAATTTGAGCTAGCATGAGCATCGTTGTAGCTGACGTTGCAAGGAATTCGGGAAAATGATTTCTATTTCTTCACAAAATCCCAGAAGCGTGATGGGTCCTGTTTGACACTGGCCTGGATTTTTGATACGTTATTCTCGTATGTGGTTAGCTTTACTGACCTGTACGATAATTCAGTATTACCTAAGATGATTCGGTCACTCTCGGACTTTGTGAGAAAAAAGCGGCGTCGTGCATGTTTCTGAGATGGTGTAGCTCGGAGGTCCACCACGGTTGGTTAAACGTTGATTTCAATGATTGTCTTTTTTGAGGCACAAAATCATTGCAGACTTCATAAAGTTTTTCATAAAAGGCTGACAGTGAATCGTCAATTGTTCCGATCCGCAAGATGGCATTCCAGTCGGTATCGGCAAATGCTGTTTTCAGCTGGCTGTAATCACACGCGTTGAAATCAAATATAAAATTGTCGAGATTCTCATCTATCGTAACAAAATTATTGTCGAACACGTCAAAGAGTAAAGCAAAAGGTAGGTGATGGTTGCCGATCTGTTACAGTGGAGTGGGGGATTCGACCAGATCCAGATGTTCCGGTAAACTTACGAATGCAAGATCCAGGAGTCTTCCATTGGTGTTCATGAAACTGTTAACATGCCGTAAGCCCACAGCGAACACGGTTTCGATTAGGGATTGTTCTTGTTCGGAAACAACGTTCGACGGAATGTAATTGAAGTCACCCAATGACAAACGATATCGGTTTCGCTAGCGCTGTTTGTGAGATGCTGAACTGCTTTTGTATAGGCAGAATAAAGATCCCCGTGTGAGTTCGGGGGATGATAAACAGCAATGATGTAGAGCGAACGATGTGTCGATCTTACGCAAACTGCGACTTGCTCAAGTCGTTCACAATCCATCAAAGGAATCACCTCGCAACGAAGGTGGTTTTTTTACTGCAATCAAAACGCCCTACCACGAGTATGTTGGCTTGTTGATGCACTACGGTCACAACGGAACAACGCATAGTCAGATGATATTTCAGCACTATTGATATCCTCTCGCAACCAAGTTTCCGTGAAAACAATAAAGTCATAGTCATAGCTGGTAAGCAGCAAGCGTAGCTAAACGATTTTGGTACGTAAGCCTCTCACGTTCTGATAGTAGACCAAAATATTGGATATTTGCCCAGCTTCAAGGGGGAAGCTCGGGATTTCCACGTTGAGTCGAGATAGAGTTTGTGACTAAAGAAGCACTTTCTACTGCTCTTGAGGCTTACGTTGTGCATCGACAATACTGGATTGGTGCTGAGTTGCTGGAATCGACAAATGCTCTCGGAAGGGATTTGCTCAAATTGCCTGCATACTTGCCTGCGATAACGGGTTGGAAGACCCCTTCTCCAAACTCATACACACGGCCAGGATGGCTGAAGGTCACTGGCAGGAGTGGCTCGACTGTGACGAAGGGATCTAATTCTCTTAGAAGCATTCGACAGGAAAATTAATGAATTTTTATAATTCAGTAACGGGAATGGCAATGGTTTCTGGATACCTGAAACATTCCGGGTTTCCGGAGGGGACGTTTCACATGTCGATTTTCTGGTGAAATTTTGTACAGGATGCCGTTTAGAAATATTTTTCTCTAGTAAATACGCGATAAGCAGTAACATTTATAGCTTAAAATAGCCGATATATAGCCATTTTCCTGGAACAGGTTCCTCTGAAGGGTTCTGGATGCGGCCAGATCTTTCTTTCATCCAAAACATGCCGAGGGACAGCTCTTTCTTCTTCCATTTTCATCATAAAGCTTTCCATAAGCTTAGAGTGGGCATTTGAACACATTGGCCACTCCCGGGGCCACCGAAATGTTCCTGGGGGAAAAACATGCCGTGCGACAGCTCTTTCTTCATGATTTTTCATAAATAAGGTTTTGGTATACTAGAAAAGACCATTTGCCACATTGACCGCTTCCGGGACCACCAGAACGTCCCCGGGGGAACCTGTAGTAGACCTATTACATTTTAACACCAAAACATGCCCTGCGACAGCTCTATCTTCATGATTTTTCATAAATAAGGTTTTAGCATACTAGAAAAGACCATTGACCACATTGGCCACCAGAACATTCCCGGGGGAACCTGTAGCTGGGGCCAATAACATTTTTACGGCAAAACATGCCGTGCGACACCTATTTCTTCTTCTTGTTTCATCACAACGCTTTCTTTAAACTTAAAGTGGACATTTGAACACACTGGCCACTCCCGGGATCACCGGAACGTCCTCGGGGGAACCTGCAGTAGACTTATTACATTTTAACACCAGAACGTCCCCGGGGAAACCTGTTTAACACATTAGCAACCCTCGAAACCACCGATACGCCCCAGAAGAACATTTTGTTGAGACAACTGTGTTTTCGTATCTTAACATGATGTGTTTTTTTATTTTTCGTATTCACGAATAGTCGTTAGAAAAAATATAACCTTTAATAAATGAAGGTTTTCTATATTTCTCTACAGTTTAATAAGAATGCATACTAATATGGAGTTAATTGGATGACCGCTTGGATTCGTCTTGGAATTGACTCATACAGCTTATGAATGGATTCAATTGGAATTCGGTACCATTCTTGGATTAGAAGATCCTCGAGCGCTTTCAGCGGCGATGGAGGACGAAAAACACTGCAAATTCGAGCTTCCAATGTAAACCAAAATGGCTCGATGATGTTCAAATCCGCATATTTTGCTGGCCATGGCAAGTGCTTAAAGTCCTCATCGTGTTCCTCATACCAAGACTTTAAAATTTCGGCAGTATGAATGGGCGCATTATCGTCCTGAAAAAATCCTTCGACGTTCGGAAACACAGTTTTCATCATGGGCAAAACCTAATAAGATTCGTGTTCAAAGCTATTTTCACAAAACATACAACACTATAGCATGAACACACCTAATCGCCCAAAACTTCTTCATAATCATTAGCAGTGATCTTTCCATTCATGACGATGATTGACCCCACTGAGTACCATGATATGGCAACCCATACCATAACAGACCCTCCTCCGTGCTATACAGTTGGACGCAGATAATCATTTCTGTATGTCTGTGTCACATAAACACAAACCCACCCTGTAGTAGGGAATTGCGTGTACGATGATTCATCCGAGTATACAACTTGCTTCCATTGATCAACTGTCCATGATTTGTACTGATTGCACCAATGCAATCGATTAGACGCGTGATCTTGGAGATCAATGGTTTTGCGATAGCAGCTCGGCCGTATAAATTTTGGTTGTGGAGTTCCCTTCAAACTGTTCGAACAGAAACGGGCTCTTCAAGCATTGAATCTAAGGCCACGGTTGCTTTCACAGCACTTATTCTGCAATCATCCGTTACAGTTCGCTTCAGAAATATCCTTTGTCTGGCATCTAATTCCATTTTACCTCCACACGCACTCTTATTTGCCGCCGTTTTATCGTCCTCCAAATACTCAGCCATAATACGGAAAACCGTTGACGCTGATTCGCCAACTAATTTTTTTTGTCTCAGATATCGAAGCTCCAGCTTCTCGAGCACCACGGCCACGTTGAAATTCCGAAAGAGTTGTAAACATCGTGCGTGTTCACTACTCCGCGTTCACTTTTTTATGACGCAGTAGAGAATTTTTATGACACAGTAGAGAGTTTTGCGACATGACAGGTTTCAAGGGCCGGGCAAATTTTGATGATAGGGGCTGTACATTAATTACGTAAGGCATTTTTTTTTGTAATTCTCGACCCCCCTCCCCCTTGTAAAATTTGTTACATACAAATTCGAAAAATATTGTATGGGTTGTAAGAAAATGATAGCCCCCATCACCCCCTAAATGACCTCCCTTACTTAATAAGTGTACGTCCCTATATTGATGTTGCCTCTCACAGCTGTTGTATATCTAAATACCATCTAAATTCATTCATAAGTCGAAAAATAAGCTGATCAGAAACGTCTCAAAAAAGGGGAAATATAATAATGTATAAATCAAATAGGGAGAGATCTCCCAGTACCGGACACCTTTCGCAAAACGCCGGACATTTATCAATACCTGATTTCCATGGTACCAACGGTATACATATTTCAATCAACAATTTGCTAAGAGCATTACAGAAGGAATAATGAAGAACCGCACATAACGAGACATGTCAAATGTACCGTTGATATCACGAAAATCTTAAAATGTAATAGGTCTACTACAGGATCCCCCAGGGACGTTCCGGTGATCCCGGGAGCGGGCAATGTGGCCAATGGTCTTTTTTAGTATACCAAAACCTGTTTTATGAAAATTTATGAAGATAGAGCTGTCGCACGGCATATTTTGACGTCAAAATGTAATTGGCCCCTGCTACAGGTTCCCCGGGAACATTCTGGTGGCCCTGGGAGTGGCCAATGTGTCCAAATGTCCACTTTAAGTTTAAAGAAAGCTTTGCAATGAAAAAAGAAGAAGAAGATCGCACGGCATGTTTTGGCGTAAAAATGTAATTGGCCCCTGCTACAGATTCCCCGGGAACTTTCCGGTGAGCCCGGGAGTGGCCAATGTGCCCAATGATCTTTTTACGTATATCTAAACATTCTCTATGAAAAATTATGAGGATTGAGCTGTCGCACGGCATGTTTTGGTGTAAAAATGTGATTGGTCTATTACTGGTTCTCCCGGGGTCGTCCCGGTGGCCCCGAGAGCGGCCAATGTGCTCAATGGTCTTTTCTAGTATACCAAAACCTTATTCATGAAAAATCAAGAAGATAAAGCTGTCGCACGGCATGTTTTGGCGTCAAAATGTAATTGGCCCCTGCTACAGGTTCCCCCAGGAACATTCTGGTGGCCCTGGGAGCGGTCAGTGTGTCCAAATGTCCATTTTAAGTTTAAGGAAAGCTCTGTGATGAAAAAAAAGAGGAAAGAATTGTCGCTCGGCATGTTTTGGATGAAAAAACCGCAAAACCTGGGGGTGGGGAAATGCTATATCGGATTTGGGGCGTTTTGGTTTTTGGTGGGAAATGTTTGGAAAAAAAGAAAATATGAGGCGAAATAGAAATGAAATAAAGCGGAAGGGGGGGGGGTTTTATAAAAAAAAATTTGTGGGGTTGGAAAGGGGTTTGGGGGCCCAGCAAACACATGATCGTATATGATAGCGGATAAGAGTGAAAAGTGGAGGCGATATACGTACATTTTACATGAAGTCAAATGGACGCATGTACGTATATCGCCTCCACGTTGTACATATATCCGCTATCATATACGATTTTGTGTTTGCTGGGTATTTGCTTATCGTAGTTATTTTGTCTACTACAAATCAGTTAAAGAAAATCGGGTGAGGCGTGTAGCGCGTTTTTCAACCCAAAAGGGGGGGGGGGGGGGGGGGATGTATTGTTTTTCTCCCTTTTTTGGCGTTTTATGTAAAATATATTTAATTTTATTATAATAAAAAAAAAAAAAATTTTTTTTGATGGGGGATGTACTATGAAAAAAAAAAGAAAATAATTATAAATTAATAGTTGGTTTCTTTTTTATTTTTGTTTTTTTTTTTTTTTTTTGGTGTTTGGGGCGTTATGGGTATGCTGAATAAACTAAATAAACGATCTTTAAGCTTATTTTATTTTTTTTTTTTTTTTTTTTTTTTTTTTTTTTTTTGTGTTGGGAGGGATGGAGTGTGGATGATGGGATAAAGGTACAAAGTTTCTAACTTCATGCTTACATTGCTAAAATAACAATTATTTTACAAGAAAATCGTAGTTCCAATGTTGGGGATATTTATTTTTGTACGTTCTTAACTATGGTCTGTATTAAAAAGGTTGTTATTGGTAAACTTTTAAGTGGAAATGCATAATTTTGTGGGTGTTTATTTTCAAGTGGTTCATCTAAATACAAACCGAATGAAAAAAATCATAGTATAGTGAATTATAATGTTTTCATTATTGAATGGCTGATAAATCATGCTTGAAAATCACTTAAGTGTTTCGAAGCAGTTTTATTTAAGTTTGTTTTGTGAAATTTTGTGTTAAGTAAAGCGAATACACCTGGCAATGCCTTAATTCATAAAATCAGAAGAAAAAACCGTACAACGACTGCATTTAGTAATAAATCCATCCAATGGGACGAAGTTGCATCCATGAATAGACCCATTTTGGTGCTTATAGACCGACATTAAATCCATATCCCTCGAATGTTTCTGACTTTATAAAAAGAGCCGTGTAACTTTTCTTGATACTTGTGTGAAACTATCCTTTTCCGCAAGGGTCAGATGGACCCCTGGCTACGCCCCTGGACACTGGTCTAGCCACGGTGTCCACTTGGGGTGGGCTCTACAACAGCCTCTTTTGTGATAGTCTTAACAGGGTCGTTGTTTTGTCGTGTTCCTGGAAGAAACTGATTAATTTCGGTGGACTTGCTTCCCTCGTGGTTTTTGGGCTGAATTCACACAATTTTTACAGAACAAGAAAACAAGCGAAAGAAACACAAAATGGAAGAATCAATTTAGTTCAGTTTAGAATACAATTTACACATTTCTTTATAATAACTAATTTCTCATGAGAGCATATTTTTACCGAAATTTATTACCGTGCATCTCATGCATACTTGCGGTCTATCACACTTCATTGTCTCATTGTCTTCTCATTAGAGACACTTTCTCGTTGCGGCCGATCGATGAACGGTGGTCGACATGCAGCAATCAGGCGTAGCAGGGGCGATCCTTGAAGGCGACGACAGCAGCGAGGGGTATTCTTTTCTTGGTTTGGCATCAATACCGTGCCTTAACGACACTTGAGTTTCGTTCCCATTCTTAACAAGGGAACCACGGGTAACACTACTGCCAATGTATAGCGGTTGGCAAATGTTCCGCTGGTCCAGGGAGTGGTACTTTTCGCACGCGCACTATCACTTTAGGGGTCCTATCCGAGCGAGAAGACACCGTGAGCTGACGGTAACAGATTTTGTTCAACACCATGTACTTTTCGCTTTTGTCCACAATACGCACTTTTAACCGTCAGCTCGGACCCTTAACGATCGTCACAGATTAATATATTGCACTACGCTCGCTCGGATTGATTCGGTACGATAATGACCAAGCTGGCTTAACTCGATCAGGTTTAACTTTTATTCACTTGTTTTTTTGGGTGCCTTTTTCCCTGATCGTCCGTAGTGCAGCCGAGCAAAGGTCCGTACCACAATCCAACGTTCGGTGAATTTTAATATGTTATGGTGTTTTAGCTGTAAGTTTTAATTCACTTGGTTTTAGGATTTAATGTAGTTTGTAAGTGTTAGACTTTACTGGGCACAAACTCGCGGAACTACGAATCGCAATAGACGTGCGTATTCGCGGGTGTTACAACAATCGTCTTCACTCCTCTGGACCTGATCAAACTAAGAGAGCCGCCCTATTGTTTCCTCCCCTTTTATTTAATCTTCCCGTTGATCCAGTAATGCCCATCGCCATCAGCTTTGTTCCGGTACATTTAGGTGCGTTTCTCGATGCGATATTTTTAGTACACTTGGAGGGGTTTTGGTTGGTGTTGTACTTTTTAATCAAATTTGAATTCAAATCATTTTAAGAGATTAGATTGCATGCAAAATCTGTACATATGTTAGACCCTAAATGCTTGTTTTCTTTTATCTTCTTCATTTAAGCAGAATTTAGTTTGATAAATACTGAATATATTCTTTTCAATAAATAATTTAATGTAAATAAATATCTGAATAAATAATGTAAATGAATATCTGAATAAATAATTTAAATGAATATCTGAATAAATAATGTAAATAAATATTTTAATAAATAATGTAAATAAATATCTGAATGAATAGTGTAAATAAATATTTGATTAAATAATGTAAATAATATTTCTTCAACAGCACCAACCAGGAGGTAAACAAACAATTACATCTATATATACAAGTTTGGACACAAATATCATCTTTTATTTACGATAATTGTTCATTTACATCCTAAAACTACTATATACTAAATAAACATCAATCAAACATATAAATACGGACCAAAGACATTTATTTCATATATAGACATGTAATAATAAATTAGTAAACAAACACACGTACATATATTTACAATTTTTCTTTGGTGGTCTGAACTAAATTGGCCCAAGAAACAAGAGATCTAATTGTAACCCTCAAGTGACGGGTTACAATGGTCCCAGTGTGCGTATTTAACGCAAAATTCAATACAAACTCGTTGTTGCCAATTCAACTTTATTTTGAAAACTGATCAAAATCGAGTACACAAACAACCACAGATGTACTCAATTCGGCGTAACTTTTTCAAAAGTATAGCTATCAAGCTAAAATTTTTATAGAATGTCAATGACAGATGTGGCAACCTAAAAAAAAAAAACATGAATTTGGGTGACTTTTTGATCAAGGTGGTATCCTTTTGACCAAAAGTTGTCTTCTCTAGAGCATTTCCAGGAGATACCAGCCAAAAAAAATCAAAATCTGCCTTAATCCTTTCTGATTTGGATCAAACTTTGCGAATACTTTTGGTATAAAAAATTAAATAAAGTTTTAGATTCAAGTGTAACTTTTTTAAAAGAAGCATGTTCTTTCATATGTGTCATCTTCATATGATAACTCGTAAACAAATGATAGTAATGAAGTTATGGCTGAAAAGAAGTAGGAAAGCGTGTCCGGAAATAAATTTTGTATAATCACACAAACGTTATAGGCTTAACAGATCTCCAAACAATTTTTTTTCGGGGGGCGACCCCGGCATAGTGGTTAACATCCATACCTCTCTCGCCAAAGTCACGAGTTCAAATCTCACATCCGGACTGCTCACAAAAATACCCAGAGAGGTGTTTAAGTGACTACGATGGGAGATGAACCTAGCTGAGCCTGAAAATCTTGATAATAGTGAAAATTGAGTGAATATTTCCTCACATTTATTTTCCTCAATTATGTTCCATTAGTTTTATGCATTAATAGGGTGAGGGACGGGTTTCAAGCAGTTTATACAGCCTCTGGGGCATTTGATGAAGCTGTATGTAATATATAATAAGAACTGCCATTATTTAGACGTTAATCCTTCTGCTTAATTCTGATCTATCGGAACATACCTTCAGAAACGAGCATAAGACTAAGAAAATATTCATAGCCATAGAATAAAGTTCCCAATAGCAGGGACTAATTAAAAGCATGTGGATTGCTTTCCGATCAAGAACATGTTTTCTTCAGCTCCGCAATCTATTTATAAACTAACAATATTGTATGAGTGCGATTCCGTGCATGTGTGCGAAGGCGAAATGAAATAGGCCAGTTCACGATTTGCTGCAAACGTCAATTTCCTCAGACAATCAACCATAACATGTCGATTGCTATGATCAAAAACTCATCTACTGGCAGGTTATGAGACAGACGTACACGACCAAACTTTTAGTTTGTCATTGATCTTTAGATTGGCAATGTGTATTTCTTATTTCATTTACTCTCACGGAAATGTTAGACAAAGGGACTGTGACGACAAACGGGATGCTTCCTTTAAAAACAAACAAATGTAAGAGGCAGCAGGCTCCACGTTACAATACCGGTGCGCTATATCCATGGTTAACAAAGAAGAGAGGAAACATGGGCTCTCTCAAAAGCAACAGTGATGCCATAGCCGCCGCTCAACAGCGAAGCAATATATATCGTTTTGTAATATTGAACAGCTCCGAAACATTTTTTTATTGCATATGATAGTGCCAGATGATGGGCAATATAATCATAAGCATAGATTAACCTCAAATGACTGAAAGAAAAATGTAATAAATAGTGATATCAGATCAACTAGATATGAAATAAATTTAACTCAATGTTCAACATCACATTCTGGCAACAAGCCTAGATGTGAGAAGGAGGGATTGGATTGGATTTCTATATTTGAGAAACTTCCAGCCTTTGGCTGGGTCGTCTCTAGCATGTGAGAAGGAGGTGATGAAGACACTCCCCCCGGTACACGCAATCAAATGCAAAATACACAAAGGCAAAATTTGTGCGAACTTCTTCAGCAGGTAGGAAACTGAAGGTTTTCTAGATGATGTATTTTAAATCTCCAAAATGCCAGTAATAAAATGGTAATCAATCATGATTTATACATCGAATCATTAGCCCGATAGATAGAGCTTATGTTTATGATAGAGCATTAAAAGTGGAATAATATGGAAAATGTATTAGTAGTAGACCTATCTCCTAACAGCTGATTAAAATAGTAACCCCTGATTAAGCCGTTCCCTAAATTTAAATTTCACACTGTCGCCGAAACTTTTGGCCCTTTTACTTGGCTCCTGCCATCAAGGTTTGGACAAGCTTCTCTCCTCTGATTTTGTAAACTTTTGTCCACTTCTGCTTAATGTTTTGAACCGATTTTGACTCTCCTTCAATTTTCCGATAATCACCCTTCATTATTACCAAAAGTTTGGAGAATTGATGTCACGAGGTATCACAATGACATTGTTTTCCTAGTATTTGTTTACGTTTGGCGTACATGCAAACCGTGAACCTCAACTTCCCGTCTTTCGCTGCTTAAGACCATCCTGTAGAGATTTTTTAATGCAATATACTGTGACCAAATGACATCCCATCACCTTGGTAGTCTTCTTCAGCGTCTTCTTGGCGAGCAGCAATCTCGTAATCACTTTTTTGGCGTACATTTTCACAAATTTACAATGAAACCATTCCCTGGTTCTGTTGCAGCACTTAGAACTCAACAATAACAAATACACTGTCTACAGAAAAAAGTTATTAGTTACACAAATGAACCCAATATATAAGTTTAAACATTTTCGCATTGGGGGCGACCCCTGCGTAGTGGTCTTACGCCAAAGTCAGGAGTTCAAATATTACCCCCGGATAAGTTACGAAAAACACCCAAAGAAGTGTTTCAGTAACTACGACGGGAGATGAACCAGCCCGAAGCTAAAAATCTCGATAATACAGAAAAAAAAATCGCATTTTTTTTCTGACGCACCCTGTAGATGAGAAACAATACATTCACTTTTGTGAAAAGTAACTTGTCTTTTTATGAAATGTAAAAATACATCGTTTTATCAATGTGATTGCAGTGCATGCTCTATGGTTAACATTGTTTTGCTCGTTTGAAATGGAAACTAAATTTGGAAGTCTGCAGCAGACACATGTCATTATTGTGTAATAATTCGTTGTAAAAAGATGTTCTGGGGGACGAAAGTTCATGGAACGTTTGAAACTCCATGCGTGCAGGATTAAAAAAATTGA
Source organism: Aedes koreicus (assembly GCA_024533555.2). Taxonomy (NCBI): domain Eukaryota; kingdom Metazoa; phylum Arthropoda; class Insecta; order Diptera; family Culicidae; genus Aedes; species Aedes koreicus. The sequence goes on from JAHHFK020000641.1 coordinate 22,857, forward strand.
TAGCAATTGACAACCCTCCAGTTTGTTCAGGGTATTTTTGGTATAAATAGAAAGTAATGTGTTACATCGAGAAAAGAGACGTCTGGGAACGAAAAAAAAATATTTTCTGGATGTTCAAAATTGATGTGGATGATGAAGAGAGCTTGAGGATAAGGATAAATTGTGGGATTATAATGTATGTGGATGTTTCGTGCACCTTGTTTTTAAGATACTAGAACCCAGCCCCTTCACAAATATATTTCAAGTTTACGTAATCCATCGTCCTTAACCCCTCAGCCAGTTTATTTTTAAATTTGGATTATTCCTGCATAGCCCTGCAATTTTTGGACGAAAAATGCTCATTCAGATTAAACTAAAATCCACCGACAACAAATGAGAAATGAAACAGAAATTTCCCATTTAATGTTTCTCTAATGCATTCATCTCCTTAAGAGCTTAAGTAAATAGAGCCATTGCAACTCAAATGTGGTCAGATGAAACTTATGGGCTGCATTTAGAAAATATCCAAGTCATATGATTGGTTCTAGGGGGCAAGAGGTAAAATGTTCCGATGGAGTGCATTATGATTTTGTCCATCACAGGCCAAAGTGAAAACTTCAAAATGCCATTTACATAGCTCTCTGCTATCTGTTACTAATTGCATTCAGGATTGATGTTGCTCGTTTACACGAGAGTTAGCAATGTGCTTCTTGTTTGCATCTATATCAACCTAGATGTTGGAAGCAAATGGAACCGATTTATCTGCTCAGATGGCGATCCAAAATTTTCTGCCATTATGCAACGTTTCAAGAAAATTATTGCCTCAAATTTTTGACAGATATTCGCATCACATATTTCAAACTTCACTTGTTCGACAAAGTAGCCCCAATTACAAGCAGAGGTTTTTGATATGTTTGCTTTGCAATAAAATTGAAAATTAAACATTCTAACCTGCCAAGTGAACTCCGAATGTTGCAATGCAATGCTCAAACGGACGTGATTCACCACTGACAACTAGCAATCAAATGGAGGACTGGTGGGTGGATGCTAGTTTTAGCAAGGACGACGCTCGACTAACCACAACGTTCATCTAACTGTGTGCACTTCGTGGGTGTGTTTGGAAATGTGTGCCTAAGCCAGTAAGCTGCGACTGACAAGTGAATGTTTGATTGAGGTAACTAATGTGAGTATTTTACATAAAATCTATTTGCATGAATTTGAATCCATGCATTTATGCAATGCAATTTAATTAATATGCCTTGTAAGTAGGTTGCTTGGCTAGACAACGTGTGTAGATTTTGGTTAACGCTCCACTGGGAATTTGAATAGGAAATGAAATCGTGAGAGGTAGATGAAATGTAGTGATACGACAAAATGACATGCAATTATTTCCATTTAAGTAGGAATTAACAAGCTTAACAAGCACGCATCCCAAGTAGCAATTCAAATGCAAATTGGTTTTATTCATGTTTTATGGTAGTTTTATCAGAGCATTATGGAGTTCATCCGGTTTTATTAGGGCATTTTCCAAGTTAAGGTGGTTTTAATTCATTACCAGTTCTCAAGAGTGATTAAAGAACACTTGAAGAAACCTCCATAAAACTACATTATTTATAAGGGTAATTCACCTTATCAGTAGTTTTATAAGATACTTGATCCCCCTCTCAAGACATCGTTTCGCAACTTGCATAAACCCTGATAAAAGTTTTGTAAAAGTTTTATGACATTCTTCTTTAAGATGAATGTATCTTGGAAATGCTGCCATAAAACTCTCTTAGAACCATTTGATTTTAAATAAGAGCACATATTCTTGAGAAAGAACATTATGTGAAAAATAAACAAACTGTCACAATGGACGCCCACAGGTGGAAGAAATTAAAAACCAGCGGATCGTTCAAGCGGAAATTCAATAAAAACCTATTCAATATATTGAACACTCCTTCATCTCAGCCACCAACGACAATTTTTTTTTACCATTCCATTGGATTCGCAGCTTACTGAGACTAACTTATCAAAAGGGTCTATGCGTTATGCGTAAAACGAATAAAATAAAATGGTGCAATGTGTCGCCAGTTGAAAACCGAAATGCATAACTCATGATATTTGATTTTATGCCAATTGTGCTAGTTAAACCTAACGTCTCAGGTAGTGCGTTATATGGCGCACCACCGTGGAAATACAGCGCAGTACTTTTGACGTAAGGTTTAATGTGCACTACGATTGTCAAATGTTATGTTAATGTTGAATTCTCCCGAGTCGTGCATTTCCGTTCCCAATAGGCTACACAATATTTATACTCGTTGCAAGTAAAAATTAGTATATATCATCTGAGCGAAAATCGATTTTTCCCATGATCCGCACGTTTAAACCAAAGTTGGAAGTACTGCGCTGGAATCGCTTAGTGATCCACTACACAGTACACTTCTTCCAAAGCTAGGTTCAGCGTACAGATCAAGAGAAAAATCATCTTTCGCTCAACTGATGTTTCAGCCATCGACGCAATATTATTATCTGTTCTTCTTCCCAAATTCATTGTTAGCATATTCAAGTTTGAGTTTTTTTTTATGTTTTAATCGCCTTACGCTGGTGATTAAAAACAACAAATTATAAGCTGTAATTATGAACAACAACTATGCATAGGCACTTTTGATTTGAACGTTCACATTTTCTTTGTTTATGATGTGCCTTCTCCACAATGATTTTATGGCTATCTTACGAAAGACTTGTTTGCCTTGAGTAATTCAAACAAGTTTTATTCAAGCGTTACTCCTCTTATTCAAGAATAGAACAAGTAAAGATGAACTTATCGCACTCCTAAAAAAATCTTGTTAGTCTTGTGCAAGAAATATTAGTTTTATATGCGTTTTATGGTAGTTTTAGATAAAACCACTGAAAAAATGGCGAGCGTGGCTATTCTGGATTCCCTCCGAATGGTAGCCATTTTCATATATATGCAACAAAACTCTCGTTTTTCCAATGCTACGAACAATTTCTGCTGTTTAAAATACATTTTGAAACTTAAAATGGATTATAGACACAATTTATTCAAGATCTAACAATTTATCAGCCTTGTCACCTAATTGTTGATTTGTCAAGTATTTTTTATTTTTCAAATAAATCAATGTTCTAGCAATGATTCCGTGGCGCATTAAAATTTTCGAACGTTTATGTTATAAAACACCAATAAACTGAACGTCGCATGAAAAATTTATCAATTGCAGGCAAAAAACTCATGCATTTATGGTCAATTTTACAATGAATTTGCATACGTATCCACTTTGGAAAAGAAACATCATATGTATATCGATGTTTTTTTTCTCTTAAAAAGTCCCCATTCAGCAGAACGAATCCAAAAACGGAATCTTTGAAACATATTTGTGACGGACTGGAAGTGTTCTTAAAGAGGAAAATCATAAAACTACCAAAACTTGTGGTAGTTTTATCATAGTTTTAAGCATGTCCTGCATGTCATTACAAGTATGTACCGATAAAACTATCAAGTTTTAAGCGAATCTTGGGAAATAGTCTTGAGAACCTCCTGTAGTATGGGCCTTTTTGAACTTATGAGGGTTTTATGGCTGTTTTATCGATGTTATGTAGAATATCTAGTTTTATGCGTGGTTTTATCAAATGAGTCTTGAGAACTTCTTCAAGTGTACCTTAAAATTGAATTTGTTACTTGGGATGTCATTTATTAGAAAAGTCACTACTGGTCTCTCTGGTATCGAGTTGTCTTCATGAAAGTGGTAAGGGAAATGCTGCCCAAAATATCGAAAAAAAAAGTTCTCTTTACATTTCAAGGTATAAAGTGTGCAGTTAAATCGTGTGAACATGCCCATGTCCACAATATACACTGACCGGCACAAGAAAAAGCCCACTATGGTGTTAAGATAATATTTTGTTACAACATGAAAAAAAAAACAGTATTTTTGCGAATAATAAACTGAAATAAATAATGATGGTTTGGTTTTGATTTTTTGTGGTCAATTATTTTTTTTTGTTATTATGACGATACATATCACATGTTTATTGTGCTTTAATCAGAAAGAGATATGATATAAGAAAAAAACCGCCTTCAAATATATATTCAAAACAATAGCATTAAGAAGAAAACAATAACTTTAGTAATAAATGTGACCTTAAGAACTTCCTGAAGACGGGTTGGCATACTATCAGCTAAGTTTTGTTAAATCTGTGGGTCTATTGAAAGCCAGGCATTCTGAAGCGCTTCGAAATAGTTGTCCTTATTCGTTACATCGGATTTGTTCACTTTAAGATCCAGTCAGTGTCTATAATTATTATTTGTTTCAAAATTTTGGAAAACGAACATTTTATTTAGCCCAGTAGGAACTACTGAATTTAATTAGTAAATGTTACTCAATGCTCATTTAGACGCATGGTGTCCTTGTTGGTTGAAGACTCATAAGATCCTTGACGGAAAATATAAGGCTAGTAAAATATCACCTTTTTTTATTATATTTGGTATACTATAGCGTACTTTGTTTACAAACCGCCAAAACAAATGAAAAACAAATGTATGTGATATAATCAAATTGAAGCTGATTTTTAACACCAGTTTAAATATGTTTTCATAAACACTATTTATTTTACTTTCATATGCGCACTTAATCTAAAAAATCAGCGAGTTCCAAATTTTTCCAAAATTTTGAATTTTATAAGCCCCCCTAACACTGATGCAAATGATAGACATTTGCATTACAACCAATTATAAATGCCTTGTTTCTTGAGATATTAAGGCTAAGTATATAAAATGAAAGTCATTTATTGCACTTTAATGGAAAAATAGCGGCAATAATTATTCTGATTTGGTATTGATGACATATCAAACTTATTTTCAAATACCACTCATCATATTTTGAACACTCTGTTGGCAAACATGAGCATCCCGAGTCACCTTTCCACTCTTTTTCAACTTCTGTTTGACAACTGCCTAAAATGTCTCAATTGGGCGGAATGGAGGACAGTTGGGTGGATTGATGTTCTTTTCAAAGAAATCCATGTTGTCTCGATACCACTACAGAAATCCACTGTAAGCTGGCAGCTTGCCAAATTAGGCCAAAACTTTACAGCTCCATTGTGAGGTCAAATGTACTGAAGAATATGTTTTTCCAGGCAGTTCTGCTTGAACATTTTGAAATCCATAGTCTTGTTTGTCACGAAAACATGGGTTTATAGTCCACAACTGCAAATACCTCGCCAGATCATAAATTTTCTTGCAAAATTTATCGGCAAAAACTAATTTCAACGGGCTATGGACATCACCTCGACCAGTGACTTTATGAAACTTTTGTCCGGGAAGCTGCCCATAAACCATCTTCACGTACGTTTTGTCGTCCATTAGGATTCATCCTGCTTACTTCATTGAAACCTCATTGTACAACTTCCAGGCACGTCTTTGGGCCACTATATTCTGCTTCCTGTTTGGTTGCTTACCGACTAGAAAGCATCGAAATCCTTCTCGCAGACGAATCTTTCTGAATATGCTTTGGTTGGCATTGAATTTCGTGGCGATATCATAATCAGACAGTCCTGGGTTTGCCCAAATCATTCTCTACACCATCGAATGCAACATCCGATTCTTTATCCTGCTACGATGCTTGCTATGATCTTCCCATCAATGGTATGCCGCTCGAGGAGTTTTTGAGAGCGTCATGGTCGATTTAATTTCAACGACTTCACGATTTTTGATCCTGACTACGTCGAATTTTCGAAGTGGGTGTCCAAAGTTGACTCTCGATTCGCGGGTTCCATCAAGTATTACTTCTTTGAACCAAAAAGAATTGTGATGAACTACTCAGCAAAGAAGGAAACCTTTCAAAACTATCTTCCGTCAAACATTGCTGATCCGACCAGTAGGAGCGCTACAGTAAAATAAACAGTGCGTTCAAAAAATGAATCACGCCTTAAAAAAAACTTTCTACTTCTGATGGAGGTACATCTCCCAAGTCGCCTGGAAAATATTCTGAAGGAATGTAAATTTCAATTTTCCCGTGAGTTTTTGGCACCCCATCATGGGCTCAGCTGACAACCTAGGAAATAGAATCTGTTTACTTACTTACTTATACTGGTCCAACGTCCTATTAAGACAGCACATGCGTCACGACATTTCTTCATTAATCCCGATTGAGAGCTGCTTATCTCTAGTTCCTCGAATGTCCCACACTTTCCCACTTTTGCTTTAATCACCTAGCTTGCTGCGCTCCTCTGCGTCTTGTACCGGTCGGATTCGAGGCAAGCACCATTTTTGCGGGGTTGTTGTCCGACATTCTTACAACATGTCCCGCCCATTGTACCCTTCCAGCTTTAGCAACTTTCTGGATACTTTGTTCGCCATAGAGCTGCGCCAGCTCGTGGTTCATCCTTCTCCTCCATACGCCGATTTCACATACACCGCCAAAGATGGTCCTAAGTACGCGTCGTGCGAAAACTCCAAGTGCTTGCAGGTCCTCTTCGAGCATTGTCCACGTCTCACGCACGTAGAGAACTACCGGTCTTATCAGCGTTTTGTACATGGTACACTTTGTACGAGGGTGACGTTTACCAGACCTCAAGGTCTTGTGGAGTCCATAGTTGGCACGACTTCCGGTAATAATGCGTATCCAAATTTCTCTGCTGCAGTTGTTATCCGACGTAACCAATGATCTGAGGTACACAAACTCATCCAGCACTTCGAACTCATCTCCGTCGATTGTCACAGTTCTGCCTATGCAAGCTCTATCACGCTCGGTTCCTTTAGCCAACAGAAACTTAGTCTTCGACGCATTCACCTTCAATCCAACCTTTTCTGCTTTATTTTTCAGATTGCTGATTACTGATCAGCTACCACATGGAACGTTCTGCCGACAATGTCCACGTTTTCAGCGAAGCAGATGAACTGGCCGGATTTATTCAAAATAGTACCTCACATGTTGAAGTCCACACGTTTCATAACACCTTCTAGTGCAATGTTGAACAGGAGGCAGGAAAAACCATCGCCTTGTCGAAGTCCTTTGCGTGTTTCAAACGAGTCTGATAACGCACCCGATCACCATCCACCCATCCATCCATCGCAGCCTTGATCATTCTGGTCAGTTTCCTGGGAAAAAAGTTCTCGTCCATAATCTTGCATAGCTCTTCACGATCAATAGTACCGTATGTGACATTGAATTCGATGAATAGATGTTGTGTAAGGACCTGAAGTTGATGAATAGATGTTGTGTAGGGACCCTTTTTGTATATTGGACATATAACTTCCACTTTCTACTCCTCCGGTAGCTGTTCTGTATCCCAGATGCTGACTATCAGTCGATGCAGACAAGTCACCAACTTATCCGGGCTCATTTTAATAAGTTCCGCTCCGATGCCATCCGTACATTACAGTTCCATGTTCCGAGTTTTCAATCGTTAGTCCTTTTTCGTTGCCTGGGTCTATGTCGATTGTTCCGGTCCGTATTTACATCGTGTGCTTCCATTACTGTTGTTTTTTTTACGGCTAGCTTGAAGTCCTGCACCAACTCCCTGTCTCGCCGGAGGACCATCCTGCACAGTTCTGTTTTGAGTCCCACGCTGGCACGAGGACGATGATCGGCCCCTCTGAACAGACGCTCAGGTTGGTGAAGACCTGGACGTTTACCCATATAGCTGGGTGACTCGCTTTGACAGGGCTGCTTTCGAATATTTTTGGGATTTTGGAATAAACACAACAAAGTCCAGCAACTGCTAAGCCCCCACATCCTAGGAAGCCCCCGCTGCCTGTCCGGGGATGCTTATTTAATTCGCATCTAACCTTCATATCTGGAGGCCATTCATGATCCGCAACCTATGATCTGCCGGGTGGCTTACAGCTCAGCTCTGCCAGTCTCCACCTACTCAACGGGTTGCTCGGTAGAATCTGTTCCATTTACTAAATTGCAGCTCTTAGTGCTATCTGCCCTTCATCATAAATTAACTTGCATAATGTTGTAAGATCAACTACTGTCGTTTGCCAATGACTTCGCTTCGACAATTTCCAGATTGCTCTCGGAGAATCTTTTGCAGAACTCAGCTGATCAGCTGTTGTACCTTATGTATGATAAAGTTTCATGAACGAGTTTTCATGATTTTTGGTGAAAATGATTCTTCCGTTTTCTGACACTTGCTTCGGAATCTATTTTTCACCCGATATTTTTTAACTTAACATAAATTATTTAAAAAAGCTTTGCAAGTTACATAAAAATCGCTCACTTTGTAAAACATTTAGAAAGATTTCAAAGTACTATCATGAAAAGTAAATTTGGTTCAAGTATAAATCTCACCAGATGAAAAAATTTACGAAGTCCATCATGCCCATCGAATGTTCATCAAGATAGATGTATTGGACTCAGTTAACCGTATTTTAAAATTATGTTTCAGATATTTGAACTGAGACTTGGGAGGATTTGTTCTATTTCTTGACACTGCGATTAAATGAGTCTAGAAAATCGTGAATTACCATCAACGCATCCGAAACAATATACATTTGAGAAAGGAGCTCTATGAAGTTTAATTTAATAACCGCACCACGAGTTCAGATTGACGTAGAATGGGGAATAGTCGAGGTAATAAACAAGTATGATTATCTGAGCTTACTGCTAGGTGATAGCCGATAACGAAATCAGTTGAGTAATATAACGATACATAATGACTGGGAATTGTGCTCATTTTGGCCTTGGAAACATCCACAGAACCATAATCTTAACAGATCAATAATTTACCCGAATCGTTCACTTTGCATTCCTTAAAACTTCAATACATTCAAACTATATAACCCTGCCACTGCTACATTGAAACAAAATTATCCAAAATCAGGCACTACGCATGATATCTCAAAGACTCTTTCCTTTTTCGACTTGGTCACACTGAACAAACGACCGACCACCACCACCACCACCACCAGCAGCAGCAGCAGCAGTGAGTCTTAATGTTTCCTAATTAAAATTATTGTCCCCTTTCGTTCCATTTTCCCCGCAGCTCACCGCTTTCCGTGGAATTGTGAGTGCACTGGCAGTAGCGACGAGCTTTTGGCCCAAAGTTTTTCCCTAATCGCGAACGCTGATGGTAGCAAGTGGAAAATTCCTCTGCCATCGGGCCTTGGCCGTCGTAACGAAATGAGCGAACCGGATTCCGTTTGCGCACTTAAATGAGTTAATTCGAGTTGGAGACGACGACTTTGAGTTTGCTTTTTTTTGGGTGAAACGACTGTGTAAGTTCTAAATGCAAATAATCCAAGTGAGGAGCGATTACTGCTGCTGCTACTTGTGCTAATTTTTGTTTGAGAGATTGTAATCTAGCAATGTGATTAGCAGTCAGCCCGGAGATTAAAATCTTCGAGATGATTTGGGTAGCTGTGGCTTAGGCAGTTGATGAAGGCTTTTTCCGTGGGATTTTACTGCCGTCTTCTTAGCATAACTGCTAAGGTATTCATAACAAGTTAATCTGGAGGATGAAAAAAAATTTAAAAAAATTTGCGGAATTGCTCTCTATCAACGACTAAACTTAGTGCCCACGCAATGATGCTAATCTTCAATTATGGCACATGAAAATGTTCGAACATCGTCTTGTCTTCGCATGATCAAATAACAACGATTATATTTGTACTTGACAAACAAATGGTTCTGCTGTCGTAAATTCAAACAAAGGACAAACAGACAAATTACGCATTCCATCGAGCTTTATCCATTAGGCATGATTTTCTAACTAGAAGAAGAATCCAACATCGACGACGACGACGATGGCGGCGGCAGCGCAGAAAGTATTTTACCACTCACTGTTCCCTGTTGAAATGACTGATGGGAACGATGGTATTCTGAAAGCCTTGAGGCATTTAGCAAACACAAGTTAAGTTGCCATGCCATTGTTGGATTTGCTGGATGTTTCGGGGGAATATGTATTTGCATAGCTTTGCTCGTATGTTTCAAGATTCTTTAAGATTCAAACCGGAAACTTTGCTCTGGAGGCGTTAATCTGTGAACCAGACTTGAAGTGAGTGCTTTTGACTCGAGTTAGATGTTGATAAATAGGTGTAAGATCGAGTCCTTATGCAAACGTTAGTTGGCATATAACATCGGATTAAACATATGATGCCGGAAAAATTCAGAAATCCCTCAACCTTTGATTGGAGCTTTAATTTCAACCGTTGCAGCCAATTAGTGAGACTTATTGGCTTTGGTTTTGATCATCTTCGAATAACATGTGAAATACAGTCACCCCAGTACCAAGAGCCTACAGAGCGAGATCTTTTTGACAAATTGATGACAAACGCTCTAAAACACATCATAACCTGAATTTGTTCAATTAATGTAATTAAAGCATCAGTCTGACTAACCTAACCACAATCAATTTCAAGTCACTGGATATTCTTGAGCGCTTGATGGATCGCAGCAAGCCGCGTTTTTGAATTGACGTGTTTTTCTTTTGCTGCGTCCATTTTGCGTAAACATTTTTTTTTTTCAGTACAGAAAACAAAATATTCAAATCAAACATTGATTCATTGATGGAAGTGAACTGGAAGAGTGCGAAAAGCGGTTCCAGCGAACCTGGTGTTTCGTAGTGTGTTAAAGTTTGTTTCGAGTATTTGGCACTACGCCACCAGGCTACCGTGCGAGAAGCTGTGTTGGCACGGCGCTGCATTGGAAGCCAAATCAACTGCGACGCTGGTGTTCCACCGAACATGGTGGCGAACATCTGGAACCAAAAGATGTTTGTTGGAAGGCGATTTTTGACATCCTAGAAAAGATGCTCGCTACGTTTCTCGCCTCATTTCAGAGGCTGTGATCTACAATTCGGGTGAGCTCTTTCCAATATGTCACCATGTTGATCAAATTCAATTTGTTGATTCCTCAGAAACCGATTGATTGTTCGTTTTGGTAAGCTTTTGTGCGTTGTCGAAGGCTGTAATTGCTCAATGATGTATTGTTATACAGAGAAGTTCCGAAACTTTGTTTAGCTTAAATACTAAGACGACAATTTTTGACCTCATATCTACCGTCAGCGGACATTTTTTTCTTCAGACATTCTTTTCTTTTCACAGAGCGAGTAGTAGGGCTGTTGCCATACACCATATGGGGCTAAGATTAATGTATGTGCTTGAATCCCAACTGTTTGGAGAGAAATGGAGCATCTTTTAACCTTCTTTGACTAGGTACTCCTAACGATCTTTTTTTTTATAAATTTTTCTTCTGTACACTTTTTAAGGAGAGCATTCTGTTTAACTATTCTCTTCGACTATTCATTTTCCTTTGCCTTTGATATCTACTGAATGTTTTGTGGGTTCTCCGTGTCTTCTTAAGGTTTGTGCCGAATTTTCTCTATTATAAAATATTGCATAGACGTGGCCATGTGAACGATCGAGGAGCGTCGTCGTGGAGGTTATTGCGTGAAAAAACATATCAATAATTGATTCCGTTTTATGGTGACATCCAATGCCTTCAACGAATTGTTATTAAAGTGATAAAATGTTATTACTCCATAGAACCAGAAAGGAAATCACTATTTTAGAAATTTCTAAATGCAAGGTTTACAATTCTAAAACATTATCCAGCCCAAGCTACCCATTTTGCTGTATAAAGTTACTTACACGCTTTAAATACTTATTTCCTTATTATATTCATGAAACTTATTATAATTATATTGCACGAACCTTATTATACTTTATTGATTTAAAACATTTCAATACTGGGATGCGAGGGTGCACCAGGGCATCATTGAAGTTGCAATTGGACAATGGAGTGGACAGCCAACCGGAGTCTAGGAAGGGATGTGTCTTTCATTTATGATTGTTACATTCCACTCCAAGAGATGTAATGAATTTGAAGCGCCTTTCTCAAACAAACCATCTAGTGGAAAGCTTAACTGAATTGTGTATTTAGTTATTCGTTTTATCGGATCATATTGTTGGAAAGGAGATTCTTTTATTACCGCAGGTTTCGCGTAAGTGTCTCTGCCCAATCCTTTTTGGCCCTTCACACAGCAGAATGTTGAATTTAGAACGGTAACAAAGCATGATCTTTCTATTAAGTGGAACCGCATGCAGGGCAAGGCCCACGCTAGGATGGTGGCTTCCTACATACAAACATACATACATCCAATGCCTTCAACGAATTATTCCTCATCATAGCTCGATCCACGAGGTGTACAGGGTGAGGAAATATTATCTGCGTTCCCTTTTTTAGTCATAACTTTATTCATCATATATTGAATAACAATGTATTTATAGAAAATTTAGATACACTAACATAGACAGTAATGTTAACATCGATGTCTCAAAATGTCATCCACTGGATACTACGCACGCCTTCAATCGCTTAGGGAAATCATCGACAATGGACGTTAGTTCTTCCATAGATAAAGCATCATGCTTTGGTTAGATGGGCTTTTAAATGATCCAACGATGTGTATGGCTTAGCACAGGCTCTGGACTCAAAAAATTGACCAGACGATGAAATCTATTGGATGCATGTCTGTAGAACTGGGAAGCTATTCATCTTTGGTCAAATATCTCGGGAAAATCCTGTTACAGAGTTCCAGCATCCTTTTTGCTCCATGTGATGATGCCCAATCTTGTTGAAACGCCCATTCGATCTAACCAAAATGTGTACCATGGTACTACAGTGTCCCTTAGAAGCTTCTGGAAGACTGATTGGTTGATTTCGATTCATTTCTCAATGAATATTAAAGGGGTTTTACCGTAAGTAGTAATTCCCGCCCAAACCATCACCGAAGCTGGATGGTGTGATCTGGCTTTATTCATAGGGCTAGATTAACCCTTTGACAAAAACTACCGATTGATTTGGTGGCTATGGTATTGCTCCAGATTGAAAATGTTCTCATCGGTGAACAAAATTGTACGATGACGTCCACAACCGAACTCCTTCAACAAAATCTTTGCTTTCAGGTACCGATTGTCTTCAATCCTGTCATTTAGGTGGTGGTTCTTCGAAAATATATAAGAACGTAATTCTAAGCCCTCATAAAGAATAGTTCGTACTGATTTGGGGTCGATTTTCAATGATTTCGCCATTTTTCGGATTGACCATCTAGAATTTCAAGTTACCCTTTTGACGAAGTATACTTCGGTTTTTCTGCCTCTTTTTTTTTAAATTCTATAAACTGTTCCGAAAAATATACATACATTTTCTTTCTCAAATAAAAAAACCGTACTGTGACTTTTGATTATTTTATTCTCAAATATAGTAAATAACAATGTTTTCTTTCCATCTTCATTTCAATTTGGTTGATTTTTCGTTTGGTAGGCGAGTTCTCAAACTTTTCCCTTAACCCTACTCATAAACTTCTGCACAGTGTTTTCTCCTACGGTTTTCACCACTTTGGCAATCTTTCATAAATTTTTAAACATTCTCTGCTGGTTTCATGGGTTTTCTCAGCTTAGCCTTTGTCAAAGCCCAGAAAGTTTCGATAGGGCGAACCTTTGGGCAGTTTGGTGGATTAATCTCCTTTGGTACAAATACGACATTGTTCCTTTTGTACCAGTCTAGGGTATATTCAGAGTAATAACAGGAAACAAAATCAGGCCAAAAGATTGTAGGCTTGTTATGCTGTTTGATCAAGTGTAGCAACCTTTTTTGCAGACACTCCTTCACGCAGATTTAACCATTCGTTTTGTCTGTCGAAATGAATGGACGAGATATTTTTCCACATCCGCATATGGCTTGCCACACCATTATCTTTCAATATCCTTTCCCTTTGGCGAGGTATAACACTGTGGTCATAGCAGCATCTTCTAGGTGGTGCTCAGCAGCGTGGCTGCTGAAAAGTTGAAGCAGTCCAGCTTGTCACCATTTTTAAAAATGTAATACACGATACCTTCCATCCAGCCCTCCGGTAAATACTCTTCCTCCAAAACCCAGCGCAGCGTCCTTGCCAGTGCTTCTCTACCATATTTTATTAGCTTACATGGAAGTTGATCAACACCAGCAGCTTTGTTGTTTCTCAACCGACCAATTTCCTCTTCCACTTCCTGGAGGGCTGGAGTTGGAATCCTGTCATCTTCTGCGCGTGTTGCTAGATTGATTTAGCGTGCCACCTTCATTTGCTATAACATTGCCCTTCAGGTGCTCGACAAAGTATTGCTTTCACCTTTCGATCACCTCACACTCATCTATGAGAAGGTTACTTTCCAAGTCTCTGCACATATCGGTGGTGGTGTTGGCATGGATTTCAAATGTCTTTTACTCAATTTAAAAAAAATAACCTATCTCCAGTTTTCAGATATGTTATGCAATAACACAAAACCTTCCAAATGCAGTTGAAAAATATTGTTTCTGTCTGCCCCAACCAGAGAGATCAACATTTGAAAAAGGCTTATTTTTTACAAAAACCATAATAACTTTTGTTTGACATAAGATAGCGACGAATTCATTACATCAAAAGTTGTATCTCTTAGTGTTCTAGAATCAAGGGCAACACAGCTTTGCTGAAAAATTTTAAATTAAAAAGTCAGAGCAAAATAAATGATTTTTAAAGGGACACCCTAAGCAACGTAGGAAAAATTGCTCTTATTCGGTCATTTTAAAAGCTACAAAAAAAATTGTTTAACCAAAGTGGCTTAAAATTTTTTTCATCTACAACTTTCTTGAAGGATATATATATATGCCTTTATTTCTGCAAATAAAAAAGTTAGATATTCGATTTCTCTGAAAACAAGCACCACCCTAGTTTTCATTCATACCATAAAAGGGCCTTATTATTAAAAACAACTTTGTAGAAGACAACTTTACTCCAACACTTCAAACTTAGGCTGAAAACGTATCTTTCCAGCTAAACTATAAGACTGAACCACCGTGCCTTGATTCGAAGTACAAGGTTATTCAAAAAGTTTTGAAAGCGGAAATGAAAATCGATCTTCCAACTTTGTTGCCCCATCACGGAAGTTACTTACTGGAAGGCCTGCAAAATACTAGCTGAACCCGGTGCGTGCGCTGCTACGCTTGCAACTAAATGAAGGAAAATTTAATATAACTGGCACGTTTATGGTTTTTTTTTTGGAATGAGTTTTTTTTTCTTGAATAAGCAGGGGTTCAAACTTCTATCAAAAGATGCTTCTTACCCGAGATATACACGTTTTGTGTTTAAGTAACCTGGATAGTTCTCATTTTTGGTAGAAATTTGTGTTTCATCTGTATTGGTATTTCTCAAACCACCAGAAAGGGGAGGAGTCTTGAACCACCATAGAAACATTCCTGCCTTCAAAACCCCCCACATGCCAAATTTGTTTCGATTTGCTTGATTAGTTCTCGAGTTATGAAGAAATTTGTGTCTCATTTGTATGTGAGCCCCCCTTGCTGAGAGAGAAGGGGTCTCAAACAATCATAAGAACCTTCCCCAGCCCCAAAAACCCCTTCATATAAATTTTCACGTTGGTCGGTTCAGAACTTTCCGAGTCTATAAGGGTCTGACAGACAGAAATTCATTTTTATGTATATAGAAATCTAGCCTCCAAAACCCCCATTTGCTAAAAGTGGTTTCATTTACTTGATTAGTTCTCGAGTTATGCAGAAATTTGCTTTTTATTTGTATGGGAGCCCCCCCCCCCCCCCCCTTCAAATGGGGAGGGGTATTGAACTGCCATAGAAACATTTCTTGCCTCCAAAAACCTCAACATGCCAAATTTGGTTTCATTTGCTTCATTGGCTCTCGAGTTATGCTAAAAATTGTTTCATTTTTATGGGAGTCTCCCCTTCCAGAAGGCGGAGGGGTCTCAAACCACCTTAGAAACATTTATTTTCTTCAAAAACCTCCACATGCCAAGGTTACATTTGCTTGATTTGTTCTCGAGTTATGCAGAAATTCGTGTTTCATTTGTATGAGAGACCCCTCTTTCAGTGAGCGGGGGAGTCTCAAACCACAATAGAAACATTTCTTGCCTTCAAAAATCCCCACCTGCCAAATGTGGTTCCATTTACTTGATTAGTTCTCGAGTTATGCAGAAATTTGTGTTGCAATTGTATAGAAACCCCCCTCCCGCCCCCTTCCAAATGGCGGAGGAGTCTCAAACTTCCATAGAAACATTTCTCTCCTCCAAAAACCTCCACATGCCAAATTTGGTTCCATATGCTAGATTAGTTCTCAAGTTATGCACAAATTTGTGTTTCATTTGAATGAGAGCCCCCCTCTTACAGAGGGCGGAGGGGTCTCGAGTTACCTTAGAAACATTTCTTGCCTTCAAAAACCTCTACCTGCCAAATTTGGTTCCATTTGCTTGATTAGTTCTCGAGTTATGCAGAAACTTGTGTTTCAGCTGGTGTCATGATGTTTGGTTTGGTGGCGTCCAACGGTTGGAAAAGCGCCTGTTTGCATTGGGCTGGAGTTAAAATCAATACCGAAGTGGATATCGGTAGGACCAAGGACCAGCGCGCGGGGGGAAGCCACCACCGCCGAGAACACAAAAAGGCCGACAGGAGGAGGAGCGCGGACCACACGACAAGAACACAACAATGGGAGAAAACGACACATGGAGTGGGGCGGAGTATTTGTGTATATATATATATATATATATATATATATATATATATATATATATATATATATATATATATATATATATATATATATATTTTTATATTTATTTATATATATATATATATATATATATATATATATATATATATATATATATATATATATTTATATATATATATATATATATATATATATATATATATATATATATATATATATATATATATATATATATTTTTTTTTGTTGTTGTTGTATTTTTGGGTTTGGGGGGGAGGGAAAGAAACAAAAAAAAGCGGGGAAGTTTCATTGCTGCGCATATTTGCTCACGCATGACGAAAGGACTGCCTTTTACGGCCGCGTTCAATCGTTGGTAAGCAGCTTGGCGGGCGATAACGTTAACATTGGGAGAATCAGCATCCTATGTCACTACCTTCGTTTTTCAGTTCGATACAAGGTTGTAGACGACACTCTAAGCTTATTTGCAGCATTCTCGAATTGAGAGATTGGGGTTCCGCTTGAAACTGCTGGCCACTCTTTTTGTCGTCGCTGTGGTTTCCAGCTTTCAAATTCTTTCCTATCCAGGCTTCCCGTCTGTCGAAAAATGTTCCCCGAACACTTTTATTACGTTGGTGACAGTTGATTTGACAATTTTTAACTAGTAGTACGAATTTACGCAAAGCGCGTGCAAAATTCGAAAACATTGCTCCTCTTGCTGGAATGCCATTTCGATAAGTGAGGAGCAAATGTCAAAATCAAAATATCCTGCATACACACACACACACCTACAAAATGACATACAATCAAATCATTGAGTTTTTCCGAACACTTCTCTGCGTTCAACATAACTGTTATACTATTTCAAGACTTTTTCTCGAGTTCGTTTTACTAATTTGTGTCCTTACTCACTTCGTAGAGGATCTCACCTTTGACAAAACCATTCCTTAAGCTCTATGCCTGATTTCTGTCATCCTCGAATATGAGATAAAATCTCTTTTAATTAACATGCTTTTCACGGCCCCACGAGCATCACACTCGGTTGATGTGGCAAATTCGGCCCATTCTGTCGACTCTAATTCATTCATTCTGGAAAATAGTTTTGTTTTCGCTTTTGCTATCAGTCTTGGTAGACTTTGGTTCGAAAAGCGCTGACGACGAACGGTGGAGATGAGACGAGATAGAATCAAGACAAAAGAAGCGAAACTTTCCATGGCCCGGCTTAATTAAAGTTCATTTGAATACGTAAGTTTTCCGGCAAAAGAATCACTAACTTCTCCCCCGAGCCAGACGGAATCCTTCGTTCCGAATGTACAATGTCTTCAAAAATTGTCAGGTTCAGGATCGAGACCTGCGGGTGCTGCTGCCGATGCGATAGTTGGCAACAAGAGAAACTCTCCAGACAGTAGCATCCGGAGTACAAATTTGCATTTGCATGGAAATCTTTTTTGTTGAATATTATCAAGGATTTTTTCGCTTCTCAGCACCACATCCTTGAACGGCTGCACTTATTTCATTGCAGCAGCCAAAAGAAAGTACAAGCCTTGGAAGCGTGTTAGCGGAAGTGAGCGAAATGGAAGCGGAAAAATTCTGCTGCAGAAAGGCTTTTAATTCCGCTTTACACAAATAAATTATGAAATTCTTCCGGTTTCACTTCCGACTGCAAGTGTTAAGGGGTTTAGCAGGGATGAATTGCGTGCTAGGACCAGGTGGCCAAATAAAACAAAAGAATATATAACGTAACGACTATGAGCAAGAATGTTTCTACCAAAATAATTAGTAATATTAAATTTCTTAGAAGATATTCAGAATCATGCCTTATTAATGTCTAATGAGTAAGACCCACTGGGGAATCTGGTGCATTTTCGACCCTTTCCTGTCTCGCTTCAAGAGCAAGAAGATGAAGAAAAGGTTCATACTCACTTAGACATTTGTTCGCGCTGTGCCACCCGGTTGGTATTGTTTTATCTCGCTCCTGCAAGCTTCCCCCATCAGTCCTGCTGCGAATTCCGTCTGCAGTGCAAATGCAGTGCCGTTCAGGATACCGACACTTAGAGAAAAAATAATAGTCATCCAATTCAAGAGCAAAGAAAATTACAAGCGCTTTGTCGTACAGTGTAACAGGCAAAGCTTTGCATTCCACCAAAGAGTGAAATTGTTCAAGAAGGGGAAACATTTCGTCTGGGAGTAAAAAGGCAAGCAGAGAGGAAAAAAAATTCAAGATTTTCTTCTGAAAAACATTCTCAACCAAGAGTGCAGTTGGATGATAATGAAAGTAATTATATTTAAGCCTCCCCTGGTGGATCTCACACTTCCGGGGGGCTGAAAGCTGAGTGACTTTTGCCAGTATCAAACAACCAACACGGAACCGAACGGAAGCGGTACCAGTGGTGTGCCTTGGTTTGGTTTGCTAAGAGTGAAACGGCTGGCGGTGACGCGGAGCTGTTATGATCCAAATTAACCTTTAAATTTGCACTCGCGCGAGACTGTAGCTATTATCCTTGGAATTAAAATTGGATTATTTTTTGTGTCAGATATGATTTCTTGGGGCTGTTGCTGCAATGTTTCCGGAAATGTTTCCTTGCAGAGATGATCACGGTTGTATGGAAATACAGAGCATGTCAATGAACTACCTTCCGTTTTAGGAACTAGGGTAATATGTCATTAATCCAGCGATAATAAACAAAAGGGCTGCAAAATGGTGAGTAGACAACTGGGATGGAGCGTGCGTCCCCACAACATAGCTATGGTCCTCACAAGTTCCTACCTCATGCTTCCACGGGTCAAGAGATGACAAAGACCGCCAGCTAAGGGTTGCGTACTTAGCTGGTAGTGCAGCCTGGGCACTGTTGTCCTTCTGACTTCAGCTAGATTGAGGAGGTGCGTGCTGAACGTCTGTCCACCAAGGAGGTGCGGCTCAATCAGTGACTGTCCTGGCATCCAGCGGTTGAGTAAAAACCGCTGTATTAAGGCAACTATACATTAGGTGGCAGCCACACCAAAGCGATGTAGGCAGCGTGACCCCGGTAAAGTAGCATGCTGAAATCTTACCCTACGACGAAAAATGGAAGTATTCTTTATACGGTATATAATTTCAGATCGTCCATGGAATTCCCATGTATTGTATAATAATTTTTAATTGTTTTATTCCCTCGTGGCTATGATAATGCAAGTCCGTCTACAATTGCAGCAGGATCAGCAGACATGCAGACATTACAAATATAATTGTTATTATCACTTTATATTATGACATGCCTTCACAATATTTTTTATGCTATTTTCAGCTTCGCATTTGCATCGTTGTAAGTTTTGGCCCACCTAACTCACTTTATGTATTTGAAAAGATAGGATGGTTTTTTTTTTTAGAGAGAGGATTATATACGACAAATTCTACAAAAAAAAAAAAATCTTCATCCAAAATAATTAATTCAAAAACTAACATTGTTTACCATCCCACATTTTCTATTTTACAGACATACAGAATGATTTATGGGCCCAGTAGGAAAAAAGAGTTATCGAAGAATTTCCAGTCATTTATTTTTAATTTTTTTCGTTTTGGATTTATTGAGTTTCCGTTTTTGGGCAGTATGAAATTGATTTCGCATAATTGTTTGCTTAAATTTTCTTTGCTATTTTGCCTGGCTGCTAGGTGATCAACTTTATTTCATTATATCACGATGGAATTTTCGCTATTTTAGAGTTTCAACCATCTAAGATCGCAGCGGAAGAGGCAAATAGCGGCATTTAATTGTTATATGTACATTATGTAGTATTTCTTTACAACATCGTATTATTTCCATCCAACAATAAATTAAAATTTATAAATGTTAGTGTTGTAAAATTTCAATAGATTCAACAAACTTTTTCAGGATACCTCAAATTAAGATTTTGGTGAATAACTGCTATCGCTGAAAACGAACGAAAACGTGCTTAAGCGCGGAACCATAGAACTCTACACTTTAACATTTTACAACATTTCTTGCATTTCAGGATCAACCGAATGAAGATCATATATTATAGATACGAATGCTTGTAGTATTTTTCATTTACATAAATATATACACCATTATATAAATATTTCATGGGAATGGGAGGGACCATCAGGGCACCCGATTGAAGCACTCTGGATGGGGAGAGTGGGAATGCCAACTCCCCATTGCTAACAGTTTGTGAATAGAAGGCGGGCTCTTCTCCCCGCCCATTGGGGCATCCTCATGTTAGATAGCTCGCTCTTATGACCAATTGTTCAATCTTGTTGTTGGAAGGAGATTCTTTATATCCCTGTAGATACGTATAAGTGATGTTGCATATCGATCCACCCAACTCCTTTTTGGCCCTTCATACAATGGCATGATTAGGATAATCAGTGGTTATTAAAGCTTGATCAAGTCTAACAGAGAGGAGAGCCCATTGCTGTCGGACTTAGTTTCCGTGCTACAATGGGTGGTAGTACATATCATACATCATACATAAGTTGGGTTTCAACAAACAATTTAGATCAAATTTTCCCATACTAGAGCCACCCTCTGAAGCGGATAATTCATGAAAAATTAACACACTTGACGGCAAATCGGATTTTCTTAGTTCTATTGAGATTTTACATTAGCCAGATTCAATTTTGATGTACAATATCGTAATATTTCATCTCAGTCAAAAATCACGTCCAGAAATAAAGGTACTGACAAACATTAAGAAGAAAAAACTGGGGCTAAATTTAATCTTCCAGCTTTGAAACGATTCAAGTCAACATGCAATACAGTCGTGTCTTCTAATACACGGTGGGTGCCATCCAGGTTTAACAGGTCTTTTCCAACGAATTTATACAATGCAAGATGCTTATCATAGACCCTAATCTCATTTCAATAAAAAGGCTCCATTGGATGCAGGACATCACCTTAAATCATGACACCCGCCTGTACATTTCTCAGAAGGAAAATGTTTGTTGGATACTTATGTCCAGGTTCTTTCAAGCTCCTTGTTGGTTCACAATATGATTTTTCTAAAAACAAAATAGATACCTAATTTTACCTTCCTTGAATTCAGAAATAAGTGAGAACAAAACAGTAATGCATTGCCCAGTGCATAGGCACACGGTGAAATTCGTATCTTCCGTGCTCCCTTGTTTTGATATTTTTTCAAAGTTAATTGCTGTAGAATTCAGTTATTTTTCCTTGATATTATTTCAACCGCACATGTGATCGAATTTTTATTTGCTGAAGAATATTACGTGCAGTTCTAGGCAGAGCAATAACAAGAAGCAATTAATTGCAATTGGCATGTGACAAGTAATTTTAAAACGCATCTTTGCGTAATCAAGCACACTATCAGTCCATCTATTGTGAGCGTTCATTCGTTCAACTGCCAACGACCTCCAACCATCGTATTACATCATTGGGCTTCTCCTCTTGCCTGTATACGGCCACACACATCCATCGCCTGGAAACAGCAGATCAATAATACATTTCAGTTTATGTTTTTTTAATTTCTCTACTGAATACATTGTAATTTAATTTTTGTTTCTGTGTTAAACTTTAGTTTTACGTATTGTATATGTGTGATTTTGTGATTGTTTCAGTGGTTGAGAATCATAAGCTGCCACTTGGTGAGCCATGGATGATATTTAAATTTAATTATATTAATTTTCTCTCCGTTACATACCATGAGCATTTTGCACAATTTACAAAAGGCTGCCATCATGAAAAATTGAATTGTCTATTGAAAATCGAAAAATAATCGACCGTCACGAAATATCGTTACAAATTAAACGCTCATAACTTCATAAATGCTAGATAGATTTTCAGAATGTTTACATCAATCCCGCTTATCAATTCAATTATCCAAAATTATCCGTTGACAATTTGAAACTTTTTTTTTTTTTTTTTGTCTGGATTATCGAGATTTTCAGCCTCGGGCTGGTTCATCTCCCGTTGTAGTCACTCAAATACCTCTTTTGTGTATTTTCGTAACTTGTCCGGGGGTGAGATTCGAACTCGTGACTTTGGCGTTAGAGGTATGGATGTTAACCACTACGCCGGGGTCGCCCCCGATTTGAAACTATTGAAAGTAACGAAAATGAAAGGTGATGTCTTATAATTTTGTTTTTGACATCAAGAATTCGCGGTACTTTCCAAATTTCAAAAAGGAGGAAGGAGATCTCACATTTAGAACACAAAAACACAAAATATATTTTTTTTTTTCGGGTTTGCGGAACCAAAGTACGGGGGCAACAGCCCTGTTTTCCTGGGGAGGGGGGGAGGCCTGGGACCTGGGGGGGTTCCTTCAGTCGCTTTAGAGGGGGGGGGGAGGGGCGGCGCCGGCGTTGGGGGGGGGGGGCGGCGGGGGCGCCGGGGGGTAGGGGCGGTTTTTTGTGGGGGGGGGGTGTTGGAAGTGTTTGTTGGATTTTTTTTTTTTTAATTTTTCCAACCAAATTCTTACCAATTTACCGCCTGGCGGGCCGCAGTCGATTTAAAAATTTAAAATTTCCTCTTCGTTGCATACCTTGAGCATTGTGTACATTTTTCAAATGGCTGCCGTCACGAAAAATTTAAACACCGTACGCTAATAACTCGATCGTTTCTTGATTGATTTATTTTTGAGGTTTTAAAAATTTTACAAACAAAAGATGAATATATTTCGCGTACTATTCATCAATCGGTATAGGAAAATTTTAAAGAATGTTGCGTTCCTGTAAGTATCAAGAAATTTCCTACGTTTGATTTTCGCTTTGATATTCGAGGAGGATATTCCGATGTAACATTCTCTGCATACTCCAATTAGTACAGTTATGAATAGTTATTCTGTTGTTTCAACGATTCGCGTTGGATAGAGTTTTACTTCTAGGAAGAAATAAGTTTTGAGAAACTGTGAAGTGAGAATAAGTACGATGCCTAATCGTTTTGATGCCAAACGTATGCGCAAATTTCAGAAGCGCATTAAAATCGAACATATGGAAAATCCTCCGACCATCTACCGATGCCGAGTGAACTCGTGATTATCAGGCAAAACTTAAACTTTGCCAACTACTGGTTGAGATGCTAGAGAAGGGCCTTCAACTTGAGGCCGTTTCACCATTTAAACCTTTCTGAAGAGTGTACAATAGAATTTCCTAATTTTCATAATGCATTCTAATATACAGGGTCCTCCCTTAGCTCAGTCGGCGCGGCTACAAAGCTACACCATGCTGGAGGGGACTGAGTTCGATTCCCGGTCTGTTCTAGGATTTTTTTTGTTAAGGAAAATTTCTCGACTCCCTGGACATATAGGGTATGATTGTACTTGCCACACAATCATACTAATGCAAACTCAAAAGCTCAAAAGCTCTCAATTAATAACTGTGGAAGTGCATTTAAAAAAAAAAAACCGTGCGTTTCGTAGTTGCTACTCTGTTACCGATCAGGACTAGTGTAATTGCACAGAGAACCACATAGACGAAGCTTGGGAGTAGCTTTACATCTTCAATGTACAAGTTCACTAATTCATTATATTTATAGATCGGTACCGGCTCCGGCTACGTTTTCACGGTCTTCGGGGAGGGGGGAAGGATGATTAGTTTGACAATCGTTGGTTAGAGACCGTGTTTACCTCTGCGTCTCCGCAATTGTCAAGGGGAGGATTGTGTTTGTGTTAGTGAGGCAGGTTATTTTTAGATCATGGATTTCACTGTGGTCAACGAAAGCGCAGTAGACTGCTTTTTATTTTAAATCTACTGGTGATAGAAAGAGGCAAATTACAAATGGCAAGGAAGGGGACGGGCCTGGGATTGAACTCCTGACCATCTGCTCAATAAGCAGAACCGGGTAACCACTGAGCTACCCAGCCGCGTCATTAATAACTGTGCATTTAGAATACTAAGTTGAGAGAAAGCAATAAGCTTGAAACGCTAAGAAAGAATAAGAAGAAGACTAACATACTTACGCACTTATGCTAACCCCACGTCCGATTAGAACAGTCATGCGTTGCAACATAGTTTGAAATAAACATTGAATTTTCTGCATTATCTTATGCGTGTAAAGGGAATGCTAGATTTGACACGAATTCGTGGAATATATCATTTAAATGTAAACCTGATATCACTGAAATCAGGTCTGTTGTATGAAAGATTGCAAACAATTTCTTTTTTCACGCTTGTTTTGGCTTTCAATTAAACAACGGAGAATTTTACGCGTCAGCTAAAATTCATTATTTTTTCCTGTGAATGTTCCACTACGAAACGAACGAAACTAATCCAACGGTTTAACGTAGTCTACGTCAACCGGTCGTGTGTTAAACACAACCCCACTGATTTTTTTCTCTGTTTGGGACCTAAACCACTGCGACCAGTAATTTGATCTATTGTAGTATATCCCGTATCCTTTGTTTAGTGTATGTTGAACGAATGTTTATTAGATTACTGATGATCTAAAAAAACGGTTCTCGGCCGTGACGGAAATTATTAAGCTGAGTTCCAATTAACTTTGGGTCGTAGTATCCAAGCTAAACTAAGAAGTCTATTAAAATTGCTGCCATTTCTCTCTTTACAATTGAGTATAGAGAGAAAGAAGAATACAGAAGCAGGCGGTTGTTGTTTTGAGAAGCATTTTCTTTCTCCAGTTAAGATAGTCGGTGTGCAAAGACTATGCATAATAACGATCAGTTAAAAATAAATAGAAAGTAAATAGGTAAATAATCCCTTCAGACTCGTTTCGTGTGAACTTCTCTGGTTAAGCCCTCCTTCATTCAATACGCCGAGTAAGGAAAACGTCTTCTAAAAATAACGTCCCGGGCAGCCTTTCGCACATATTGCACTGCTGGAATAATAATACTTTTTTTTTTTTTATTTCTTGATTATCGAGATTATCGGCCTCAGACTGGTTCATCTCCTGTCGTAGTGACTTAAAGGACACATGTTTGAAATTTTGTGAATTTTCCGGGGGTGAGATTCAAACTCGAAACTTTGCTGGTATTACCCCTAACACTTACTTAACAAATACGAAGCTGTATGCACAGTGGTCCAGTAAGCTACTTTAGGCGGACATGAGGTTTTCAATGGAAATTTGTGGTTTTAGAGCTTTGGTTACTTCTAAGAACTTGTTGCAAACTTGTTGTACTACAATTTGTATGAAAGTAATTTTTTCTTGCATTAAACGCAAGAGTGGCGTATACGCTAACTTTTTTATGAGCAAATATCGTGAGATGGTATGTTCGGCAAATGTGTAGGAATTATTATTATAAAAAACTTTGTAGAACATATTTTTTTTCTAGCTTCAAAGCCTACTGCGATAATTCCGAATTTTAGTAAAAAATCGTTTTTCGACTAAAAGTCCTTCATTTTTAAATCTTACCAGCTTGCTATGTTCTACAAAGTTGTTTGTTTTGACATTTGCTACAATGTTGCTGAATACACCATAGTTGAATTTCTTCTTGTTTTCATATTATAGTAAATTTTCAGTTAAATTTACGCCATACTATAGGCCTCACAACTTGAAATGGAGCACCTGAAAAAAATATGGCATACCATGACTTGATTCAACACACCTTAGAGTACGTTTAAGGAGAATTTGGGAGAGATGATATTTTTCTATCTTTTTCAAAGCTACTTTCTGTAACATACAGTTTTCAATAAAAACATACGTAAGGAGTTCAAATAGAATCAAAACACACATAAATCATGGCTATCTCTGTTCAGTGTATGACAACTACCACGTGTTTTCATAGAAAAAGGCTCAATAGGCTAATTTTTTCAATTAGCTAATTTTTGAAATCAAAGAAGTCATAGGGAAAAAAATCATTTTATAGTGAGTTTTCAACATGGAAGTGTCACGCCGAGATTTGGCAAACCTTCTCATAGAAAAGAACAAAAAATTGAATATTTGAACAATCTTCTTCGTCAACGGTTTCCCATTATTGATACTGATTGTGTTACATCACAAAAAACGGTTAAAGTGTTTCGCTCTGACGTTCAGAAAATTATGGTTGAAAAGTTGTCGCTCGAAGGACCGTTTTTTAACCACGAATTCAGTCTGGTTAAATGGGAAGATTGTGCTCAAAACCAAGAAGACCGAGAAGAAACGAAAGCTGAAACCATTTTCCGAATTGTGCCGAAGAAGCAAACAGCGTCGCTTGAAGGAGTTAACGGAAAATCATACGACTGAGGAACTCGGTATGGCAACTGCTCTGAATATCAATCGCAGTGGATATCGCTCAACCGGAAAACAAATGGAAAATCTCGCACGAAGTCCAGAATCGGCGTCAGAGTCTGTCCGTGACATACTACACTCAGGAGAATATTCTGCGGAAGAAGCACTAGGATTTATTTGCAGGAACAATTTTTCAAAAATGCAATATCAGGATATTCGGATGACAACCCTGAATAAAGGCATCTGTTTATATCCATGTTATAACAAAGTTTTGTTGGCTAAACAAGATGCTTATCCTGACGGTAATTTATTAAGTTTTACGTTAGAATAATACACTGAAATTTCTTAATTACACTTCTTCTTTTTTGACGACAAAAGGAATCTCGGTAAAATCATCATGCGCCCAAGTCTCGCTGCAATCACTAATAAATCACACAGTTCAACGCCTCGTAATGTTCCTTGACATAGATTTTGATCACGATGATTTGATTCAAGTTATTTTCAAATGGGGCTGTGATGGCAGCAGTAACCATTCAAGGTATTATACAAAACTAGATCATAAAATTGCATTTCAATACAACCATTTGATTTCCAAAGATATAAACAGGTATTTATCGACGAGGATAGCGATGGTGAGCTGCAAGAATATAGTGATTCCCATATTTTTGCAATTTCCTTGGTTCCGATCCGAGCCATTCGACGGCGGATTGGAGACGAAAACGAAGAAGTGATTTGGAATAATGAGCTACCATCTTCAGTATCACTTTGTCGTCCAATCAAACTGATATTCTGTAAAGAAAATACGCAGCTGACAAGAAAGGAGGTTAGCGAAATGGAGGAAAATATTAAAAAATTGAAGCCAACGAAAGCGAATATCAGAGGTGTAAACGTGGAGATTTCAGCGAAGCTTGTTTTGTCAATGGTTGATACGAAGGTGGTGAATGACGTGGCAGGAACTCATTCACAACAATGTTACATCTGTTTGCGGTCGGGAAAGCGATTGAATGACTCTTTTGAAGATCAAACATGTAGTGCCCCAGCTATATTGAAGCATGTGTTTTCTCCTCTTCACGCTCAAATACGAACCATGGAGCTATTGTTGAATATCAGCTATCGGTTGACGTTGCCTAAGCCTTCGTGGCGTGTCAGTAAAGACAATGCGATCTTGAAGAGCCGCCAGATGTCAATCCGGCAGGCTCTCAAAGAAAGGTTGGGATTGAGACTCAATGAGCCACTTCCAGGAGGAGGCAATTCGAACGATGGAAACACAGCTCGCCGATTTTTCAGCGAAGTAAATGCAGTTGCCGAAATCACAGGGCTCGATAAAAACCTTTTATCGAAATTCGCAACCCTTCTAAAAGTCGTCAACCTGAACCGAGAAATTGAAGCAGAAGCTTTTGGTCAATTTGCTCAAGATACATTTAAGATGTATCGAGAATTGTACGATTGGTATGTGCTTTCTCCTACAGTGCATAAGCTACTATTACACGGTAGTGATATTATCAGGACTGCTGCACTGCCTTTAGGGATGCTGAGTGAGGAAGCCCAGGAAACGAGGAATAAGTGCATAAGGAAATTTCGGGAACGGCATGCAAGGAAGTTCAACCGCATTGTCAACTTGGAAGACGTTTTCAAGCGGCTTCTTCTCACCTCCGATCCCGTAATCTCACTTATCAACAGACGTACAACTCGTGGTGAGACACAGTTTGATTTACCTGAAGAAGCTCGAAACTTAATAAAAATTAACTAATATCCTATCAAGCCTTTTTCTATGAAAACACGTGGTAGTTGTCATATACTGAACAGAGATAGCCATGATTTATGTGTGTTTTGATTCTATTTGAACTCCTTACGTATGTTTTTATTGAAAACTGTATGTTACAGAAAGTAGCTTTGAAAAAGATAGAAAAATATCATCTCTCCCAAATTCTCCTTAAACGTACTCTAAGGTGTGTTGAATCAAGTCATGGTATGCCATATTTTTTTCAGGTGCTCCATTTCAAGTTGTGAGGCCTATAGTATGGCGTAAATTTAACTGAAAATTTACTATAATATGAAAACAAGAAGAAATTCAACTATGGTGTATTCAGCAACATTGTAGCAAATGTCAAAACAAACAACTTTGTAGAACATAGCAAGCTGGTAAGATTTAAAAATGAAGGACTGTTAGTCGAAAAACGATTTTTTACTAAAATTCGGAATTATCGCAGTAGGCTTTGAAGCTAGAAAAAAAAATATGTTCTACAAAGTTTTTTATAATAACAATTCCTACAACTTTGCCGAACATACCATCTCACGATATTTGCTCATAAAAAAGTTAGCGTATACGCCACTCTTGCGTTTAATGCAAGAAAAAATTACTTTCATACAAATTGTAGTACAACAAGTTTGCAACAAGTTCTTAGAAGTAACCAAAGCTCTAAAACCACAAATTTCCATTGAAAACCTCATGTCCGCCTAAAGTAGCTTACTGGACCACTGTGCATGATGACGAGTCTATAGCAAAGGAAACTACGCAATTCAGGATGAGTAAGTCTTATAGTGGACCAGCAATATATGGTGAGACCTGAACAGTTATAGCATTTATGTACAATAAAGGCTCACTAAAAGTAAATTGGTATTCACATAAAGACCTGTAATTCGTCATTAAAAGAGTTGAAAGAGTCCATTAATGGTTGCTTTATAGTACTTTTATTAAAACTTCAAGGTTGCAGAATTAGATGGTTGCATTTCTCCAGTTCAAACGAAATCAGGAACCTTTCTTTTGATGGAGGCAATCAGCGCCCGCCTGCCCGCATTTGCCGAATGTCCTTGACTGCCCCACCGCTTCGTCGAAGTTGCTGTTTTGAATTTTCCCAGTATTTTTCGATTGGTCGAATTTTCGGGCAATTCGGAGGATTCATTAGCTTGGGGACAAAATCGATCCTGTTGGCACCATACCACTCCAGAACCACCTTGGAGAAGAGGCAACTGGCCAAATTGGGCCAAAAGATTACTTTGCTCCTATGCTTGCGGATGAACGGCAATACACGCGTTTTCAGGAATTCTTCGATGTAAACTCGGGATATCATCGTCGAGGATGTGATGGATGGTTCCGTTTTCAGACCACCACTGTAAATAATTGCCAAATCACAGTCTTTTTTGCGAACTTGTCGGCAAACACGAACTTGAATCTGCCCGGCACATCCCCACGTCCACTCGCGATGTAGACCTTTGACCGGGTAGCTGCTTTAAATCGAGTTTGACGTATGTTTTGTCATCGATCAAAGTGCAAACCTTGTGTTTCGTCAAAACACGGTCGCACAAGAGCCTTGTACGCTTTTTGGCCACGGAATTCTGCTTCATGTGCCGGTTCGGATGTTTACTGGCTTTGTACGGCTTTTATCCTTCAGTCGCAAGAATGTTCCGCACCGTTTGAAAGTTTGCGTTGTACCTTCTGGCCACATCGCGGATCGAAAGACCGGGGCTGGTTTTAACGCATCGCGCAGCTGACGATCCCTGGATCCGGTTTTTTCGTTGGTTCCGCTGATTCCATTCCCCACTCAGGGTTTTCTTGTAGGTTTTGCGAACTCGACAAACTGTTATTTTCGGCATCTTCAGCACTTTAGCCAGTTTGGAACAAGACTACTCCGGATTTTCCAGGTGTTTGTGCACAATATTTTGTCTTTTTTCGAGATCCATTTGGCGTTATTTCTGAACGCCATCGACTACTTTGATCAAACTTGCACCAGTTGTTCTCAATAGAAGTGTTAACAAACCACTGTCAAAGGTTTTTGATTCCCAACACTAGAGGCGTGCTAGCGGCACGCAAAGGGCGTACAAATTTACTTTTTGTTATCCTTTAAATTCGTGCCAGGTTTGAATATTTGAGAACCTGCAAGTGTGTTTACTTTCCCGTTATCTACGGTAATGTTTATAAGAGGATGTCCTGCACGGCATGTGAAAGTAACCTCGGAATAGGCGTGAATCTCCAGACATTCTAGTGTGGATTAAAGCTACTGTCAATTGTCATTTAAAATACTATTGCAAACAGATTTGTTCCATAATACCTCTTCCAGCTGGTGGGTTTTAGATTGGACAAACACACACATTAGTCTCCCCCAAGCCTCCTTTTGTACATTGTCATGTCAAAGTCATTGATGTTTGGCTTAGTGACAACTGAACATTGAGATAACTTGCAGACGACAGCGTAGTATCTGCCCCGTGGAGTAATGGAGTCAACCTGTCAACGTTTACAGGATACCTTAGATAATTTATCTACTTGGGATCTATAACTAGGTATCAAATTCTGTACGGAGACGACTGAGTTTATTTCTGCAGTCATTTATTCAAAAAAAATATCACTCCAATGATACACGAAGGGACAAACAACCTTATTTTGCGTGAAAGAAATAAGCGTTTGAAAATAGGACATGTAAGAATCAAAAACCTCATTTTCGAATATTCAAAGTTTCCCCATTTTACCTAGTTTGTAAAACTGTGTATTTTGCCGCAATAAGGATCAATCATTGTAAAATATTGTTTCTATGGTTCAACTATGAAATGTTACCACATCTTTAATCAAACTGTGTAGAAAATTACATGCACACTCTCCAGCAGGCATCAAAAAGATTCAAAGCAATATTATGTATGGAAAAATATGCATGCTCCACAAGTGGAATAGACTCTCCATTGAAGCTTACCTTGCATCAAAGCAAAGTAAAGACTAGTAAAAGAATGCGAACACTGCGATACTGAAGAGTGCAGAAGTTTTCCCCTTCGCGAAACAGTTTTAAAGGAAACCTTCAACCTACTGCCCTAGTTATAAAAAAAATATTCACGCAACCTTAAAGAGTCAACATGTGCAAATTGTGAACTCATCGCTTAAATTCTGAATTTTATTCCACCCCGCTCTCTTTCCGTTCGGTTTAACAAAACGTAAAAAGTTGAAGGAAAATTAAATCACTTCCTCTGCCTCTTTCGAGCCAGTTGCGATAAAAATGAGCATTAAATTGAGCTCAACCGAACACCAACGCTACAACGATAGGATCGACTTGGTGGAAGCATGAAGCTAATGATTTCAGAAGAATAATCTGAAAATTCAGCAGAAGGCTCTTACAGCGTAAAGTGAAATTTTTCGTCAAATTAGAATGTAGGAACGGTAGAGGCACATTTAATCCATAACTCCAAGTAGCTCTGGTTGGAGGTGCTATTAGATAAGGAAAGAATGATTCTCCGTAGAAGAAAATTTTGCCTTCTCACGTGTTTGCTCGTTCATCCACTGGCATATTATGTGGCATATGGCGAGATGTGCTTTTCGAATGGTGTAGAAATTTTCTTAAAGCAACTGGACTAATTAGTGCCAGGAACATATTTGTTTAGGACGAGCTCACAATGGTGTTTTCGCACACGTTCGTTCCCCTCGAAGTGAAACTTTCGGAAGAGTTTAAATTAGCGGGAAGGGTTCATGATTGTTAATTCAAAATTTTCCGGTCGAAGTGGGATTGCTGTGCGTGAGAAAGCCCCATTAGTAGACATTGAGCTTATAATTTTGATTTTTTTTTTTTTGCGTGGAGTTGAGTTCCAGTTTATGATTTTTAATAGCCGAGTTAAGTACTAATACACAATCAATTTATGTCGCTGGTTACAAACATTCACAAAAATGGTAGAATTTCATGATCCGGTTATTCTAAACGAACCCATCATCAATCTCCCCATCTATGGAATTGGTTTTCCATGCGCATCGCCCACATCAGCCATAAACTGGAAACGGATTTTAATTTTCCGATAAAGATCGTTAAGTCCCAAAAGTCGCACCCATAAATTGTTCGTTCGGCAGTTCAAAGTTCATTATTTCCAACTCAACTGAAAACGGTTAAAAGTCTCCACCCGGTGAAGCCCGGTCGGTCCACCAGAACAGCCATTTCTGGCTGTGGCCACGTCACACGTCCTCTGCGTATCGTATAACATCAAAGCCGCAGCGGCAAAAACCAACCGATGAACGACCGCCCCGAAAAATGTAAATCAGCCTATGCGAAACTTGGATGGCAAGCACCCGCGCGCGGACACCAACTTACTTTTGGGCATTTTGCAATAAAATCCGAAAATTTACTGCCTAAAGATACATCTCCTATCTAATCACTCAGTGCCTTAATCTATAGGTCTGCCTAATGGTATAAATAAAATAAAAGGGACCGCGATCCCAACCTCTGCGGCCCTGGGATAGCCCGGTAGTGTGCTATGGTTTGACATTTTACTGAATCGCATCAGACTGCAACGAAATTGGATCCGGCACATTTAAGCGGACCTTTCGCTGACGGAGCGCCTGTGTGTGAGACATCCGTTTTGAATTCATTCTGCGATTTATACGATTTGAGATTTTGTCAAACAATATTTTGTTGATGTTTCATCTCGAGTCGTTTACAATTGAAAACCGTTTAGATTGACTATTTTAACAGTGTATTCGAGTAACCAAAAGAAAAGGAAATAATCTAGTTGCGGTGTTTCCAAATAAAGCTCTGAGACCGAAAAGCAAAATTCTAATTTGAAACAACTCAATACATTCTTAAGATTCCAATCACATGCAGATATTGTTGATATTCGTTTTAACCTGACACCATTCACATATCCCTCCCATGATCGACTCTACCCAAATTCATTCCCGTCAATTCAGTTTGCGTGCTCGCGTACTGAAATTCCACACAGACTCAAATAAAATCCCATGTCCGGCTCCCTCATGATGGTAAAAGAATAAAAACAACAATCGGTGAATTGCTGATCGCATAGAAAGGAAAACAACAATAACAACTCGCACATATAACGCGAGAAAAAAGCACAATTGAACGCAATATTGCCAAACAACATAATCGATTCCAGCCCGACCCGCACCATCCGATGATATCCCGATTCACATTTCGCATTTGATGGTTCCCCCCTCCCCCTTCCACTTTTTCGAATGCCTGGCGCATTTCGTTCGGGTCCAGCCAATCGAAATCGATCGTTCGTAGAATTTAGAAATAAATGTTGGCTTCCGTTCTGAATTTAAATTCCAAAACAACCGAAATCAAATCTCATAACTCACCGGAATGTGTGATAGTCTGTCCGTGCTACCACGGACTTGTGTGAGCAGTTGCTCCCTGCGCTATGCGTGGATTGGCGCGGTTCTGATATAGATAAAGAATTTCCGTGACACGGAAAGTGAGAGACAGAGAGGTGTGTGAAATTTGTATAGAAAGCCGTAGGGAATTTGAAGTCGTGCAAAAGCGTTTTTCAATAGTCCTAATAAAATTCCGATCCGGCACGAGCACGATTTTTCCGATCGCCATATGCGCAGCAAATTATCAGATTCGGTTAGTGGTACCGTAAAATTAGGTAACATTGATCAGCGGAATAGATTAGAGCGTTTCAACAAGAATCTTGCAGAGATTTGATTTTGTGTCTCCATTGAATGATTTAATCAAATTTTTCCCCAAACAATGGTGGAATACAATCGAGCATTTATTTAGAAGCAGTCAAAGCAAAGATTCATACCAACGGTCATATAGCAGTACTGACTGATATTGTTAACATCGAAGCGGTTTGTTTTGTCTGGGTAATTTCCAACGACCCGATTAACTTGCATAATGTTGGTAGAATTTTCTCATTCTAGAGACAAATAAGTTTTGTGTGTAAATAACCAACGATTTTTCGTTGTTGCCTACATTAAGGCGCAATAATCTATTTCATCAAACATTCATATGATTTTTTTTATGTGTGGTACAAAAAGCTTCCGAGGCCAGGAATCCTTACTCTCTCTGTGCCTTCTGAAAATTCAATTCATTCTTACTAATTAGTGGGATAATGTTTTTAATTGTTTTGAAAAATATTCCATTGCTTAATCCAGTGATCAGAATGAATTGAATTGTTAAAGCAACTAAATTGTTTAGGCAAAAAATAACAGTGTACACAACAATCAATATGCTACTAGCGATTTGAAATTGGTTCACTGTTGTAGAACCCCTTGGTAAGAATTACACCTTGAAGCCAGCACCTAACTATACATATTTGCGCCTTTGTTTTAATTTGCTGTGTTATTTTGACAGAATATTTGAGAGTGTGTTCGTGTGAGTTCATTATTAGGGGCGTATTATTAAGCTTGGGACCGATGTGATGGTACTGACTGAGCCAAGAAAAAAATCGTATTTGTTCGGGACCTACTGGTCTTAGAGTTAGTCTATGGTATACATGTATCTTAATTGTAGAATCAAGACATTTTGTTATTCAAAAAGTTACTCCAGAGTGCGATTCCCGGATTACATCCAACCTTGACCACTCTCCCTTCTGTCAAGCTTTTACGTGTACGTTTTGAACGTACTGTTAAAAATTCTCATCATTCTCCTCCTACCGCTAAAGCAGCCATGAAGAAAACGAATATTTTTTTTTGGCTCAGGAAGTACTAGCACACCGGTCCCAAGCTCGGTCCCAAACTTAATGATTCGCCCCTAAGACCGTAACTCACACCAATACATGTAAGATACTCGAACCGACCGAGTGGACTTGGGATACCCCTGGGGAAAATAGACGCTTCGGATTACAAGTGACTTCTCCGGTGGCTTGCAATAGACTGAAAAATATATTTTGGTTAGGGTATAATATCTAAAGGTAGTAAAGTTCATTTGGTATAGTGTTAGTGTTATACAATTCACTGGGTTTCAACTATTTCATATTAATTTCTTTACAATCGGACACCCAGACATATAAGATGTCCTCATCGAAGTTCAATTAAATAGCTCAATTCCAATAAACAAATGTTCAAATTCCAATTTCTTCTTCGTCGCCTATCCGACTCTCACCAACTAATGATACCTCATCTAAATCAACCATTTCGCACCATCGCTTCATGTGGTCCACCGAGTACACAGTTGAAAAGGGGCGAACGCTGAGTCCCGGGACCGTAGCCACTCGGTAGCGGTCATTTGGTAGCACTCCGATGACAATAAACGGCCCCTTGTACCGTGGCTCCAGCTTACGACTGCCTCCTGCAATGTATTGGTCTTTCACCACCAGCACCAAGTCGTCCACCTCGTAACTGGCAGCTGGTCGACGTCGTTCATCGTAGTATTTCTTCTGCTTCATCTGATTTTCGCGAGTGACTCTCACCACCCGATTTCGAATCTCTTCTATCGGCTCTGATAACGTGGCGTTCTCGGTAGAAATAACAGAGATTATTTCGTTCTGTACAACGTCCTTCGGCTTGTATGACAGCACGAGTGTAGTTGGGGATACTTTGGTGGTAGAATTTGGGGCTGTATTGATTACACTCTGCACGAACTTCACCTTCTCATCCCACCGTCTATCCGCATCGTGCACCATCGTACGAAGAGTTGTGAGAATGGTTCGGTTACTTCTCTCAATCTGTCCGTTCCCGCGTGGTGTTCCCACGGCCACCAATACGTGATCAATTCCGTAATCTTCACAATATTGCTTGAACACTCTCGACGTAAATGCCGTTCCGCGGTCCGTAATTATGCGAGACGGCAAACCAAAGACACTGGACATCTCTTCCAACATCGTGATAACCGGCTTTGCATTTGTTGATTTCACCGGCTTCACCAACAAGAATTTTGAGAATCCACAAACTAAGGCCAGGATATGCTCATTACCCTTAGCAGACCTAGGAAAAGGTCCCAGATGGTCAATGTGTACCGTATGAAACGGTACCGGCGTCTTCGGGATTGGATTCAGGAAACCCTCAGGCCTCCCTTGCTTCACTTTAAAGTATGCACATTTAGGGCACGCAGAAATGTAGGCTCGAACATATTTCCGCATTTTGGGAAACCAAAACATTTCGCCCAGCATAGCCAACACTTTTTCTTCTCCGAAATGTCCCTTTTCGTCATGATAACTTTTCACCATTCTCCACCGTACAGTATTTGGCACCACCCAACACTTTCGCTCATTCACCTTGCGATACAACCGATGGTTTTCATACACATAGTTATCGTGAATCTGTCTATCTTCATCGCACAACGGATCTCGCGAGAGTTTATTAACGATTTCCACCAACCGCTCATCTTGCCTCTGCATGCTCACCAGAAAATCTGTATTCGAGATCTCCAACACCATGATATTTTCTGCTACGGTTTCGATCTCGGTCGGCTCCTCGATCGGTGATCGACTAAGAGCGTCAACGTGCTGCATCCTTGTCCCACTTCGATGTTCAATTCGGAAATCATATTCCAACATCTTCAAAAAATAACGAGCAATTCGGGGGTTCATCTCTTTCTTCGTATAGGTGTCTCTAATCGCCGAACAATCCGTACGCAGTATAAAAAATCTCCCTATCAAATACTGCCTGAACCGCTCAACACTCGCCACCACAGCCAGTAACTCCAGTTCGTAACTATGGTAAATGGCCTCAGCCCTAGATGTCTTCCTGCTGAAATAACCGACGGGTTTCCATCCCTCTTCACACTTTTGCAGCAGTATTCCGGCCAAACCCACACTAGAAGCATCTGTATGTAGCTCTATATTCGCGTTGGGGTCGTACAACACAAGCAAAGGTCGCTCTATTAACATCTGCTTGATTTTTCGGAATGCCTTTTCCTGTTCTTCTTGCCACACAAACTCAGCATCTTTTTTCAGCAACCTAAACATTGGTTCTGCAATTATGCTGTAATCTTGTACAAATCGCCTGAAAAAGCCAGACAACCCTAAGAACTGCTGTACAGAATGAACTGAGGTTGGGGTAGGAAAATCTGCGACGGCTTTTGACTTCAGCTCACCCGGCCGCACGCCATTGACACTAACTTCAAACCCCAGAAAACACACGGATTTTTTGAAAAAGTGGCTTTTCCGTAAATTTATGGTGAAACCTTCGTCTCGTAGGACCACCAAGAGTTCTCTAAACTTCTGCAACAACTCCTCTTCATCCTGGCCCGGTAGGATCAGATCATCGATATAAGCGACCACCACAATTTTCTTCTTTTTCAGCACTTCAACTATTTTGTTCATAGCTCTTTGAAATATAGCACAACCATTCACTAATCCAAAGGGCATTCTCAGAAAACGGTAATGTCCATCCGTGGTAGAGAAAGCAGTATAACTCTGGCTCTCTGAATCTAACGGAATCTGGTAATAACCACTGTATAAATCAATGGTTATGAATAACCTAGCCCCTGCCAGCTTCTGCAAGCATGACTCGATGTCAGGCATAGGGTATTTGTCCTTGACAGTCTTCGCATTCAATAACCGATAGTCAATGGCCATTCTAAACTGGTTATTTTTCTTCGGGACTAACACTACCTGGCTGTTGTACGGTGACTCAGTCTCAGCAATAATCCCGGCATCCAACAACTCACTCACAATTTCACATAAGACATTTTCTCGAGCATATTCTAATTTTCGGGGCTTCATGTACACTGGATAGTCGTTCGTCAGATTGATTTTCATCACCGTCGATTTCGCACATCCCATCTCCTTCATATTGAGTGCAAAACAGTCCCTGTACTGCTGTACCATCCGAACCAGCCGTTGGTTGTATTGGTGTCCCCCATCACTGTTTAACGATTGCGGATCGATCGCTGTTTCCGATTTTACATCAAACGTGTACATTCGAGCCACCTCCGCTTTTCTTCCTTGTTCCACAGAAGTGGGTTCACACTGCTCCGTCTCCGGATCTCTTTCCCACGCGAACTTCACATCGCCTTTGCGTTTCACCATAACCAACCGATCCTGATCGATCACATCTTCTCCTAGAATAATTGCCGTATCCTGCACCCATGTGGGTACAACTTGAAGCTCCACTTGAAGAATGATCCCATCGACTTGCAGCTGGGCACACACTTTCGATGACACGGTTACCTCCTTTTTCCCAAATCCACGTAGCACCTTGTGGCTTGGCTTCAATTCGCCGACCTTTTTGGCGAACTTTTCCTGAATCGTTGATACTCGACCACCGGTATCCAACAGAGCTTTCAACGTAAGTCCGGCTACCTCTACATTTTTAACGAACACACTTTTTTGGTCCACAACTCGCATCATTTTCGGGTTTTGTTCTCGGGCTTCTCTTTTTGCCCCGAAACTTTTACACTCTCTCTTCATGTGACCCTCCCTTTTACACAAATGGCATTTCACTTTGGGACAATTTCTGGCGATGTGCCCAACTTCCCGACAATGAAAGCATGATGCGCCCACTGGTTCTGTTTTTCTGCGTTCATCACTCATATTCGCGGCAGACCTAGCATTAGTAACAGCATCGGCTGTCTTACTGGTGCTGGCTACCGCATCAACACTATCAATCCATCTTAATTCTTCCAACAACGCTTGCACTGTTGACACTTTCCCGATAGTCATACCTGATCGCTTCACATACGACCGCAAACCACTGGTTACATACGTGACGATGGTCTCTTCAGTGAAAGCACCTTTTCGGCCCATTGCCAGCATCTCGTACACATACTCTTCTACCGTTTCTCCGACCTTCCATTTTCGGGACGAGAGCAAATTATGGTAGTAAATAGGATTTTTGGCAGACGGAAAACCCTTGATTATTTCGGTCTTGAAATCCGTCCAGCAAGCTATCGTGGCTTGGCAGCCTTCGAACCACAGTTTAGCACAACCCCCCAAACTCAATCGAGCACAATGTAGGCGCAAAGCTGATGTCCAGCCATACAAATCACCGATCTCATCTATGTTCTTTACCCAAGCTTCGGCATTTGGACACGAGGGTGATTTAGGATCAAACGGATTTATATACTCTCGAATTTCTCTAAAATCTGGCACTCTTTCCGCCGGCGCATTATTCCGACTATTAGAATCACCAGTCTTCTCTGCCGCCACCCGACGCAGCTCATCTAGCTCCAACTTCAACGTTGCCAGCTGTGTTTTCAGTTCATCAGCCATGACCAACTGTTTACGTTTTGTCTTTCTGTCCGTAACAAAGGGTGGGAGCTCAGTTCCGTCTAAGCTGTGACGAACAACCGAATCTTGAAATATATCGCCTTCAGATTCAGTATCACTCATACCACTATTGCCCACTCACGACCTCCGTCCATACGTGGTTTTCGAAATGTTATGTTTCCCGACAACGAAACGTACAGAGACGCTCTCATCAAATAAGATCCCCCACGGTGGGTCTCTTAACGCGTCGAAGCGACCACTAGACTTCACCACTCAGAGAGTAACCGACTGGAAGAGTTTCCCGACGATGAAACTTCCCACGAACCGACGATCTCAGATACGTTCTCCGACGACAGAACGATCTACGCACGCGCGTGCCAGTTAACTTACAACAATTCTTCACCCAGAACAATGCAGCAATTTTTCAATGCCATGGACGATTGTTACTCGAACCACTGTCATGTGCTCACCACATGATCATCTTAATCTATAGCACTATAATACCTCTTAGCGCTTTCGACAAGCCCACCGTCACGTGGAGAATCACTTCACCAATAAAATCCTCACGTCTTCAACTCTGCTCGTGCGGTTCCGTTTCTCAACCCCGATATTTCCTCGTGTCACCTTCAATGACGGTCACTGCAGTTAAACATTAGCACACCACACCGCGATTTTTAACCGGCGCACAACTCGAGGCCCAATCCTGTCTACAGAATGTAAGATACGCGAACCGACCGAGTGGACTTGGGATACCCCTGGGGAAAATAGACGCTTCGGATTACAAGTGACTTCTCCGGTGGCTTGCAATAGACTGAAAAATATATTTTGGTTAGGGTATAATATCTAAAGGTAGTAAAGTTCATTTGGTATAGTGTTAGTGTTATACAATTCACTGGGTTTCAACTATTTCATATTAATTTCTTTACACTCAGAAATACGTTAAGGAATGTCTCCAGAAGCGATTATTGCCGATGATCAGGCAGCACGAAGGTCAAGTAGTGTTTTGGCTTGATTTGGCGTCATGTCATTACGCAAAGGACACTTTAGAATGGTACAAAAGTCAAAATGTATGTTTCGTGCCGAAAGACATGAATCCGCCGAACTGCCCGGAGGCACGGCCAATCGAGACTTTTTGGGCTTTAACCAAAGCAAAGCTTCGAAAGTTCATAAAACCAGCGGATAACATCCAAAAATTTAAAAAAGATTGGCCAAAAGTGGTCAAAATGGAGGGAAGTACCACTGTGCAGAAGCTAATGGGCAGTACTTTAAGAATAACCTGAACCTTTCCACCCGAGACGTGGCCAAAAAGGTCAATTCGTCGAAGTGGTTCGTTCAGCAGACCATGAAGCGGGCTGGGCTACGTGTTTTCAAGGTCAGGAAGGCGCCAAACCGGACTGACAAGCAAAACACGGTGGCCAAATTGCGTGCGCGGAAGCTGTACCGTGAGTGGCTGGTCAAGCTAGGCTGTCTCGTCATGGACGACGAGACATATATCAAGGCGGACACCAAACAAATCACCGGCCTCGAGTTTTTTGTCGGTACTTCCCGCATGGAGGTTCAGGAAAAGTTCCGGAAGAGAAAGATTGACAAATTCGCGAAGAAGTACCTGTTGTGGCAGGCGATCTGCGAGTGCGGACGGTACAGCAAGCCGTACGTTACAACCGGCACCATAAACGGGCAGATTTATCGAGTGGAATGCTTGCCGAAGCGCTTGCTGCCTTTCCTCCGCTCTCACCGAGGTCCCACGCTGTTCTGGCCGGATCTCGCTTCGTGCCATTACGCCAAGCCTGTAATGGATTGGTACGAAGCGAAGGGCGTTAATGTGGTCCCGGAGGAGGCGAACCCGCCAAATACACCAGACCTTCGTCCGATCGAAAAGTTTTGGGTGATAATGAAGAAAAAGTTGAAGAAAAGCGGAAAAACATTCAAAACCGATGAAGTTTTGAAGAAAAACTGGGAGAAATTGTGTAAGGAAGATGGACAAAGCCTCGCCCAAGATCTCATCAGCAGTGTTAAGAGAAATGTACAAGCATTCAGCTTGAGGGAAGAAATTCAATAAATAAATTATGCCAAAACATAGCTAATATATAGTTATTTAATCCCTGGAAATTTGAGTATCCGATTTAAAATGAATTTTTGGTGATCATTTTTGTGTGTCTCATTTTTTCCGAGTCCAGTCTTTACTGTAAAAATTTCTAAGTGTGTGGGGTTTTTAAACGATGAGCTAATTTTAAATCCCTAGTTTCGTTTTGTTATATGGTTCCACAGTGCCACAGTTTACAAATCCGCGTGTCGAAATAATTACTCTCCTTTTCCTGGCGAGTTTGATAATGAATCAGCCTTTTTGAATTTTCCTTTCACCATCTTCACAATTTCAGTTTAACGTTATGAGTTTTTCACTTCAGTGCTAGTGATGAAAAACATACCCCATTTCTTATGAAAATTTCTCAGATGTAACTCCTATATAATCTATAAGGTGTTCGAATGAGTTATACTAGTTCATCGAAATATCATCAGATACTTGATTAAAATACAAATTGGTCTTTTTCATATGTTTTATAAGGTTTAACCACAGAGAACAGGCATCCAAGCCCTCCGTGTGTAAATTTCCGTAACTGCCATTTTAAAATTACAACTCGTTTCCGTTAGTTTTGGTAAATCGTATGTTGATGGTGCCACCTGCGCGTCTCGGGAATTGATAGTCGTTGACTGTACATTTTAGTTTGGTGAAACTAAAACGGTTTGCTTTTAAAAATTTATACAGTAAATTGCGAAAAAAATGTTCGAGCCTGGATGTCTGTTCTCTTTGGTTTAACTTATGATGACGACAAGGTAGTTTATACTCAACTATTCATTGCCCGATGTGAACAAAGCGTATTGCGTATGCGTTGCGTATTTTAAACTGGGAATGGAATAATTTTGCACTTTGCATCGCAACGCCTTCTAATCGATTGAAATATTTTGTTTGATTGGTATTCAGGTTACCTTTGATTCTTAGGAAACGTCCATTAATTATGTCACGCACAAAGTGACTTTTTATAACACCCCCCCCCCCCCCCCCCCCTTGAGCTCCTCTGTTATTACCTACTAGTTGATTCGACCCAACAGAATAATTTAACTTAGTCAATGATTATCCTCAATTATTGGAAACCCATTTCAAACTCAATTAAAGCACAGAGAACAGACATCCAGACTCGAACATTCTTTTCTCAATTTACTGTGTAAATTTTTAAAAGCAAACCGTTGGACCATCAGCGCCTCCTAGTCTAGGTTTCACCAAACTAAAATTGACAACGAGCATCAAATCTCGAGGTGGTGCCATCAACATACGATTCACCAAAACTAACGGAAACGAGCTGTAATTTTAAAATGTCAGTTTCATAAAGTTACACACGGATGGCACTCCAGCTTGGATGTCTGTTCTCTGTGATTTAGATTACTTTTTTCTTACCATGTATGCTGGTTTATACTCTTTTACCAGGGGTTGGATGGTCAAGAAGAAAATACATGTAATATATTTGGCTCATGAAGTACCAGGGCATCAGTCTCAAGCTTAATGAATCTCCCTAAAACATAACTACCAACGCATCCCAACAAACATCGGTGTTGAATTAGAGCTTGTTCAAGCAAATTTGGAGAAGCTATTCAGCTGTTTCTTCTAGAATAGCTGAATAGCTTCTCCAAATTTGTTTGAACAAGCTTTAATTCAACACCGATGTTTGTTGGGATTCCCACAAATACTCTTTCAAAATAACACAGCGAATCAGTCCAAAAACAAAGGTTCTTGTACCGAAAAGCAAAAGAATGGGGTACTCTATGAATTACTTGGGACCAACGGGGTTCTAAAACAGTGAGCCAGTTTTCAAACGCTAGTTTCCTATTGATTGTTGCTTCTACACTCAGGCAACATGCCTAGTAAAATTCATGACTACACATATTTTTAAAATCTTGAATTTATAAGGTTATTGTGGATTCTTTACAATACATGAGTAGTTCCTTACAAACACACTAAGGTTTTTTTTTACACGGGGGATACGTTCCACTTTTGCTATGAAACCGTGTTAAATGAGACTAAATATAGTTGATAAATTCAAATGCATAAACATTTTAAATTACTTCGATTTTGTTTGCATGTGTTACCTTTCCATGCTATGGTCAAAATACAGTTTTTGAAATTTAAAGTATTTACACCAAAAATTGTGAATTGTTTGAAAAACTGCCACATGATTACTTTTTGCCCAAAACGTATAAATCAAATCAAATAGGGTTACTGCCCCCATATTAATCTCATTGTTCCTTTATTCATCACACAATTGGGCAGTTAAAGGATCGGTTTCGTTTTCTAATAATGTTTGCTTACGTTAAACAACTACAACAAACATTACTAACTAATTCTGTCACGTGTATATCATTTTATTTCCAGTAGGATGAATTGCAAAGTGATGAGATTAATATAGGTACATCTTCCCTAAATGTCCAAAGTTAGGTTTAACGTAAAGCACTGGAGAAAAACTCATTGCCGGGTGATGACTTCTTCCGGTTTTCAACAGCTATGAGCAATCTCATTGAGCATATCGTTCTATACACGCCTGTTTCATTTTACTCAATTTTTAATTACAATTGTATACTATCTCTTTTTCTCTCACTGAAATGTTACTCATGTTTCGTTAAAAAATGGATCTATTCAATTTATGAGTAGATCCACTTTTTACGAAAATTGAGTAACATTTCCGTAAGAGAAAAAGAGATAGTATCAATTTTAATCACAAATTGAGTAAAATGAAACGGGAGTGTAGAGGTTGCTGCACCCAGTGCCAGAAGTGCAAAAATCAAGGATGCCATATAGATCATTGCGTCATCAAGGCAGTTTTGACAGTTCAGGGAGCTTGTTTACGTGGACTTCGAAAATCTTCGGTAATATCGGTTTGAGATTTTGTGCTCAGAATTTATTACTATCGAAGTAAAATTGCCGGAAAACAGACACCAGTGCTTATTTTTACATCATTTCCTGAATCTAATCGTACAGAATCCGGAAAAAGTAAATGAAAAATTTCGTTTGAGCGGTTTCTAACACCTTGTAAACAAGCTCCCTAAACTGTCAAAAAAGTGAGGTTATTATAT
Organism: Aedes koreicus; assembly: GCA_024533555.2. Taxonomy (NCBI): domain Eukaryota; kingdom Metazoa; phylum Arthropoda; class Insecta; order Diptera; family Culicidae; genus Aedes; species Aedes koreicus. The sequence goes on from JAHHFK020000641.1 coordinate 67,419, forward strand.
TCCGTGCAATGAGCTATAGCTACATCGGATTTTGTTTACTCGGTTTGTATATGTTTTTATTTTTGTTTTAATATTAAGATTATTGTTTTAATGTTTTTGTTTTGCAATGATCACAAACCGGCCGTCGGCAATATTTCGACAATGATTTTTTCATTAGGGCCTAACTGACAAATGTAAACAATGGCTTTTTCCGCGAATTTCTCGTCATTGAAAACTCCCCTAATCAATCCACTGCGCTCGTTTCGGAGAGGAAAAGTTTATCTATCCGATACAATTGGAGGCTTACATGAGTAGCCTCGAGAAATTTATGGAAGAAGGCATTGTTTACGTTTGTCAGTTAGGCCCTAATGAAAAATCTTTGTCGATTTGTGGTGGTAAGCGAGCTGTCAGCAATCTCTATATACTTTAACCGGTCAGTACCCATTAATGGGTAAAATATCACCTATTTCGAACTTAAGTGGGTTAACTCCTTTAACCTTTAAGGGCCTGTACATCAGGCTATCGGGTATTTTTTTGCCCATTTTTCAAAATGTTTGTTATTTGGGAAATGGGTATGAAATACCCATTTTTCAAAACGTTTGGGAAATTAGTATGAAATACCCATTTTTCAAAATGTTTGTTATTTGCAAAATTGGTATGAAATACCAATTTTTCGTGATTTGTTTTTACTTGCATACTTGTACATCAGGCTATCGGGTATTTTTTACCCATTTTTCAAAATTTTTGTTATTTGGGAAATGGGTATGAAATACCCATTTTTCAAAACATTTGTTATTTGGGAAATGAGTATGAAACACTCATTTTTCAAAATGTTTGTGGGTATAGGTATGAAGTACCAATTTTTCATGATTTGTTTTTACTTGCGATATTGAATAATGAGCATTAGAATAAACATAATAGATCGCAATAACTGTATTTGTATTTGCATTTGTGTGTTTATTCGTAACGACAACCCATTAGCCACAGGCCTTTTACCTCTCAGGCATGTCAAGTTTCGCTCGGGGGTTTTCACTTCGGCAAATATTCCGGCGACGTTCAAGTGGTCCATTGAATCGGTCATTACATCGTTATCATCCAGAGAGATTCCTACATCACCCAAACAATTCCTGGAGGCTTCCGTGAATAAAATTCAAATTATTTTGACGTCAACTTGATGAAAGCTTGGATTTTACGCTCCGGAAGTGACACATACTCGGAAGTACGATTCTACTGATGAAATTGAAGCATTTTAAATTATTATAATAAATCATTAACCTCTCAGTTTTTGTTAGCTTTCGCTATCCAATTTAATTTTCAGTTCTTTCATATTCTTCGAGTTTTCGTGGACTGGATTCCGCGAAGTTTTTTTATTTTTCGAACAGCGCACTTTTAACTATACGAAGTGAGTCAGGAAAATGCTAAGCGATTTTTTCCCCATTAATGGGTAGACAAATACCCATCTTTTGGTCTCTCATTGAAAATAAAAAATGAGTCTTTAGTATGCATTATTTTGATTTTAAAATTACCCATTTTTTGACAGCTTCATATACTATAAAAAATGGGTACAGTTTTACCCATTAATGGGGACTGGCCGGTTACAGTGTAGTTGCAAACTTGATCTGCTAAACAGGAGCACTACTTTCATCGGAGCTATTTATTACTGGACACATCGAATAGCGTCAAACGCTTTGTTGCCAGTCACCGCCAGGTGCCTCTGCTTTGCGATCAATTTCTTCTCTCCTTCGCCACCAGAACGAAACAACTGTCACATTTTTGTTAGCAACAAGAAGAAAAACATCGAAGAAAACACAAATTTTCTGTCACTGTCACTGGTGGTTCTCATCGTAGCAGCAAATAAAATCAGAATTAGAACCGAAGTGAAGTTTATTCCGGAACATAATGCTGTTCTCCCGTGCTTTTCTGCTGGGACGAGCGCTGCAACGTGCGGCTAGTTCCCCGGTTACCGTAGCGGCCGTTCGCAATCAAGTCGTACGCCATGGACATGAGTAAGTGCAGTGTTTTTCTCATGTCGCGGAACATTATGTAATTGTTGGTACTAAACGTCTTGCTTCCAGTGTATCCTACCGGATGAATGGCCCAAAACCGGAAATGTTAGCCCGCGTCGGTGCTCAAGTGGCCGGCGGATTGATGTGGTGGTGGGTGCTGTGGCATTTGTTCCATGAATACGAACACATTACGGTTTGCTGGAATTCCCTGCTGAAACAGTAGCATCTGATTAATGATTTTGTTTCGATTTTTAGGGAGAATTTCATTACCCGGATCCAACGGAATGGACCAACGCCGAGCTCGGTATTCCCCCAGATGATGAATAGAG
>JAHHFK020000642.1:0-19767 GCA_024533555.2 Aedes koreicus
AAATTCGTTACGTAATCAATATTACGTCTCCAGCTTGATCATGAAGCGATTTCTGATTTCGAATCATGCCAAAGATGCCGAACAGGAGGAGGAACGCCAGAAACAGGATGAGAAAGAAAAGCTACAAATGCGCAAGATGATGACAGCTATCTCGAGTTTGGATTTACGCATAAGGTGGTAAATAGTGAAGATCGACCACAATGTGTTGTGTGCTCCTCAAGATTCTTTCGGTGGAATCTATGCTTCCCAGCAAGCTTAAGCGGCATTTGGAAACCCCCACCACCCAGTGTAAAAAACCGCATACCATCGTAGAAGAATTGATCTTACCAGCCGCCGTGGATCTGGTATCGACTATGATTTGTCAACACGTTAGGCCCTTTCCAATAATACCATTGCACGTAGGATTGACGACATGTGTGAGGATATGGGAGCAGACCATTCTAGTCTGCTCTATTACAGTAGTGCTCGATGGCTCTCATTTGGTAGTTCGATGTTGCGAGTGTTCGAGCTTAAAAACGAAATTCATTCGTTTTTGGTTGTTGAAAACCACCCGTGTACCATAAAGTTTGCAGATCCAGATTTTCTGGTTAAAATAGGATTTCTCACTGATCTGTTTGAAAAACTAAATGTTCTTAACAGGTCTTTGCAAGGCAAAGAGTCGCACATCTTGCAGCTATCTGACAACATTGCTGCGTTCAAGAAAAAACTTGAACTGTGGAAAAATTGCACAAAAAACGGAGATTTGGCTTGCTTTCCACAACTCAACTCTTTTCTGCAAGAAAATCAGCTTTCGTTGCCACAATACCTGATATTGGCTTTTGCAGATTTCTTAGCCAAATTGTCTCTGGAATTTGATAAATATTTTCCAGTAAGTGAGATCGAAGCCGTAGTTTGGGTGAGAAATCCATTTATTGACAAAGTTCCAGAGTACTTAATAAATGAAGCAGAACAGTTCGTAGATTTAGCAACCGACTCCAGCATGAAACTGAAAGTCCAAGCTTTATCGCTGATTGCTTAGATTTCATTCGCAACTTCATATTTATGTGAAACGGGGTTCTCGGCAGTGGCTGCTATTAAAACCAAATATCGTTCTAAGCTTGATACTGAAAGAGAAATTCGTGTTGCTATTTCCAAAATAACTCCGAGATATATTACACTTTGTGCAGAAAAAACAGGCTCATCCGTCACACTAAGATGTTATTTCATGTTTATTGTCAAAACAAGTTGTAAAAATGGTTTTTTATTGAATAAAGAGTAAACGAGTTTGAAAAACACATTTGTTTTTCTACGAAAAATATCGAATTCCCAGGCTTTGAATACTGGGGCGCCTCGGATTTATCAAAATGTTTCGAAGGGCGCTGTGATTACAAAAAGTTTGGGAACCACTGCTGTATACTGCTTTCGTTTTTACATAATTGAAGAAATTCTTGGGACATGATTTGACTTCAGTTTCGACTTTACGATTATATTCTTCATGTGCAGAATTAATGGCCGTGTTAAGTTGGTTGCATATGTCATAATAGTTTTGCAAATTTGTGCTAGAGTTTTGCTTTTTATATAATTTGTGTGCTTTTTGTTTTTTGTTCTTTAAATGTTTCAAATGTGGATTGAACCAGACTGGTAATTTATTGTTTTGGGTTCGCCTTCTTCTTTTCATTGGTACAGTTTCTGAAATAAGGTACTGAATAATTGAATGAAATTTGCCTACTTCAGTGTTGACATTTCCTTCAATACTTATTATGTTCTGCCAATTTATTGTACATAGTCTACGTTTTGCTTCTTCGTAATTTGCTTTTTGATATTCCGGCACTTCCTCGAAATCCCAGTCGCTGGGGATGTGAGTATTATGTACGAAGATTGAATATTCAATTGCTGTGTGAAATACTTCATTTTTCCATAAAGGTGACAATGAAGTACTCACACAAAAGTCTTCAGTGCAGTTCGTAAATAAGAGGTCTAAAAAGCATTTTGCTGATTCTTTATATGATTAATTTGGTGCAAGCCAAAATGTGAAATTTGGTCGAATAGGAATTGTAGAGTTTCGTCTTCGCCTACGACTGGGAGTAGAATTGATTCATTTTCGATGTCAGGGATGAAGTTCGCATTCCGTTTATTAAAGTCACCATAAATATGCAGTTTTACTTCCGGTTCCATATTTGACGTGATAATTTCGACATTTTGAAAAAATAATTCGAAAGATTGTTTATTGGCATGTTCGGGTGGGAAATACACAGATGCAAAAATATGTGTTTCATCAGCAATGAGTGCTTTAACCCAGACATGCTCAAATTCTTTGTGCTTGATAGTTTTTAGTTCTTGAGAAGTAAAGTCTGCATTGATGGCAATGAGAACTCCACCTCCAGATTTTTTATTGCTATGTTGCAAATTACGGTCATGCCGGAATACATTAAATTTATTTCCAAAAATTTCTTCGCTTTTTACGCTTTCATCCCAGCTTGTTTCGGTTGCCAGAATAACGTTGAAAGAAGAAGCTAGAAGTTTTTGTTGAATTTCTTTCATTTTGGCTGGGCTTTTCATGCGATTGAAATTTTGGCAATATACCAAAATTTCAGTCGCATTCTGTTGAGAAGGCGAAGACAGTTTTGGGGATTAATTATAATTTAAAAATTAATTAATGGTTTTTTTTCGAAGGGGCGCGTTTGTGTTTCGGAAAATTTGAAGGGTTATAAATTTGGGGGGGCTCGTTGCGGGGGGGGTGGTGTGTGGTGGAGGGGGCGGGGTGGGGGGGTGGGGGGTGTGGGGGGTGGTGGTGGGGGGCGGGGAATTTCGGTGGGGTTATTGGGGTTTTGGAATTGGAGGGAAATTGGGGGGGGGTGGGTGTGGGGTGGTTTGTGGGGTGGAGGAAGGAGTTGTTTATGTCTGTTGGTAGTCCTTCGGCTGATAGCATTAATGTTGCACTAATTTTTGTGATTCCGCGAATGCATACGGAAGGTGGTTGGTCATGTAGGAACGAAAGGTATGTCCGCACTAAGTCCAAAATTTTAGGGTCCCGTAGTCGCGCCTTCAGAAAGCGTTGGTCGCCAGATGCTGATTGTTCCGTCAGTCTGACTATAGGCGGCCGCATTGGGTCCAAAAGTGGTGGATGATCAATTCCGGCTGATGATAGTTGTTCGGTGAGCAAAGGTGGATGGATTGAAACAGCTGATTGCTGCGTCATGCTTACGCTGGGCGGTGGGCGCATAGTGTAAAATGACCGGCCAGGTAAAGAATTCGATTCCCGATGTGTTGATGTGTCGGTATTTTCGAAGGTGCTTGCTTCAGTATGTTGTTGTGTCTGGTTTTCTGCTCGGTATGGGTTGATTGTTTCACCTTTTTTGAAGTTGATAAGTTTTGATACCGAGAGGGCTGCAATTGGGTGGTCAGTGGACGTTGGTGGGCTGGAAAATTGCACTTTTGCAGTAGCCAGTAGTTCTTTGTCAGGTTTTTGTGGGGTTTTTTTTTTTCCTTGGGAGTTTTTTTTGGGTTTTGTTGTTATATTTTTTGGAATGATTTTTTTGGTTGTTTAGTAGGACAAACGCTCCCATATAGTACTTTATTTACTACCTAGAAAATGTTAAGGAAATGTTTTTGCTAAGAAGAAAATTGAAAAAAAGATACTTGTGCTATATTTTAAGAGTCGTGTTTTATAGGTCAAAATAGGAAGAGCACAAGATTTTTACAATTATTACAAACCTATCAATTCTATGTCAGGTCCAAAAAATCATTGTACACGGATAAAAAGAAACCTCTAATTTTCTGCGTTATTTAATGCACATAGAGGTAATGCTAGATTTGGCGGATATGAATGGGATATTTCATGTAAATTTGAGTCAGATGACGCCTGAATGTAGTCTGTTGTATGGAAGATTTCCAACATTGTTGTATGGCGTATGAAAGATTGCAAACAATTTCGTTGTTTACGCTTCCTTTGGCTTACAATTAAACGAAGGGAAATTTTACACGCCTATAAAAATTCATTATTTTTTTCTGTGTACCTTTAATTCAATTTTGAAATGAATGTAACCTCACATAAGGATGACAATCATAAGGTATTCATCATCAGATGATGAACTCATTCATATATAAACGACGGGTCCAGAGCTCTCCAAAAAGGATACAAAGAGCAACGAATCTGTCGCAATGTAGCTAATTTAATTTCTGCAGGCGAACCTCCATCACGCAAAAGGTGCGTCTGCTGTGTTGTGTAGGAGGTTCAAAAGGGAGAAGCTGGACATTGTGCTTCTTCAGGAACCATGGTCCAACAAAAAAAAGTACTAGGAATTCAAATACATGCATGTAAGCTATTTTATGACGAGATACAGAGTTGTCCTAGAATAACTGTTCTTGTTAACAAAACACTGAAATGCTACCCTATTACAGAGTTCATCAAACGGGACGTCGTCGCGGTTATGGTTGACGTACCAACCATCAGCGGGAAAACCGAGGTCGTTGTGGCTTGCGCGAATTTCCCTGGTGATGTTCCTGAGGTACCTCCTCCTGAAATCGGTTCATTCGTCCAAAACTGTCGGCAAAACAAAAACTCATTCATCATTGGCTGCGATGTGAATGCTCATCACACGGTGTGAGACAGCAGCGATATCAAAAGGAGAAGTGAGTGTCTTTTGGAATATAGACTGTTCCGAAAAATATAAATACACTTTCTTTCTCAAAAAGAGACCATCCTGTGATTTTTGATTCTTTTATTCTCAAACATAGTTGATAACAATGTCTTCTTTCCATCTTCATTTAAATTTGCTTGATTTTTCGTAGGGTAGGCGAGTTCTCTAACTTTTCCCTTAGGGACTGTTCATAAGCCACGTAGGCCGAAATTTGACATTTTTAAACTCCCTCCACCCTCGTAGACAACCAACACGCTCTACACGGCCAGCCACTTTAAATCAGTTTTGACTCACTTTCGTCAAAAATGGAGTCACTTAAATTTTTGTAAATGTAACTGGGATTGACAAGTCGACCAATCAAAAATGTGGACTCAAACCAGATGGATGTTTTTGATTTGTAGACTTGTCTATCCCTATTACATTTACTCAGAATTGAGTGACTCCACTTTTGATGCATGTGAGTCTAAAACGACTCAAAACTGAGTTAAAATGGATGGCCGTGTAATTACTGTCTCTTTTTGTATCTTTTATTCTTTTGGAAAGATAGTTAGAGACACTAATTTTAGCGTGTAACATTAAACCCCGTTCACATTATCCTAGTAGCACACTTGACTCAATTACATCACAATCGAGTTGCTGTAACTAATTATGATGGTTTGGTGTTGCTTGGGTACAACCTACATTACGTGATATAGAGTATATTGATATCAAATGCCATGCAAATTATTTTCAATGAAAACTAGATGAATAGATGCTACTATCAAGATAGTCTATATAAATTATTATAAGTTGTAGTGTGAACGGGATGTTATGCTAAATTCCTTAATTAGATGCCATACTATACTGATTTGATGTATTGCTTCAATTTTTTCAAAGTACAGGGCTTGAAAACTGTGTGCAGTGCAGCACACATTAGTAAACAATCTCCATCACGGAATCGAAGTAGTTTTTAAGTCGTGTGATTTGGAAAATGATAGAGTCTATCCTTAATTATGGTGGCCCAATAAGGACTCTTTTCTGATTCATCATAACCTTTCGGGCAACGCGCCGGTGTAAAAAACACCTCGCTTGGTTGCTCTTTCTGCAAATTGTGCACGCGAATCGAAAGGTTCAAAATAAACAATGAGTGTACAACTCACTGAGTTGTCTGAACATGGAATATCTTGAATAATGTGCGCTATTTTGATACATTCGTATAGCTATGAAAATAATTGTTTATCCCATCCGGTACTTAGGCAACTAAATAATAGAACTGTATGTAGAAGAGCTGTGACATAATAAATTATTTGTATAGTTCCCATCAAAGATACCCGCATTATCAAACATAACCAGATTTTCAGTAATTCTTTTTACAGGCGAGTGAACGACACGAGGAATGAAAATCGCTTCAAGAGTGTCGACCTGGACGAAAACTCAGTATTAGGTACTTCTGCCACTGTGTGTAGTTGTGAACTATATTTTTTCGTAGCACGTTTGAATTGTAAGCACAAGCCCACAGGCTATGTATTGGAAGCTTACTAATCAGCACAGATTTCATGACTCAGATTGATTTAGAATTGCCTTAAAACTTACTTTTGCTAAACAAGTACGTTGTCATACTTCATTCAAACCATGCATGGAAAAAAATCCGTGCCCATATCCGTGAACTGCAGTCATGAATTCGAGAACAAGAAAAAATACACCGTAAACTGAATCACGTAATCATAAATAACGTTTAAAGGGAAAAATCCTGAAAACTTGAAATAGTTCACGGTCTGTTTTCATTTTCTGGAACGCTTTTTTTTGTGTGGAAGCTCGAGCATACTTGGCTCAATAATGGATTCCCGGATAAAAATAACCACACAATTAAAATACAATAATGTAAAATAACATTGAAATCTGTTTCCTGCCATAAATCTTATTGTTCACGAATCAGATAAATGAATAATGCATATTGTCATTACAATAAATTTACAGTTCACTCCATATGCTAGGATGTTCAACAATTGTGAAACAATACAATTAATAGTAATTGACTCAGATTTGTTCGAAAAAAAAATGTTTTTTTCTATAGTTAAGATACATAACAACTCCCCATTTCTATTGTCGATGTCTCAGTTTACATAAGATTCTATTGTGGTAACAATAACTCCTATTGTCATCTTATCGTTGTGAACAATGCTATTAATTATACATACCATATATTCTATTGTATTGTTACAATGCATGTAACTGTAACCCTATGAGAAATTTTTTTTTCGGGTTCCGAAAATGCGCGGGGTGACTCGAGAATAATTCGCAAGGTCTTAACAATTATTTTAATCGTTCGTGTATAACGTCGAAGTGTATGAATATCCGTTTTGAAGAGAGAAAAAATAACTAAGGTCTACGTAGACTTTTGGTATACCCACCCTCCCCCTCCCCCATCGTAGACAAACGTAGACTTTTTCGCGAAAAATGAGAGAGGGGGTGAAATCCCAGAAACCCCCGAAAAAAATTTTTTTTTTTTTGTTGTTTTGTTTTTTTTTGGGTTTGGGTTTTTTGGTGTTTTTTTTTTTTTTTTTTTTTTTTTTTTTTTTTTTTTTTTTTGACTGATTCTGAAGCATGACGCTTTCTGTCGATTGTACGGTCATCGGGACCGGGTTTTCTACCCCGTCTCGGGGAATCTACGAAAGCGCACTGTTGTTGGTACTCCCGTAATGCGGTTTGAACTGCTCCGACGCTCACACCTTCTACCTTAGCCAGTTTTCTGATCGAAAGACCACGCATTTTCAAACTTCCGTGCGAAAAATTGAAAAAAATGAAAACATTAGTCTAATTTGGATGTAAACAACAGGACGCAGTCAAAAGTTGGTTAAATACTGCACGCATTTTGAATTGACGGTTAATCATTAGTGTATTTATAATTATCGGAACAGTCTATATCTGTTGTCCAGTAATATAGATATATGTAACATAGGTAATAAACCAACCTTCTCAAATGCAATCAGGAAAGAAGTTTTAGACTTGATATTGAGCATCTTTGTAATTTAAAAAAAAAATCGGAACTGGCATGTGTCAGACGAGGCCTCACTGTCTGATCATAAACACATTATTTTTGAGTCGGGTGGAGACAATTTGGCGCGTCCTGCATACAGAAATCCCAAGAAAACACACTGGGATCCGTATGTACAACAATTGAATTCAAACTTATTAGCAAATAAAATTAATATTCAATCGGTCCAACCGTTTAGAATCATTCTCCCAAGAAATTGATGAAATTATTGTTAACTCCTACAACAAGAGCTGTCTTATGACGCAATGGAATTCGAACAGAGACGGCCCGTGGTGAAATTCAAAACTTGAGCGTCTTAGAAAAGTTTCTCGAAAATTGTTTAACAAGGCGAATTGCAGCTCAGATTGGAGTCTGCATAGAAGAGCTCTTACTGAATACAATTATGAGATAAGGAAATACGAGAGGAGAACTTTGGTACAAACGCGCGAAAGCATTGATAATACGCCAACAGTTGCAACACTACAGAAAACTCTCACAAGGAATCATACGGTTGAACTTGGAAACATTAAACTCCAAGACGGGGCTTTTACTAAAACCCCACATAACACCTTAAGTTTTATGATGAAAACTCATTTTCCAGGCTCGGATTTGTGAGAGGATTCTGATTATATCGTTGTGGAAGGATGTTCCTTGCTGACTTTACGAGAGTCTAACAGACAGGAATGCACAATACCACCAGGGTAGAACATGCAGTTAGATCATTTCAGCCATTTAAATCTGGAGTTGTGGACGGCATATTTCCAGCATTGCTCCAAAAATTTTTAAGACTGAACTACATCCCATCAAGTATGGAATTTTCATACCAAAAACTGGTAAGCGTGATAATACGAATCCAGAAGCATTGTTTGTCCAAATTTTAGTTTGCTTATCAATCTGGTAAATCAACAGTTACAGCGCCTCATACGCTAGTAGAAAAAGTCGAAAAATCTGTGTCAGTATAAGAAATAGCACTTTGTTCTTTCTTGGATATTGAAGGAGGGTTTGACAATACATCTTAAAGGATGAAACGGTCAAAACTTGGTCAACTCAAATAAGACGTAGTTTTTTTTAATCGTGAATTTAAAAAACTTGAACACCCCGCATTTTGTAGATGTATACGTACGAAATTTTGACTCTATTTTGTTTTTGCCATTTTCTATTCAGTTGTCGGCGTGGAGACAAGAAGAACAGCTTATCAAAATTTTGCACGCGAATAAGCAAAATCCAAATTATTCCCACGCCGACTTGGCCAAATCACTTAATATTAACAAATCAACCGTGACGAACGGAGAACGTCTGACGACGGCCAGGAACGATCAGGAGGAATCCGAAACCAGGAGGCCGCAGCGACCAGAAGAATAGTGGCCAGCATTTTCGAACGCATTCCCAACCTTTCCATCAGAGATATCGGGAAAAAAAATTGGTAAAGTCCCACACAACAGTGCAAAGAGCAAGGAAATGGGCCGAACTGTCAACATACATAAGATTTTTATTTATTTCAGAAATTGTCAAATCTGGCTCTTCGATCACTCAAATTGCTATTTTTGAAATGTAACTTAAATGATGTCAAGAAAACTATTGAAAACATGTCTTATAGAATAATCTGCAGCCTCTCAAAATAAAAATTAAATACTTTATCATTAAAAATTTATCTTTGATAATTGGAATAATTGGGGCTGAACCAGGTGACGCTGAAAAGTTAATTAAGATTCTATCTAATTGGAATAATCGTTTAGCTTTTTCAGCACCATTAAGATATTGATACACACTTAATTTTTTTTTTTCAGTAACATAAGGGAGGGACCTCCCGGGCACCCGATCGAAGTGAAATGGATGGGGAAAACGAAAATGACAACTCCCTGTTGCCATCAGTTTACGGATAAAGAGCGGGCTCTTCTCCACACGCATTGAGGCAACTTCTTGTGCGATAGCTGGAACTTTTTACCAATTCTAGGGTTTTTTTTTTTTCATTAGGGCGAATCTACAATTGAGAGATTCTCTCCGGGCTCGCTCTCTTTCATTCATTACAGCGCCATTATAAAACTTTCGAGGGATTCATTAAAGGGTGATACGGTCAAAATTTGGTCAAGGGAAAACGAGTGTAAATCGGTGAAATCGTTTATTTAAAAAATCAAATTAAATTTCTTTTTCAAGTTCAATTAGTATAAAATTCAGGAAAAATATTCAGTTAGGCTTCCGCTTTTCCAAATTCGAATTGCCAGGCCTTACGCTTGACCCCTGCCATCAGATTTTGTACAGCCACCTTGTCCACCTTCTTCGCCGCAGAAAGCCAGTTTGCCTTGAACTGCTGCTCGTCCTTAGCAGTTTTTTTGGTCTTCTTTAGGTTCCGCTTGACAATAGCCCAGTATTTCTCAATTGGGCGGAGCTCTGGCGTGTTGGGAGGGTTCTTGTCCTTGGGAACCACCTGCACGTTGTTGGCGGCGTACCACTCCATGGCCTTTTTACCGTAATGGCAAGATGCCAAATCCGGCCAAAACAGTACGGAACAACCGTGTTTCTTCAGGAAAGGCAGCAGACGTTTATTCAAACACTCTTTCACGTAAATTTCTTGGTTGACAGTCCCGGAAGCTATGAAAATGCTGCTTTTCAAGCCACAGGTACAGATGGCTTGCCAAACCAGATATTTCTTTGCGAACTTTGACAGTTTCGTGTGCTTGAAAATATCTGCTACCTTTCCCCTTCCTTTTGCCGTATAAAACTCCTGTCCCGGAAGCTGCTTGTAGTCGGCTTTGACGTAGGTTTCGTCGTCCATTACCACGCAGTCAAACTTCGTCAGCATCGTCGTGTACAGCCTCCGGGATCGCGCTTTGGCCGTCGTATTTTGTTTATCATCGCGATTTGGAGTCACTACCTTCTTGTAAGTCGATAGTCCGGCTCGTTTTTTGGCTCGATGCACGGTTGTAGACGATACACCCAGCTTATTTGCGGCATCTCGGAGAGATAGGTTAGGGTTTCGCTTGAAACTACCGGCAACTCTCTTTGTCGTCTCAGCGGCTTCCGGTTTTCGATTTCCCCCCGATCCAGACTTCCTGGCTGTCGACAAACGTTCCCCAAACACTTTAATTACATTTGTAACGGTTGATTTGGCAACTTTTAGCGATTTTGCCAACTTTGCGTGCGAGTAGCTCGGATTTTTCGCGATGCGCGAGCAAAATTTTGATACGCTGCTCTTCTTGCTTGGACGGCATTTTGACAACTGAAGAGTGAATTCCAAAATCAAAATAGGAGCAACATTCTACACACACACACCTTCAAAATGAGGGGTGTTCAGGTTTTTAAATGCAAAATTGAAAGAAATACGTCAAGTTGATATTGACCAAATTTTGACCGTATCGCCCTTTAAGATATTGTGTGCGATAAAAATGTTAATGCAAATTTTGTTACATTTTACGCTTGCAGTGAACATGGAACCAGTGGAAACATAAAAGTGTGTTGTACATAAATAACATCACGCACTGAAGGGAGAAAGAGGTATTAAATGTGACAATCGGTACAAAATTTGGAATTGCTTCACATAAAACGTGTTTCATAGGGGAAGAGGGAGCCGACTAGCGCATCCTAAGGAGAGCGGTCAATAACACTAGTCGGCAAAATCGGAACTTTTTCGCTCCCGTCGGCATTTCTGGTAGGATTTTATAGATTTTACTACGCTGAATCCAAATATGGGCTCAGAAATGCTGCAACACGTCCAGTTTTTTGAGAAAAATGTGATTTAAACTCACAAAAACACGTACTTCCGTAGTAATATGATCTACCTAAGCGACAACCAGAATATTGGCTCTGCCCTTTGCAAGTTGGACTGGAATGGACCTCCCTGAATCCATTCGTTATCACAGATTTTTCGTAAAACGTAAGATTAATGAAATAAACCGGGATTTCATTCACAAAATTACTAATTTTCATGAAAATCAAGATTTTCTATTTTGAAAACATGAATTTCAGCTCCACCTTTTGAATGTTGGGCTTGGATTTTATGAAATGGACCTCCCTGAATTCATTCGTGAACACGGATTTTTCGTTACACGTAAGGTTGATGTAAAAACCGGGTTTAGATTCACAAAATTACTAGTTTTTATGAAAATCAAGACCCGTCCATTAATTACGTCGCTCAAAACTACAGATTTTTAACCCCCTCCTTTCTTTATCACATTTTTTGTATGGATTTTTGAAAAATTGTGTATGCATCGTCTCTTTTTAAACCCCCCTCCCCACCTCCCTCTCAAAGCATAACGTAATTTATGAACGATCCCTTTAGCTGTGCCTCTTTGAGTATATTGAGTATATTGATGTTGCTTCTTACAGCAGTTTTGGAACTGAAGACCTTCAAAGTTCATTCATTAATTCAAAGGTCAGCTGCACAGAGCCCTTCAGAAACGCCTCATTAAATACTCTATTTAGCAGTGCCGTATTTTTAAGTTAGGATAGGAGTGAGCAAGACAGCATTAAAACACGGAAACACTCAAAAACAAAAGAATAGACAGAGACAAAAAACTCTGTGTTAATCACTATTGCTCGAGAGAATAAGGAAAATATATGTTAAAAAAGAAAGCAAGACTCCTCAAGCACGTAGCTTAATGCGGCATTTTATAGAGCTTTTTGACCTGCATTGTGCTCTCATGCCGTGCGGTTCTATTTTCTATTTGCGGAAGGAAGTGCTATTGCTACCTAACGCTACACCAAATCTTAAACAGCACTTTTCAGTGCTAAATAATACCTACAATTTTTAGATTTCCTCTTATTCCTTTTCGATCCTTGTTAGGCCCTTCGGGTAACCCGGCTTGGATATCGCATTGGAAAATTCCTCTTCGGTCCCTCGGATTCTTATAGTTATCTGCTTGGACGTCGATTTGGAGCAAATTACTCTGCCACTATGGCAAATAAGCGCAAACGAAAAGGGCAATCTATTGATTTGCCTGCAAATCAAATAAATGTGAGTAATCAATTTGATATGCTCACAGATGATGAGAGTGATCCATCATCTAATCAAAATTTGAACAAACTTTCTCGATTGAGAAAGGAAAAAGTTCCCCCTATTGTGGTGGCAATTTCGGATTTCCATGCTTTTCGCAAGGAAATCTTAACATTTGTTGAAGGTGTGAAATATTCCCTTCAAATCTCCAGACGAGGTGAATGCCGTTTGCATGCTGAAACCTTGGACGGATTTCTTCACTTACGACACCAAAGCTGAGCGTCTTTTCAAGGTTGTCTTGAACGGACTGCCCAGTGGTGAATCTCTCGATGAAATTAAAAATGAGTTAATAAAATTACTTGGAATTAGCCCAGTCCAAGTAATTAAGATGAAAATGAAATCCCGGCCTGGCGTTCTCGCAAAGGGATTTCAAACGATCTCTACTTAGTTCACTTCAAGGCAAGTGAACTTAACAACCTTAAGGCTTTAGAAAAAGCAAGCCTTTTGCTCCATGTCAGAGTGAAGTGGGAACATTTCAGGAAGACTGGAGCCAATTTCCAAAGCCTCACCCAATGCCGTAAGTGCCAGGGATGGGGTCACGGAACAAAGCATTGCCATATGGTTGGTAAATGCATGAATTGTGGTGATTCCTCACACACTAAGGACGACTGTCCTGTGAAGGAAGATCCTCAAAAATTCAAATGTTCAAATTGTGGTGAAAACCATAAATCAAATTTTGGGAGTGCAAGACTCGCAAAGCAATTTTGCAGTCACGCTCTAAACGCCAGGTAGGAAACAATATACGTTCCCGACCAGCTACTACCCATTCTGCTGCTGTTAACAACGATCAGCAAAGAACTAATTCCTACCAAACCGTCGGTAGAAACAGCGGACAGGTTTTTCCATCCGCAACTGTAACTTCAAACGCTCAACGAGGAGTAAATACTATTTCGATACCTGCAGGTACCAACAGGGTTCAATCTTCAAACCCTACATTCTTACCCAACCGTGTTGTTAACAATGTTCAACATGTAAATGGACCTACCTACGCTGCCGTTGCAGCGGGTAGAAACCAAAACCAAAATTCCCACGGGACTTCTGATGAATTTGATTTAGGTAACATATCCGCTCCTAAATTAGAATTTTTACAGCAATCGTTAATCGACATGATAACCGATATGCTAAAATCTAATTCCATGTTTGAAGCTATCCAAACTGGTATTAAATTTGCCAATAATATTGTCATGACATTGAAGTTCAGTAATGGATTTTAAGTCATTAAATATTTTGAATTCGAATGCTCGATCCATCAGAGATAACGAGGATGAGCTATTTAATTTTTTAAGAGTTCATAACGTGCATAT
The DNA here is from genome assembly GCA_024533555.2 of Aedes koreicus. Taxonomy (NCBI): domain Eukaryota; kingdom Metazoa; phylum Arthropoda; class Insecta; order Diptera; family Culicidae; genus Aedes; species Aedes koreicus. The sequence continues at coordinate 13,927 of JAHHFK020000642.1, forward strand.
TGCTGTTATAACTGAGACTTATCTCAAACCTGCCCATAAGGTCAAAAGAGATCCAAATTATTTTGTCTATCGAAATGATCGTCTCAATGGAGCTGGTGGTGGCGTTGCCATCATTGTCCATAGGCGTATCAAACATCACATGCTTTCTTCATTTGAAACCAAAGTTTTTGAAACTTTGGGGGTTTCGGTTGAAACAAAATTTGGCCATTTTTTTTTTATTGCTGTCTTCTTGCCTTTCCTATGCACTGGGGCGAAAAAAAAGGCGGCCGGGGGGGCCTCACAAAACTCACCCCTCTGTGGTTTCTTTTTTCTTTGTTGGTGGTTTTTATGCTAAAAACCCCCCATGGAATAATTCGCAAAGCAATGCCAATGGTAATATACTTTTTGATCATTGTTCCGCAGGCTACTACACTATTCAATACCCAAACAGCCCAACTTGCTTTTCTTCAGCCAGAAATCCCTCAACTATTGATTTGGTCCTAACTGATTCATGTCAACTTTGTAGTCAATTGATTACCCATGCTGACTTTGGTTCTGATCACCTTCCAGTTACATTTGAAATATCTCAAGAAATCATTTCTAATTCCATCAGTTCTACTTTCAACTACCATAGAGCTAATTGGGATCAATATCGAACATCTATGGAACACAACTTTGATCCTAATGTTCCATTGCAAACAAAAAATGAAATTAATAATGCTCTTGAATCTCTGGCTTTCTCAATAAATAGAGCAAGAGCTGCTTCAATGCCAAAATGCGAGGTTAAATTCGATTCAGTTATAATTGATGACGATCTTCAGCTCTTGATTCGTCTGAAAAATGTACGTAGGCGTCAATATCAAAGAACACGTGATCCCGCTATGAAAGTCATATGGCGAGATTTACAAAAACAAATTAAAAAACGCTTCTCTGCCCTGAGGAACAAACATTTTGAAAATAATGTGTCAAAATTAGATCCGAGTTCCAAACCTTTCTGGAAACTCTCTAAAATATTGAAAAAAACCTCAAAAGCCTATACCAGCGCTTAAGGAAGGTGATAAAATTTTGCTCACAAATGCGGAAAAAGCTCAAAAACTTGTTAAGCAGTTTGAGAGCTCCCATAATTTCAGTTTGGGTCTTACAAGTCCTATTGAGGATCAAGTTTCCAGGGAGTATCTGAATATTTTCTCACAAGAAAATATTTTTGATGATTCTTGGGGAACTGATTTGGATGAAGTAAAAACTATAACTAAAAAATTTCAAAATATGAAAGCACCAGGTGATGATGGAATTTTCTATATCCTCATCAAAAAACTCCCTGAGAGTACTTTGTCTTTCTTGGTAAAACTATTTAACAGATGTTTTCATCTGGCATACTTTCCAGATAAATGGAAAAATGCAAAAGTCGTACCTATTTTGAAGCCAGACAAAAATCCGGCTGAAGCTTCTAGCTACCGACCAATCAGTTTGCTTTCTTCAATAAGTAAGCTTTTTGAAAAAATAATTTTGAATAGAATGATGCTTCACATCAATACAAACTCAATTTTTGCTGATGAACAGTTTGGATTTCGCCATGGGCATTCAACTACGCATCAACTTTTGAGAGTTACAAATTTAATTCGTTCAAACAAAGCTGAAGGCTGCTCCACTGGAGTTGCTCTTCTAGACATAGAAAAAGCATTCGACAGTGTTTGGCATGAAGGTTTGATTGCGAAACTGAAAAAGTTCAATTTTCCGCTTTATATCATGAAATTAGTTCAAAACTACTTAACTGATAGAACTTTGCAAGTAAATTATCAGAATTCTAAATCTGATCAATTGCCTGTCAGAGCTGGTGTTCCTCAAGGTAGCATTCTTGGGCCAATACTTTATAACATTTTCACTTCAGATCTCCCTGATTTACCTCAGGGCTGTCAAAAATCTTGCTTTGCTGATGACACAGGCATTTCCGCTAAAGGAAAAAGTCTTCGTGTTATATCCAGGAGGCTACAAAAAAGCTTGGACATTTTTACAGATTATTTTCAAAAATGGAAGATTTCTCCTAATGCTTCCAAAACTCAACTTATAATATTCCCACACAAGCCTAGAGCTGCATTTTTGAAACCAAGTAATAGTCATATGGTCACTATGAACGGAGTTCCAATTTCTTGGTCAAATCAAGTAAAATATCTTGGACTGATACTTGATCAAAAATTAACTTTTAAAGATCACATTGAGGGCATTCAAGCCAAATGTAATAAATATATAAAATGTTTATATCCTCTTATAAACAGAAAATCCAAACTTTGTTTGAAGAACAAACTTCTAATATTCAAACAAATCTTTAGACCGGCCATGCTTTATGCTGTGCCAATATGGTCTAGTTGTTGTGCTACTAGGAAAAAAGCACTTCAAAGGATTCAGAACAAAGTTCTGAAAATGATTTTGAAGCTGCCACCCTGGTTCAGTACTATTGAATTACATAGAATTTCAAACGTTGAGACTCTAGAAGAAATGTCCAACAAAATAATTCATAATTTTAGACAAAAATCATCGCAGTCTTCAATTGCAATGATCAATTCTCTCTATAGATAAGAACTAGTTTTAAGAAATCAATAATTATTCTTACACGCAGGCAAAAAGGAACCCTGTTAAAAATACTGAATAGACAAAGTAAAAATAATATTAACACAATTAGATATAAATGATAGCATATAAGGTTGAAATGTTAATTACTTAGCAGGATCACCTAGGTTAATATATGAATGTAAAATAATGTAAAAATTTGGAATAAATAAGGAGTTAAAAAAAAAGAGCTTTTTGACGTTTAATTTGCGCACAGTCTGCAAGATTTGAATCGAAGCAGTTATCTGTCGGAGGTCATGAGTAAGAAGCTTGTCGGAAAACCAAACCGTGCAAAACTCATGCGCGTCTATGTTTAGACAGCAAGAAAGACGATAAAACCAGTCGAAAAGTTCCTGTTGGCGTCCTTGGGCGTGCATCAAAATTTGTGTCATTATTGCTGTCTTGCTTTGGCGTCAATTAATGCTCATGTTGACAGTCTGCATTGTGCTCTCATGCCGTGCGGTTCTATTTTCTATTTGCTGAAGGAAGTGCTATTGCTACCTAACGCTACACCAAATCTTAAACAGCACTTTTCAGTGCTAAATAATACCTACAATTTTTAGATTTCCTCTTATTCCTTTTCGATCCTTGTTAGGCCCTTCGGGTAACCCGGCTTGGATATCGCATTGGAAAATTCCTCTTCGGTCCCTCGGATTCTTATAGTTATCTGCTTGGACGTCGATTTGGAGCAAATTACTCTGCCACTATGGCAAATAAGCGCAAACGAAAAGGGCAATCTATTGATTTGCCTGCAAATCAAATAAATGTGAGTAATCAATTTGATATGCTCACAGATGATGAGAGTGATCCATCATCTAATCAAAATTTGAACAAACTTTCTCGATTGAGAAAGGAAAAAGTTCCCCCTATTGTGGTGGCAATTTCGGATTTCCATGCTTTTCGCAAGGAAATCTTAACATTTGTTGAAGGTGTGAAATATTCCCTTCAAATCTCCAGACGAGGTGAATGCCGTTTGCATGCTGAAACCTTGGACGGATTCAAACGCCTTCTTGAGTATCTTACTCAGAAGAACCACAATTTCTTCACTTACGACACCAAAGCTGAGCGTCTTTTCAAGGTTGTCTTGAAAGGACTGCCCAGTGGTGAATCTCTCGATGAAATTAAAAACGAGTTAATAAAATTACTTGGAATTAGCCCAGTCCAAGTAATTAAGATGAAAATGAAATCCCGGCCTGGCGATTCTCGCAAAGGGATTTCAAACGATCTCTACTTAGTTCACTTCAAGGCAAGTGAACTTAACAACCTTAAGGCTTTAGAAAAAGCAAGCCTTTTGCTCCATGTCAGAGTGAAGTGGGAACATTTCAGGAAGACTGGAGCCAATTTCCAAAGCCTCACCCAATGCCGTAAGTGCCAGGGTTGGGGTCACGGAACAAAGCATTGCCATATGGTTGGTAAATGCATGAATTGTGGTGATTCCTCACACACTAAGGACGACTGTCCTGTGAAGGAAGATCCTCAAAAATTCAAATGTTCAAATTGTGGTGAAAACCATAAATCAAATTTTTGGGAGTGCAAGACTCGCAAAGCAATTTTGCAGTCACGCACTAAACGCCAGGTAGGAAACAATATACGTTCCCGACCAGCTACTACCCATTCTGCAGCTGTTAACAACGATCAGCAAAGAACTAATTCCTACCAAACCGTCGGTAGAAACAGCGGACAGGTTTTTCCATCCGCAACTGTAACTTCAAACGCTCAACGAGGAGTAAATACTATTTCGATACCTGCAGGTACCAACAGGGTTCAATCTTCAAACCCTACATTCTTACCCAACCGTGTTGTTAACAATGTTCAACATGTAAATGGACCTACCTACGCTGCCGTTGCAGCGGGTAGAAACCAAAACCAAAATTCCCACGGGACTTCTGATGAATTTGATTTAGGTAACATATCCGCTCCTAAATTAGAATTTTTACAGCAATCGTTAATCGACATGATAACCGATATGCTAAAAACTAATTCCATGTTTGAAGCTATCCAAACTGGTATTAAATTTGCCAATAATATTGTCATGACATTGAAGTTCAGTAATGGATTTTAAGTCATTAAATATTTTGAATTGGAATGCTCGATCCATCAGAGATAACGAGGATGAGCTATTTAATTTTTTAAGAGTTCATAACGTGCATATTGCTGTTATAACTGAGACTTATCTCAAACCTGCCCATAAGGTCAAAAGAGATCCAAATTATTTTGTCTACCGAAATGATCGCCTTAATGGAGCTGGTGGTGGCGTTGCCATCATTGTCCATAGGCGTATCAAACATCACATTCTTTCTTCATTTGAAACCAAAGTTTTTGAAACTTTGGGGGTTTCAGTTGAAACAAAATTTGGCCAATTTACTTTTATAGCTGCCTACTTGCCTTTCCAATGCACTGGTCAGCAAAAGAACTGGCTCAAGGGTGACCTCCAGAAACTTACCCGTCATAGGTCTAAATTCTTCGTTATTGGTGATTTCAATGCAAAACACCGCTCATGGAATAATTCGCAAAGCAATGCCAATGGTAATATACTTTTTGATCATTGTTCCGCAGGCTACTACACTATTCAATACCCAAACAGCCCAACTTGCTTTTCTTCAGCCAGAAATCCCTCAACTATTGATTTGGTCCTAACTGATTCATGTCAACTTTGTAGTCAATTGATTACCCATGCTGACTTTGGTTCTGATCACCTTCCAGTTACATTTGAAATATCTCAAGAAATCATTTCTAATTCCATCAGTTCTACTTTCAACTACCATAGAGCTAATTGGGATCAATATCGAACATCTATGGAACACAACTTTGATCCTAATGTTCCATTGCAAACAAAAAATGAAATTAATAATGCTCTTGAATCTCTGGCTTTCTCAATAAATAGAGCAAGAGCTGCTTCAATGCCAAAATGCGAGGTTAAATTCGATTCAGTTATAATTGATGACGATCTTCAGCTCTTGATTCGTCTGAAAAATGTACGTAGGCGTCAATATCAAAGAACACGTGATCCCGCTATGAAAGTCATATGGCGAGATTTACAAAAACAAATTAAAAAACGCTTCTCTGCCCTGAGGAACAAACATTTTGAAAATAATGTGTCAAAATTAGATCCGAGTTCCAAACCTTTCTGGAAACTCTCTAAAATATTGAAAAAACCTCAAAAGCCTATACCAGCGCTTAAGGAAGGTGATAAAATTTTGCTCACAAATGCGGAAAAAGCTCAAAAACTTGTTAAGCAGTTTGAGAGCTCCCATAATT
>JAHHFK020000643.1:0-54598 GCA_024533555.2 Aedes koreicus
TTAAACGTCCAAGAATGTTTAACATGAATCACAATACCTCACCTGATAATGAGGAAGAATATGCTGAGGAGTACGAGGAGGAAGTTGTGGATGAAGTATCCAATGATTCTTCATTTCAGAGATATATGAAAGAATATGGTCAACACAATGACGAAAACACAGATTTTGATGAAGACAATGCAGAGTTTAATTTAAACTTTACATTGCCATATTTTCTATATTATGGCAATCCATTGAAACCAATTAAAGTTTTAGTGGACACTGGGTCAAATAATAATTATATACACCCAAAATACACGACAACCTTTCAAAATTTGAAAAAGCCATTTAAAGTTTCATGAGTAGGAGGTAATATCACAATTGATAAGTTTTCGCGTGGTTAATTTTTTTGGCCGTACAGTAACATTGATGATAGATTCTACCATATGAAAGAATTAAAAACATTTGATGCAGTTACAGGCCACGACACACTTAAAGAACTCAAAGGTATTATTGATACGTCCGCAGAAAAAATAAAAGGTAACTTAGAAAATTTTACAGTATTCGGTAATTTTTTACCGAAATTTCAACAGCTGAACGTGCGGTAGTCCGATTTAACGGATTTCGGTAAAATTTGACAAGTTCCGGTAATTTCTTTACCGGAATACTGTAGGATTTCACCGAAATCCGGTAAATCGGATTACCGAACGTTCAGCTGTTGAAAGTTCGGTAAAAAATAAGCGAATACTGTAAAATTTTCCGAGTAAGTACTCTACGAAATTTCATACTACTGTGTTCAAAAAATAGGGTGACTTTTGTTATTTTTCAAAAAATCTTTATTTAATCATCAAAATCTATTTCGTCACCTTCAAAGTAGTCCCCCTCTGATGCAATGCACTTATGCCAGCGTTTTTTTTTTCAATCCTCGAAGCAGGCCATATAGTCGGCTTCCGGGATGCCCCTCAATGCGCGCAGCGATTCTTGTTGAATCTCTTCAATCGATACAAAACGGTGTCCTCGAAGTGGTCTTTTGAGTTTTGGGAATAGCCAGAAGTCACACGGAGCCAAATCCGGTGAATACGGTGGTTGTGGAGCGATATGAGTCGAATTTTTGGCAAAAAACTCACGAAGAACGAGTGCGTTGTTTTTCAAAAAAATTGAGCGATTTCGGCACCAAACGCGATTTGACTCTTCTGAGGCCCAATTGATCAAAAAATCGATTGAATCGGTCCAATTGAGATGCCAAGCATTTCGGCAAGGTCTCTAATTGTTAATCGACGATTTTCAAACACTAACTCTTTGATTTTCTTCACGTGTTGCTCATCAGTTGACGTCGATTGCCGTCCTGGCCGTTGCAAGTCTTCAACGCGTTCTCGACCGTCTTTGAAGTCATTGTACCACTTGTAAACATTTTTTTTCGACATGGCTGACTCACCGAAGGCTTTCTGCACCATCCTCAACGTTTCAGCAACAGAAATATCGTCCCGCAAACAAAATGTAATGGCACTTCTTTGCTCAACATATATGTAAAAGTTTTTGGTAAAATGGTGAAGTATTGTATGTATGTATGGTAGCCACCATCCCTTCTAGCCCTTGGCTTGGATGCAGCTCCACTTAATAGCAAGATCAAATTGAGCCACCGATCTGAATTCAAAATATCGCTGTATGAAGGGCCAAAAACGGAGGGGTGGACCCGTAAGCAGAGACACTCACGCGAAATCCACGGGAAATTAAGAATCTCCTTCCAACGATACGATCCAACAAATCGAATAACCCAATTCGCAATACTTATTAAGCTTTCTACAGGATGGCTTGTTAAGAAGGGCGCGTCACTCTCACTGAAACCGTTGGAGTAGAATTCACAGCATCATAATCGAATCGGTAGGATAAAGAAAATGATAATGTTCATTCCCTCCTAGACTCAGGCAGTCAATCAAACCATCGTCCAGTTTCAGCTTGAATGATACCCTGATGCTCCCTCCCAACCCAGTATTTATTATATATATAATGTAAATAATATGACATAATATTCAATATATGTATTATGGAATAGTGCAATGAAATATACAAGAATATTTAACTCAAATATGTCATAGATGGAATTCGTCATCCTGTAATTTTAATATGGTTATAAATAGAATAATATGATGAAATAATTAAAATAGTGATAATAATATGCAATAAAAAGATAATAATATGCAGCTTGGTGCTTTTTTACAGCTCAATCAGTGGCAGATGAATGTAATTCTGGAATGTGAAGGTCATATTGCAATTAAACAAAACATAAAACATTTAATTATACATAAAATTATAAAAAATATGTATGTATTTATGACATATGTATGTATAATCAGCAGAACGAAGAGCATTTATAAATTTTAAAATTAGTATCCAATAATGTAAATCAATAGAAAAATACCTTATGGTACAATGTAATAAAATATCTATATAACCTGGAATCACCTTCCTTGTAACCTTGAAGCAGATAAAATTTCATAATTATTATTATTATTTTTCCAATGAATATAATAATGATATGAAATAAGAATTAGAAGCAGCTATATGATGAATGTATACTGAAATGTAATGGTAATATTATCGATGACATGAATGGTTGTAAATAATATAATATGAGGAAATAACTGAAACAATGATAGACATATGAAAATTATATGCTGCTTGGTGCCTCATTACAGCTCAATCATTGGTAGTTGAATGTAACTCCGGAATGGGAAACCTTTTTGGCCAAACCATGTCGTAATTAAATGAAGTACAAACATGCATTATGGCATGTTATGTACGTATATAACATATGGGTCATAATCAGCAGAATTGAAAAGCATTTATTAATTTTAATAATATCCAATGATCTAATTTAATAGAAAAGATCCTTGAGCTACAATGACAAAAAAATAGCTATACTATCTGGAACAAACTTCCTTGTACTCTTGAAGCAGATAGAATTTAATTATTATTATTATTATTTTTAATAATAATTTCAATATGTTTTTAATAATATACCATGATGAAAATAATACGATGTTGCAATAAAATACTAAATAATGTATATATAATAATAAAATGCAGCCATTTGCCTCTTCGGCAGCGGTGTTAGTTGCTTTAAACTCTGAAATAACGGAAATTTCCAATGTGATATAATGAAACATAGTTGATCTCCTGGCAGCCGTTTTGCTAGGAAAATGTAAGCAAACAATAAGGCGAAATAAATTCCCTATGAATATGATTATTGCCTAAAAACGGAAGCTTAATAAATCTAAAATAAAAAGAAATAAAAATAAAAACAAGAGGAAATTTGATTTATCCGCTAACTTTTGTTTCCCACTGGGCCCATAAATGATTCTTTATGCCTGTCTAATAGAAGATGTACGATCAATGTTAGGTTTTGTATTTTTAATTGTCTTATGATAAAAGAAGGGAAAAAATTGCATTAAAAACCATCGTATCTTTTCATATACATAGCGTGAGTTAGGTTGGCTTAGACTCATAACGATGCATAAATGCGAAGCTGAAAATAGCATTAAAAATATTGTGAAGGTTTTGTGATAATATAAAATTATAATAACCATTATATTTGTTATGTCTGCAGATTGTGGTCCTGCTACAATTGTAAACGGACTTGCATTATCATAGCCACGAGGGAAAAAATAATCTTAAATTATTATACCTGAAATTAGCACTGAAATTATTATTATCTGAAATTAGCACCGTCGGACCGTATTAAGAATACTTCCATTTTTCGTGGTAGGGTAAGATTTCAGCATACTACCTTACCTTACCTTACCGCACCTCCTTGGTGGACACAGACGCTCGGCACGCACCTCCTCAATCTAGCTGAAGTCAGAAGGACAACAGTGCCCAGGCTGCACTACCAGCTAAGTACGCAACCCTTAGCTGGCGGTCTTTGTCATCTCTTGACCCGTGGAAGCATGAGGTAGGAACTTGTGAGGACCAGGGCTATGTTGCGGGGACGCACGCTCCCTGCCCGTTGTCGACTCACCATTTTGCAGCCCACATCGAAAACAACAAGGTCCATTAAATGAATTAGAGAACTAGGTTTCATTTGAGAAAATAATCAGGTAGAACACGATGCACCAGTACCATGGAACTTATTTAAATGAATGACTACCTGAAGGTCATCCTAAATTGTCTTATCTTGTAATTATTTTGGTCATCAAGGTCATTCATATCTGATGTTATACCATCAATGACATCATTGTTCCAATGACATTTACAAATGTAATCACGTCCATGGGTCTAACCAAGATAACATGATATTCCTATCATGGCCACTGACACCTGATGACATTATCAGTTACGAACACAATTTCACTGAAGACCATACTGAGGCTACTTTTCTGATGAGTCCAAAACCACCAGAAATCAAATGGAGTCATCATCCAGAAGGCATGATAACCCAATCATTATTCCCCTGATATTCATAAAACCTTGAGGACAGCACCTACTTTTTTGTCTAATTTAAGGAATAGAAATTATCCATAAAAGCAATAAAAATCCTAAAATTAAGCATTTTATGAAATTTCTCTCTTTATTCATCCATTGATATCTCTACTGAGGAATTTGTTATATTGATATTTTGTAGTTCACGCCAATGATATCATCTATTTGATCCGTTTTCCCAAATTCTAAAAATAAGACTCATCAAATAACAAAAAATCTATGGAAATATTCAACAAATAGACAAAAATAAAACAGAAAACATTCCTGAAAAAAAAATAGAACTTATGATCCAAATTCTACAGCATATGAAAAGTCATATGAAATTTCGAAACGTAAAAAAGTAGCTACAAAAAAATCTAAAATCAAAGAAGATCACCTCGCCCAGGGTATTGATACTCTATGAGGAAGAAAAATAAACTGTACGTATCTCAAAATATCGCCTTTTCTCACGGAGAAACTTTGCTCAAGACACCCTGCGTACAACGCACAATTCCAGTGAGTTAGAGGTTCATTCCGTGTTTTTTTCTGGTTCTGCTCCAATGTGTGGGCGGCGTTGTGCAAATAGCTAATGGCGTTGTGAAACCAAAAATATAAAGAAACTTTATATAAACATCAAAGCAAACCGTTTTATCCGGAGTGGGTAGGTTGTGGTTGATTCTTAGAGGGTATCATTTCAGCATTAAGATTTCTAGAAATAGGGTAACTTTTTATAGTAATTCTCATTGTTTCTATATTTATCCTACCATATATCAAAAGATTGGAGAGGAAATTTTTTAGTTTGTTGTCGTCATAATGTTTGCTAACGTTTAATAATGACAAACGTTAAAAACAAGCCCAGTCACATATTTAATTTAGGATTGTATAGGATGAATTTCGTAGTGATGAGATTATTATAGGAACATCTTCCCTATAATTGGGACTCCGGCACTTTGTAATGTTTCAACCAGCACTAGAATATTTCAATTAAAGCGTGTTCGGAAATAAATTTTGTATCATCACACGATACCGTTCGTGGACTTAACAGAATTCCAAACAAATATTTTTCTCTTAACTCTCCTCCCATTTTCTAACAATCAGCCTTCATTATTGTCCAAAATTTCTCGATCGGTCGGAGCTCTGGAAAGTTTGGAGCATTAATGTCACGAGATACCACAATGACAAAATTTTCCTCTTACCATTTCTTCGTCACTGTTGAGTAGTGGCTCAGTGCCAAATCAGGCCAACAGGGTGAGAACGTTGCTTTTGAAGTGGCAATAGGCGTACAACTGAAGAAGTCTGCACATTGTAGACGAAATACGCGTACTTGTCAAGTTAAGCAGAAAGGATAGTTGGAATGAAATGAAAATTATCTTTTTTCCCATTTTCTAGTTCTGGTAATCCACTAAAAAGCTCACACTCACCAGGATCTTGTATGTTTGGTTAAAAACGAATCATATAGCTTTCGGGCCCGACTTTCCGTTTTGTCAAGCCCTTCATCATCTCGGCGGGCTTCCCTCTGGGCTTTGAATGACCTCAGTCCACATCTTACTTTAACTTCCTGCACAGCTGACTTAGCTACATTCACTATTTTGGCAACATCCCTGACCGACATGTTGGGCTTCCTCTTCTATACTTACTCCACTTGTTTCTCATCTTGTTTGTCGCGTGTTATCCTTTTCGACTGCTTGGTTGGCTTCATCTGAACTGTTTTGGTTTGTAGAACCTTGCTGATGAAATTTGACACTGTTTGTTGCGTCACCCCGAAGAAATCCGCGATTGTTTTCTGTGAAAGATTAGGATTAGGAACGACTTGTCCAATATAAAATTTCGCAGCTCCTGTTGTCGAGACGTCATTTTCAAAACTTCAGTTAAAAAGTAAACAATATGCACATCGGCGCGAAGGTGGCAGAACCAACTGACAGCTTAACCATACACTGAATGAAATTCTTACGTTGACTCAGACCACTGACGCGACAAAATTACAAACAATATTTTCGGACTCATTTTATATTCCATTCCTGGGATTAGGTTGACAATTTTTTAATTTTTTATTCCAGAGATCCCAAGCAACCCACAAGTTTTATAACGGTTAAAAATACTTGTATATCATGTATTATAACCAAATCTACTCGGTTATAAAGAAGCATACTCAACATAAAAGCATGAAGCTGTGTTATTCGGGATAAATTGCCATTCAAAAGCTTGGTAAACCCGCATCCGACTACAACTCCTATCGACCCATCGCGATGTTATTGTGTGTTTGAAAATTGTTGGAGAAAATGTTCCTTTTCCGTCTGGGTTTCGACAATGGGTTGAGACAAAACAGCTAAAAGCGAGCAAATGGCTTCCTTATTCTTGGATGTCAAGGGGGATTTTGATTCAGTATCTGTTAAAACTTTATCAAATAAACTACACGCTTGTGGCTTTTCACCATTAATGAACAATTTTTTGTACAATTTGCTGTCAGAAAAACATATGAGCTTTTCTCATGGAAACTCTACAGCTCCCCGATTTATCCACATGGGTCTCCCCTAAGGATCAAGTATACGCATTCTTTTGTATATTTTTTATGTCAAAGCTATTGATGTTTGTCTAAGTGATCACTGCACATTGAGACAACTGGCATTATGGTGTAATGGGGTCGAGCTGCAAGAACCCTTACAAAATACCTTAGACAATTTGTCTACTTGGGCTCTAGAGCTAGGTATCGAATTCTCCAAAGAAAAAACTGTTTTGGTGTTTTTTTTTTGTTCTAGGAAATAAATTGAAGCATTAGATACAGCAGGTACAGCACATCACATGTAATTTAAATATCTTGGGATCTGGTTTGATTCTAAGTGTACTTGGAGATCCCACATTGAGTATCTGAAGCGAAAGTGGCAGGAATAGATCAACCTTCTCTGTACAATTACCGAGACCTGGTGGGAAGCATATCCGCCAGATCTTGTCACGTTGTACCAGACAACGGTTTTGTTGGTTTAATGGGATAGTTTTTGTTTTCAATTGACGGCTTGGCCCCTGGTTATCAAACTGGAACGTATTCAGTATCGATGGCTGTGTAATACGTTACGTTGCATGCACTCGACTCATACGATTAGTCTTGAAGTGCTGGCTGACATGTTGCCACTCTCGGAACGGGTTTCGGAATTATCTCTCCAGCCTTAGCTGGTACATCTCATAGCCGTCATGCAACAACGAAAAAACTGGCAATTTCACTATCACGAGAAGAAACGAACTACCATGAGCTGTTTTGTAATATTTTTCAAACATCATACAGCCATAAGATTTTTTCTTATAGTATTTTGTCTCAAATATTTTCATTTTTTATGAAATTAGCCAAGCATAGAGTAAAATATTAATTAAAAAGTATGCATCAAAATGACAATTATATGAATAAACGTGCATATAATTGCGATAACAAAAAAAAAAACTGTCACGTTTTATCATGACGAAAAAATCGATGACATTTTGAAGGAATCTCAATAATCGTTTCCTTGCCAAGGAGATTATCAGGTGTGTTTCGGTAAACATCGTATGACATTTTTCATTGAGAATGACATTGGTTCCTCACCAGATGTGAGGTTATGAATCCCCAGTTATTCGAAAACCCTAAGAAGCTCCTTGAGCTGAATTCTCAAACTCGCTTTCTAACTTTTTACCACTTGTACATACCACAGGATGTCAGCCCTTAGGCGAAATATTCCCAATCGTGTTTTTTTTCTCCGACTTCGGCAATTCGATTCTTTGTTAATTATCTATGAAGCAGCTGCTCATTGGAATTCCTCCTAAGATTGTTCCGATGATATTTGCTACAAAGTTTGTCCAAGTTGATAAAACGATCTTCACTGGTGGATCATTAATAGTGGTGTCAACTGGCGTTGGTATACACAACGAAAGTCATAGCTCCACTCAAAAACCTTGAGCTACTTTCTCCGTTTATTTTACTGAATTTGCAATAAAATTTACGCTAGAATCTATTGCCTTATATACACCAGATCAGTACTTCATTTTCCAGGATAGTCTCAGTTTTATAGACGCTTTTCGCTCCTTAAGGCCGGTAAAGCACTCCTTGCATTTTCTGATGAAAATACAAGAGTTTCTAAGTGCTTTATCTACGCATTATTTTATCATAACCTTTGTATGGATCCCACCGCATTGTTCGATTTTGGGCAATGAGAGAGTGGACACGTTTGGAAGGGTGGGCGCTATGGAAGATTTACGACCGACAAATCGACTTAAAAGATTTTTTCCTTATTTTACGCCAACAGTCACTCGTTAGCTGGCAGTACAAATGGAGTTAAGGAGATTTGAGGCGATGCTAACATTTTATGATTCCTAAGGTGTCGAAGAGATCTTAGTTTTGGGGATGGATGTGTGTCGAGACATCATTCATGTGATGTTTCGCCTCATGTCTAATTATTCTTTAAACGCTTCATCTATACAATACAGTAATTTTTTTTTTATTTTAATTTGTTCCAATAATGTGGCAGCATTGAATTTTGCCTTTAATTGCAGCAAGTTCAATATAAAATTAAACTAGGTGGAAATTACATTTGAATTTAGTTCTACACGATTAGTAAATATCTCATGTAATTTTTAAGTGAATAGAATTTATGCAGTCTTGGTGAAATCAAATTCATTTTGTATATAAATAACTGTTTATAAATGCACTGTTATTTGATAACAAAACCAATTTTCTGAAAAGAAAACACACAAGTAATCGAGAATCTGCCAAAAAACCACTGTTGAGTAAATAAATTTGGTTTCGTCAACTTAATTTTCTCAGTAACATTGCTCCATTCTTGCTTCGATTTTCAAAGCAATATTAGGATCCTTTTGAGGACTTCAGCAGTTTGACAGCAATATAAGATTGGTCTTGCCTCAGAAGTATAAAATGTGAATTTATTTCTCATTTATAAACAATAATAATATGGCATCAACGCTGATATATCGGTTCCCTTCATTTTGCGTTCATCAACGAATGACAGCTCATAGAAGAAAATAAAAAAAAAGAGTGCCATGGTTTATCGATTTTGGTGAATTAACATTTAGATTTACACGGTTACGTATACTTCAATTTTTATAAATTGAAAAAAAAAAAACCAACACTTCAAATTATTATGCATCATATATTGTAGCACATATTTGATTGAAAATGCTTGTGTTCTTGTATATTTTTCAATACTCAATTCCGTGTATTTTTCGGCTTACATCAAGTGTAACCTTAATATTTTGTTGTTGTGCGTTTTGGGCTGAGTGACAGCAATCTCTGTGAATGTGGACAAGGTTAACAGGACGCAAATCGTGGAACTTGGTCTTGTTCTGAGCATTATGCAGTCAGATCTAGCTCGAGGTAGACAACCCAATTTACCGATTCGAAAAAAATTGGCTCTACGTGATCTGATGCTTGTGAAACTCCTATACATGTTTATTTTTTTATTAAAATTAGCCTAAGATTGTAGTTTTTGTAACCAGTAAGGTTAGTTTTAGTGTTTTGATCTCTGTGTTTTTATTTTTCCTTAAAATTGTGTTAGTTTAAAATTGTATAGAAGTAAAGTTAGACCATTTAAAAATAAAAATATACACAGTTAAAATTATTTTGTAATTTTCAATCTATTTTCATGCACATAAAAAGAGCATGCAAATAACTTCAAAATCGCATGAAGCTTTAAATTTACACGACTTGAAAATCACATGTTGTAATATTTGCTGGATTGAATTTTACATGACCTACATTAGATACTCGAATCGTTGATTATTACATCCAAATGTATGTTTTCACATGAGAGCGGAAGAGATAATGATCGAGAGAGATAATTGGCTTATTGATTTCCCCAACCAATAACTTGATTATCGAAACATGCAAGCCATGGGCGTCAAGTGGCGGGAGGAATCGTAAATAATGAAAAATATCAATTTCAAAATTATTCGACATTCATTTCTTTGAAAAACAAAAACATTTAGGCGGTGGGTGCGGTTCATGTTTCCAACATGACAAAAGGTTAATCAAATGCTTTCCAAAAAACTGGTAAGTTTCATTCAATTTATCTTCATATAATGAGAAGATTCAGGTTGCTGCGATGGGCGAATCCGGATAAGTATCAGTGAACAGCTCAAAACACAATGGATTCTGAAACAGCAATTAAATCTGCTTCACACGATTCGACAATTGTTACTTCATATATTATTTACTATTAGTAACGAGAGTAAACTACTTGAAATGTCAAAAATGTCCTCTTTTGTCCTCCGATCTTGAACGCCGAATGACAGGTAAACGAGAATAGCAGCACGGAAGCTCATTCGAAAAAAAAATAAATGTAAGAAGGTTTATATTTACACGATCATGTAAATTAAAATGAATATGCATTGGAAAACGTGTTCAGTGAGATTTATTATCCTTGCAACGTGTACTAATGTATGATCCGATGGAAATACACGTATTTTTCAATGTTTATTAATGCTCCAAATATGTGCATAAATTTTAATTTAAAATTCAACTAAGCGCTGGATTACATTGATATATTTTTACCATTTGAACGTTTTACGTCACATGTAATTTTCATTATTTTTTGCTGTGTAGGAAACTGTGCAATATTGTCAAATATTTGCCTTTCAACTTTTCCGTCTCGTAATACGCAAACTCTTGTAGTAAAGTTTTCGTGAATCCGGTTGTTGTAATAGTATTTGTGGTAACACTCTCGCTCATCTTAGACTGTAGCAATCTAATTTCCAGTTTCTGCTTCATCGTCAGAGTCTCAAACTCGTCGTCTGCTTTCTCATCTTCACGTGGCTCTTCCATGCGAACCATAGGATCTGGTTCGGAGCCATTTAGTCGCTTCAGAATGTTGGCAGCCTGGTTGATCAAAGTTGTCCTTGGCGTCTTGAAGAATATTCCGAAATCTTTTTGGATTGACGACTTGACTCCTGGGTTACTCAAAAACGCAAAAAGATCTGTATACTCGAATCGCCTTTCTGCGATGCGCTCTTTAAGTGCTTCGAAAAGCTCATCAGCAATACGCGTACCCGGGAATGAGAGTTGCTCGAGTATAAACTGTAAAGCCACGTCTGCTTCGTTCAACTGCAATCTTTTCTGCACAAACATTGTACAGCAGCACTCACGGGCTCAAAAGCGTCTATGATCTCTCTGACGAAATCCATTTCTTCTTCATTGATATTCACTTTTGTCATTCCGTTTAGATCATCGCCTTTTGTACCGTGTTCCTGACCTCATAAAACCTATCCAGCATTTACAGTAAACTGTTCCATCTTGTATTTCCATCCTTAATCAAAGGCTTCTCATGGCCAAACTCCTGCTTGACGTATTTTTGAAGTGTTATGTCATCGTTCTTTACTGGTGACTTGCGGAAAATTTTCACAACATCCCGGACTTTTTTGATGGTAAGCCAGTACTCCGGTCAGAGCGTTTCTTCGCTTGCTTTCTGGAGTGTGAATGACTCGCAGTCACTATCATCATCGGACGCAGATGTCGCAGAATCAGACTCATTGGAATCTGGAATATGAGAAAACGTTACAACGCTGAGATGTAAATGTAAGTGAATAAAATATACAAACCTTCTTGGTTTAGCTCACGAACGTCATTTACAGATTTGCTACGAGTATACAGCACGCTCGTTACAACCACATGTATTCCATGCGCAAGACAAACATGATGGTCCGCGGAAGTCAATTTACTGACTTTTTTCATCATGTTGTGGCTGCAACTACGTCTTCGGAGAGGGACAAACCATATTCGGACAGTACTTCTTCCAACAGTTTAACGCATTTCTCGGCGTTCGTCGATCCAACGATACGCTTGAGTCCCAAATTCCAGGTGCGCTGATTGGCAACGGCATTCACATCCATGTAGCGTCGATTCCTTGTGGAGGTCCATTCATCGATCGTGATACTTATCTTACGGTCCTGTTTCTTCATCTCCCCAAACTCGTTGCGGTATAGCCCAACCACAAAAACATGATGAGCCCGAACTCGGAGCCTTATACCCTCAGGTGACTTGGGAATATCACAGTATCTTCGTAGCCAGTAGTCCTAGCCGGATATCCTCGTAGTTGCAAATAGTGCTAAATGAAATGTTGTCTTTGGCAGCCATCTTAGCCAGAGCAGTATTAAGTGGGGTCAGTCTTGAAAAGCACTTCCCAAAAACAACCAAAAGTTCGAATTTTACTTGAGAGGAGAACTCAGAAGTTCACATTTAGTTGAAATTTTAGTTCCATTGTACTTTTTTGCTGAACATCGCAAAGACACTTCACGAACAAACAGAACTTGATTTTCTTTAAAGTGTCATTAATATTTTAAAGGAACTTAGAACTTCGAGAATAGTTTATTTTGCTATTCAACCAACCTTCTAGTTCATATGTTGATAGTTGAGAACTTGATTTGAACTTCAAAAAATCTCTAACACAAAGTTCAATAAAAGCTCTAACCGTACTTTTATTCAGCGCAAAAGTTTACAATACATCCATGTTGAACTACTTTCCTACTTTTCGAAGTACACGTAAAGTTCTGAGTAAAACTTTAGAAAATGTCAAAACGATTGTTTACATTTGAAGAGTGAGATGGTGTTGTACTTCAAGTTTGACAAGATACAAGAGCAAAGAATGGATTTTTCGAAAACATTAAAAAAGAACGGCAAATTTTATTACAACCGTAAAAAACTGTTAGCTTAATCAGCGGTTGGATAGTCATGAAGGAAATGAATATATTTTTTGGCTCAGAAAGAACTAGCACATCGGTCCCAAGCTCGGTCCCAAGTTTAATTCCAAGTAACTCAAAGAAAATCATCATTTTAGAATGCATTATAATATTTTGTTTTATAAATATATTGTAAGTGTTTTGCAAAAAAAGTCACGTTCTGAACAGTTTGAATCATTCATATTTTATAAGATCAATGGGCCAAACCAGTTTTCTCTGACTATGATTAAGCTAAAAATACTCTTTTCACTGCTGCGAGTGATTTATTCCTTATGTTCGTAAAAACATCGTTCTATACATTTATAAAACATAAACAGGACAAGATTTTATAGATAGTATAAAACACTGTTGAAATATCATTACATCAACCATGTTTTACAAAACATATTTTGTGACATAAGGATGGATTTGTTGTACAAGATTGTGGTTTCATTGCCAACGAAAAGCAAATCGTAGATACTAAGAATAGACTTTTCAATCATCGGAATTGGTATAGTAAAGAAGCTACAAACCTTTCACGCCAAGGACTAGGGTTCTAATCCTATACCTGGCTCTGTTTTATTTTTGTATGAGATTTTATTTTTTTCACCTTTTGTTTTATAAGGCTGCACATTTTGTGCTTTTTACGTCATATTAAAGTAATTGCTTATTAATAGCATGTATTTGTCATTGGACAGTATTTTCAACTTGTTTATAACAAACTGTGTTGCGTGGGATGATTCGCCCCTAAAAACGTTACTCACACCAATACATCCTCAAATATTCTGTCAAAACAACATAGTGAATCAAAACAAAAACAAAGATACAAGGTACTGAAAAGCGCAAGAGTGCATGGCAAGAGGCAGACTTCAAGGTTTACTTCGGAACTAGGGGTTCTACAACGGTTAACCAATTTCAAATCGCTAGTTACACATTGATTGTTGGCTAAATGGGATGCGCAAAATGAAGCTGTCACTCAACAAGCTAATTAATATGCAGTTTTTTTTGTTTGAATGTTTTTTTTTATCCTGCTTTATAGGAAAACAATAGCCTATCACATCACAAAATGTTTCAAATGAAAGAGAAATTGGGACCGATTACCCAAGACATACATCTCCGTCCGAAGACAATTGACCTGAAGATGATGACAGCGAAATGGAAGATTTTCAGGAAAGTGATGATGACTCATTATATTATTGATATTCATCATTTGAAATAGATAAATATAGTGCTGCATTGGATTAAATGGCTTTGAATGAGTGCATTAGGTTTCGGGCCCGCAAAACTAATTAATCACACGAATCTATAAATATAATATTGGTGATTAACCCTAATTAAAATCAGATTAAAACTACGATTGAATCTATTGTAAAAGAACATATAAAAGAATGGTAGATACTAAAGGCTATATTGTTCTCAACGATAAGGTAACATTTCAAATTATTGTTTTCCACCATAGAATCTATTGTTGATGACGATTTTACAATAGAAATGCAGGGTTGTTGTGTATCGTAACAATTAAACAATCAAGTTTTTCTCGAACAGTTTCAAACAAAAACCATTTATTTTATTGTCTTTTTACTGGTAAAATTTTCACTACAATAGACTTTATTGCCTATTAATTATACTGATAATAGTGTCGTTATAGTAGAAGTATACATGAACAGTATAGATTGCAGTTCAACAACAAAACTAATTATAAATGTATGGTTTTGTATTGTAATCCTATTGTAAATTTTTATTCGGGAAAAGGTTGCCCGTTCCGCTTATGAAGACATCCTGGCAAGCAACTTCCGAATTTTTTAAAGGTGGTGGAGGACAATATTGGTACAAAGGTATTAAGCAGTGTCTGATTGATTTGTTCGGTAAGACTCATTATAAGTAATTGTACTGACCTTATAGGGTAATCCTATTTTGGCTACTAATTTGAATTACATGGCTATATTCCCAAACACTCAAACTGAGGAGTCGTTACATAGCGTGATTCTAAATTAATCAAAACGATGTAGGATTATAGGGAACAAAAAAAGTACTAATGCATGGAATCAACGCTCAAGTAAAATCATAGCATAAACCACCCAGTCCATATGGCACAGTGGTAAGTATCCCGGTTTTAAAGAGGAGGACTATTCGAGACTAGTTTTTCTGTTCGGGACATAAACCACTGCGACCAGTAATTTGATCTAGTGTAGAACTAGTTAGTTAGTATTCATGAAAAATTAAATTTAACTAAGAAAATATCATCAAATTGAACTCAATCATCATTTCATAACACAGCACTCTAAAAAAATTTGCGGTAGAATTTGAACAAAAACAAGAACAAAAATGTTGAAAATAAATTTCTTTTGTTTTTTGGTTTTGTTGGTTTCGTTTGAGGTACTTTTTAGATAGGGAAGCGGCACCTATCTTGAGCTCAATAAGCAGACCTTCAGTGGAAATCGGTGAATATGCACTGAATACCGAACACTAAGTACACAAGTTATTCACAATTTATTCGTCCACTTACCGTTAATCGTTTAGCAACGCACAAAACATTCGATTCTGATAATTTTCTTCCAATTTAATACGGAAAAGTTGCCACTGCTATGTACCTATTTTAATAATATCACGAAAAACATTAATCCCATCTGTGTACATATGTTAATCGTACTGATTTTAATCATGAAAAAATATAAACAAGTTAACGCTCTCCACTACTACACCCAAAATTAAATTTCTCGCATGAAGTAGATCATTTGACAGCACTTTAATTGTGTTGGATAGCCTGCATATAACCAAGACAAAATGAACGGGTTTGTTTGTTATTCTTCCATGAGAATATTGACAACAAGACTCACCATAACGTTTTGCATAGAATGCTCTATGAATTGAACTAGTGTGCGTGTTGATGTGTATGCTATACAGTATGTGAGCAGTGCCGCCAAATTTAACAGAGATGGAAAAATATTATTGAATGTGGGATTTTATTTCTCGGTAAATATTGAAAAAATCTACAATTAGAAGCATGTTATTATTTATTTAATCTATGGAAAAATAAAATAGTTTAACTTTGGGCGATTTGTAGCACTCCCACAAAACAGGTGATATGGATGTACTGCCAAACCCATTTCATTCGAATAAGAGTCATAATAAAATAGTTTGGCAACATCAAGCGATTACGTCGATTGTAAACACGGTTCAGAATAGGTGCAAGCGTATTTAAATTATTGTGAAAATTAATCCCATAGTTTTCTCGTATTTTATCACGTATTCGTAGATTCTCGTGTGGCTAGTGTAATAAGTGAAGTGTGATTTTTATGGTTTGTGCAATTACGCAACGAAAATATGTGAGGATAAAGTGCAATTAAAGAGAAAACTTGGAGTCTGGCTCGGGTATATTCCCTAGTACGGTTAGATCAATACGACGAATTTGTTGTGCAAAGGTAAGAAATTGTGTTGAAAATCTGACTGCTCATTATTTTTACGAAATTTAAGTCTCCGAAACGTTTTTGTAGCTTTTAATTATATTCAAGACCTAATTTTATTTGCCAGGATTATATATTTTTGGTTACTGCGTCCGTTTATTGGAGAAATTAAACATCTTTTTACGTTTGAAGTTGGATGACTGCAGAATGTGATGAATATATGTACTATGGTGAACATAGGTTCCGCTTCCCTATCCAGCCTATTTCATTATTCAATATGCTCCACGTGCACATCAACGAACATTGTAGGTGGTTTTCTAAGTGATTTGTAGACCTTCTTTGAAAAAAAGTCAATTTTATTTCAAAGTGTTTTTGTAAGAACCAGTAAGAAAGTTCTAAGATTAGATGTTTTTTATCTTGCCCTGAACTCGAGCTCACATCAATTTTCCAATCAAGTAGACAAATATGATTATCATACATTGCTGACATTTTCGTCTTAATGGAAGTCCCCAAACATCTCCCCTCCGCCTGCTACCTAACCCGATGAAATTTAGAGGATATAATCGTGCCTGATGAACTTTTCATAAAGCCCTCCGAAACAGCTTAACGAAAACTTTTTCATCTCCTTGTGTGTCATACCTGATACATTTCATCCTCGCCGGGCGGGTCCAAACATTCGAATTCACAGCATCGTTCTCCCACTCGGAACTTTTTACAAAACTGAAAAGAAAAGACGAAGAAAATAAAATCGTTATAAGTAAACATCCGGTTGCCTGGCGATGGTAAAATATGCATTGGGGTTCAATTTAGTTGCTGAATGGAGCCGTGTCATCTTAGCTGTCTGTTTGTTAAAGAATGAGAGGGAGCTATTGGAAATAGAAAATAAAAACTTTTCGATTTGTCGGAAAAAAAGCCTTAACAAGGAGAAAACTAATAATAAACAACACAACTTGAAGTAGCTAGGTAGCTGATGAAAAAATCAAACTTTCCTCACTTCGTTATAAAGTGCTAAATTTGACGCAACATCACATAGGTTTTCAACCGGCAGTAGGGTAGAGTACTACAGCATAAACGCCCGTTTCCGGCACATCGGAGTGGAACTTCAAATTATCAATGATTTCAATATGACATACTAAATCACGCAATTGTCACGTAAGTTCAATTCAATAGCAACAAATAATGTATTGATAAACGTATTTTATGAATGCTTACATCCTTTAAGCTCAAAAACGAAACGATCACTCCAAATGAAGTCATACCTAATGTTAACGGTCATTTTGAATTGAATGATATTTTTCAAATTATTTTGACTACGTCCTTTTGTTTACACATTTCTGTACGTCAAAGCATAAAAAAAATAGTTGCTGGTTAACTTTCAAATGCGTGGTCTTACCGGTACACTGTGTGTGGAATCTCTATAAGAAAAATGGCCAAGCAAGAGAGTCTGAACGTTGGAGCGGTACGAACTGTGTTTGTTTTGACTCGCTGTTTCTATCGACTGTTTTTATTTATTGTTTAGCTGTGTAATCGTTCGTGATAATTACATTAACGTACCGTTTTGAACGTCTTTCGACCTGTACTCGCGCGCGATAGCAAAAATTCGTACATTGTCGTCGTGTTTTGCTGTTTTGTTCATGTGAGTGCATTGTTGTGGTATTGCAAGTGAAACCGTGGAATCTTTCTCTTCTTCCCTACCACCACGCATTTTTTTTCGACCGCTGCGCCATCTGGAAGATTTTTCTGGCAGCAATTGCTTGCAAGTTCACGCATTCTTTCACCACGCTACGCTTGTTGATTGCATACCCAAAGGCTACTCGACTTCTCTCACCACGCTAACGCTTTGCGATAATTTCAATCGCTCTACTAGCAACAACATGAAAAGCACGTGCAAATCCTGTGAAAGCGAGATTTCAGAAATGAAACTCACCTGCCAAGGCTTTTGCAATGCGGAATATCATCCTCGATGCGGTGGCATTTCTACATCTGTTTTGGATGAAATCAGCAAATACCATCAGTTATTTTGGCTTTGCAAATCGTGCTCTATTTTGATGAGAGATATGCGTGTTCGCAGCTCAATTCGGTCCGCCTACGAATCTGGTCAAGAAGTTGTTCTCAGCAAGCATAACGAAATCGTCGAAACCCTTAAGTTTGAAATCATGAACGAGCTGAAAAACGAACTACGGAACAACTTTACTGCGCTTATCAACTCCAACTCATTAACGCCGAGGTCTTCGAAGCGCACCGATAATGCTAATGTTTCCGTTCGTCGTCGACTTTTCGGCAGACCAGAATCGAAAAAGCCTCCACAAGAACCTCTCATGTGTGGCTCAGCCGAGTCAGTATCCCCATCACTCGGCAATTTGGCGGCCGTAAATCAAGCTTCGAGCCGAAAGTTTTGGCTATACCTGTCACGAATTTCCCGCGATGTAACCGTCGAGCAGGTACGAGGTTTAGCAACGAATCGCCTTGGCACCGACGACGTGGAGGTTTTAAGACTAGTAGCCAACGGAAAGGACGTCAGCTCTATGTCTTTCATCTCCTTCAAAATTGGACTGAGTGCAGATCTGAAGGAAAAAGCTCTCTCATCATCAACGTGGCCGAAAGGCATCTATTTCCGGGAATTTAAGGATAGCAGATCAGCCGCAAATTTTTGGAAACCTTCCCAAACTCCGACTCTTGCATCACTTGGAAACCGTACGTCCCGAACTGTTCAGTCGGCGTCGGGAGATGGCGCCATGGAGGAGGAATAACTAAACCGCGACGCGCAGTAAACAGTACCATGGAGACCTCTTCTCAGTTCGACACAGTCCCGCCTTTTGCTGTCGTCGTTCATCGTAGTCGTCGCGGTCCTGATGTCGCTTCTGACGAAGAGGTTCTCCAAGCTGCGAATTCAGGCAAGTACCCGCAATTTGTAGAGCGTACTCTTCCTGATGAATCTTCCGATTCCAGCCTTCTTTCTCCTGCTGATGCTTCCACTAGACCGCCGTTATCAACGCCTGCCAGTCCGCTACACACCTGTCATCTCACCCATGCTCGTCATCAACATACATCGACCGTAACTTCAACCGGTCTGGGACGCACGTCACAAAGCAGTATGGAAGCCCTGGACCCTCCTAGCTCAGCTGTGCCCACTGCCGGTCTCAACGATGTTCTAATTGCTAGTTCCAGCCGTCAAAGTCGTCCCGGCCCTGGGTCTAGTGATGGGGACAGGGCTCTCCAAGCTGCCATCTATGGCAAGTATCCTTCATCTAATGACGTTGCTCGGGCTGATGCTGCCTCATCTTTCAGATCGCTGCCTGCCGAATCCTCTGCCCCCTCATTGACAGCCCTTCTGTACTACCAGAACGTAGGTGGTATCAACAGTTCGCTCGCCGAGTACCAGTTGGCATGCAGTGACGCATGCTACGATGTTTACGCCTTCACGGAAACCTGGCTTAATATAAACACATTATCGAAGCAACTGTTCGACGACACGTATTATGTCTACCGGCTAGACCGATCGTCGCTCAATAGCAACAAGAAATCTGGTGGTGGAGTTCTTCTTGCCGTGCGCTCAAAATTCAAATCTCGACTTCTGAAGCCTCCAGAAGACTCAACGGTTGAACATCTTTGGGTGGCGATATCCACTAAAACCGGGACTCTGTTTATCTGTGTGGTCTATATTCCCCCCGATCGTGTTAGCGACAGCAGCCTTATCGAAAAGCACGCTCTTTCTTTGGATTGGATCGTGTCACAAATGGGACCCAGCGACAACATCGTCATCGTGGGAGATTTTAACCTCAGCACGATTTCATGGCATATCGATACTAACGGCTTCCGCTATCCAGACAATTCCTGTTCGTCATTCAGACCGGCTTCTCTCTCCTTGCTTGATGCTTATTCTACCGCCAGACTTCGGCAAGTTAATGGCATTCCGAACGCGAATAACCGTTTGCTGGATCTATGTTTCATTAGCGAAGAATTGGGTCAAAGATGTTCCGTTCTTCAAGCTCCGACACCGCTTGTCAAAAGCTGCAGAAATCATTCCCCTCTGCTACTGACACTGGAGTTTAATCCTAAGTACAGCTTCCATGACAACATCGAAAACGTTTATTATGACTTCACCCATGCTGATTTCGAGGAAATGAACAACTTTCTCGCCGGCGTGAATTGGAACACGACCCTTGCAAACGGGGATGCGAATTTTGCTGCTTCGACTATGTGTGGTATTTTGCTGTACGCCGTTGATCAATTCGTGCCTAAGAAACTCAACCGTAAGCCTCCCAAACCTGCTTGGTCTAATTCCGACCTCAAACATTTGAAACGAGTTAAAAGGGCTGCTCTGAGGAAACACAGCAAATATCGCACCGATTCTACGAGGACAAACTACGCACGCGCCAACGACGATTACAAACACCTCAATAACAGCTTGTACAACTCTCATCAGTCTCAATTGCAGAGTCGTCTCAAAACGAAACCGAAGAGCTTTTGGCGGTTCGTGAATGAACAACGGAAGGAAACCGGTTTACCCTCCACTATGACTGACGGCACTCATGAAGCTGACTCTGTCGCGGATATCGCCAACTTGTTCCGTACGCAGTTCAGCAGTGTCTTCTGCGACGAAATTCTGGATGCCGAGGGCCTCGAAGCTGCTACTAGCAATGTTCCCCGCTTGTCTGTATTTGGCTCTGCACTCACTATCCATAGTGATATGGTGATTTCAGCCGGGAAGCAGATGAAAAACTCAACTGGATGCGGTCCTGATGGTATTCCTTCAATTGTCCTGAAGCGTTGCCTTAACACACTCGCTGCGCCCCTGGCTACGGTCTTCAATTTGTCATTAACTTCCGGTGTGTTTCCTGAATGCTGGAAAGAGTCGTTTGTTTTCCCAATACACAAAAAGGGATGCAAACGATCCGTCGCCAACTATCGTGGGATTGCTGCACTAAGTGCTGTATCCAAGCTATTCGAACTAATTGTTCTCCAAAGGCTGGTCCATGACTATTCACAGACTATTTCTCCTGACCAACACGGTTTTATGCCCAAGCGCTCGACGGCGACCAACCTTACCGTATTTACATCGTTCGTCATCCGTGAAATGGAACGCGGTCATCAAGTAGACGCCATATACACAGATCTCTCTGCGGCCTTCGATAAAATGAACCATCAGATTGCAATTTCCAAATACGACAAAATGGGGGTTCACGATCAATTGTTGAACTGGCTCCGCTCATACCTGACTGGTAGAACTATGTCTGTGAAGATTTCAGATTATGCCTCGTCCAGCTTTTCAGTAACATCCGGCGTTCCGCAAGGCAGCCACCTTGGTCCATTCCTTTTCCTGTTATATATGAACGACGTGAACTTGGTCCTCAGATGCCTGAAATTATCCTACGCGGACGACCTAAAGCTGTACTACGTCATAAAATGTCCAGAAGACGCCCATTTTCTTCAGCAGGAACTACAAGTGTTCGACGACTGGTGCCGGATCAACAGAATGTCCTTAAATGTATCCAAATGCTCGGCTATCTCCTTTGGCCGAAAACGTGCGATGTATCTCCACGACTACATCCTTCGAGGAACGCGCTTGAAACGTGAAACAACAGTCAAGGATCTGGGAGTAATGCTCGACTCCAAACTGTCATTCGAGAACCACATTGCCTATATTGTTTCTAAAGCCTCATCGCAGTTAGGATTCATCTTCCGCTTCGCAAAAAACTTCAAAGACGTTTATTGTCTGAAGGCACTATACTGCTCTTTGGTTCGTCCTTTTTTGGAGTACTGTGCTGTCGTTTGGTCCCCTTTCTACCAAAATGCAGTCCAGAGGATCGAAGCCGTTCAGCGAAGGTTTATACGCTTTGCTTTGCGACATCTTCGTTGGCAAGACCCTCGCAGATTGCCAAGTTATGAAAGTCGGTGTAAGCTCATCAACCTGGAATTGTTGGAAGGGAGGCGTATGGTGGCCAAAGCGTGTTTCGTTGGTGACCTCCTTCAGGGAAACATCGACTGTTCCACTTTACTTGGTCTCTTGAACATCAACACTCGACGACGAAACCTACGTTTACAATCTTTCTTTATAAACCGGCACTCAAGGACCAACTACGGCAAACACGAACCTGTGCTAAGCATGTGTCGCGTTTTCAACAGCTATTATAACGTGTTTAATTTTAATGTATCCCGTGAGGTTAATAAGCGTTGTTTCCGAAGATGTATGTGTTAATTGTTGTATGTAATTCAGTTTTATCTTATTGTCATTGGGATAAACATTTTTATCTGTTGACGAATCAATAAAGTACAGCACGAAGTCCTTACAGGAAGTTGCGGCCTTCCTTTAAAAATAACAACAACCGGAGGACGATGTCGTGTTTTGGCTGGATCTGACCTCAGCACATCACGCGAAGCGGTCGCTGAAGCAGATTGAGCGTTTGAATATCCCAGCCGTCCCAGACAACGCCAACCAGCTGCACCCAATTGAAAATTTGCTGGGTGAACCTGAAGTAAAGGATCTGTTCGAACAATTTTGTGGCGAAAACCGAAAAGGAACTGATCAATAAGGCAGCCAGGATGTACAAGAATATGCAAGATCTTTCTTTTCGACGGTTATGGCCAAAGGTCCGGCCAACTGCCGTAAGGCCACCGGACAGGGACTGAAGTCATTATCGGTCTATGTTTTGGTTTTTTCATTCATCCGAAATTTGTGTCTTTTTTTAATGCCAGCGTTATCAGGATGTTCTGGCCGGACTTGGAAAGCTGCCACTACTCAAATTCCACCCAACAGTGGTACCGAGAAATAGGTGTCACAGTGGTTCCCAAGAAGATTAATTCGGCAAATACGCCGAAACTAAGGCCAATTTTGGAATACTGATCAATTGCTAAGTAAGTAAACACTGAAGCAAAATGTTGGAACTGCAAATGGCCTGAAGGATTTCGAGTGGAAATAGAATTTGACAGACTGACAAGTGGGGATAGGGCTCGTACAAAAGATCATGGACCATGCACGGAGAACAGCACGATACCTACTAATGTATTCTTGTAGCATTTAAGTATGAACAATTAAACGCTTTTTAAAACAAAAACAAAAGTTTTCATTTCCGACCGAATTTGTTTAAGTGTAAAGAAAATTATGTCAGATGTTTTTAAAATGCTGAGAAATACTCAAAGAAGAATCCTGCTTATATTACCAAGAATAGAGTGATTCCCCTACAGTCATACCGTATATTTGATTTTTATAATTTCCCACATATTTTTACAAGTTAGGGCAAAAGGAGACACTGCTAAAAAGTCTAATATACTTATGAAAGCTTCTTTTGGGAACATTTTTCATTTAAAAAAAATGGAAAAAGGTATTGACAAATACGGTAATATTGTTAATAAAAACTCTTTGGAATTTATGGAAACTAAACGATACAATATCCATCGAAACAGTTTTGGCCAACATGCATTTAACAGTTATGCGCATATACATAAGTTGATCACATATGCGTATGTTGTGGGTGAAGGCTTCTTGGACATTTTTTTTTACTCAAGGTACTAACTAATCTATGACTCCCTGCGCACTTTTTTTTGCAGTACACATTTTGATTGGCACACGCGAATTTTAAAAGCCGTCCCCTAGTGATGATTAATTGCTGTGAACTTGGCAATGAACTTGATGAGGATATTATCATCGTGCGTCTCGGGGCACTCGGAGAACTTCCGCATTATGTAAACGGCTAATGTACCCACACAGTGTCGCTGTGAATAAGATGAGATTGTCGACGGCAAAGAGCAGAGGAAGACGGTCGATACGTGATACGCCACAGGTGTGGCATAACAACCCCCTCGTCCCCGTTGTCCCGGGCCTGCTGGATGTGCGGTGCGTAAATACTCACTTCACTGCTCTTCTACTGAGGCACAACCGTTTATTACCGGTCGACCTGAGCTGTTTGTGAAATCCACGACAGACTGACCGTGATGACTTGGGCTCGCGTCCCTGAAGGTTAATAGAGTATTGTGCGTTACGGATTGATAGCTTAAAAAAATCCATTTCGGTTGTAACAAGATTAAATCGTTTTGGATAACATCAAAGCATGTTTTATTTTTGGTATGCTAATTGCATATCAATAGGAATAAAGTCAGCTGTAACTTATTTTCGGAATTTGAATTCACTTATCTCTAACACAATATGATTCTGTTTGTGCGGAGAATGAAACACAACAATCTGTTAAAATCAAACTAAGACAATGGTTGAGTTATTAACTTTTCGGAATATTTAATCATATTCAATGACGACGAATTTAACACATTTTATACGGACCATTACAGGACTACGCTTGAAATATTGCTTTATCCGCTAAACAAATTTCCGGATTTCTTATCTTCAGATAACAGGATTGTTGAAAAGAAAAAAGTATCGAACCTTCATCGAAAAAATAATGTATTCAATTGGAAAACTATGAAGATTTAAACCAACGCACAGTGGGCAAAACTGGATCCAAAATCCCATTAATTTAGACGGCGCAGGGTAGAAGTCCTGAAAAATAGCTTATCTTATGGGAAAAAATGCGGGGAATCGAATGGTGTTGGTTTCATTTAGGGTTGAACACAGTAAATGTACCATTTTGCCCATTTCTCCCCTCATTTTGGAAGCAAACTAGAATTATTACCCAAAAACTAAACTTGGTGCTACTATATTGAACCCAAATGTACTGTAAATCTGCAGGAAATGCTGAAGAACTAAATGGATCCAGTTTTACTTATGTTTCATGTCGTCTGCATATATTAAAACATTCAAATGGCGTAGAATATGTTCAACATCATTGACATATAAAATAAATAATAAAGGACCCAGATGGAATCCCTGTGGTACTCCCGATGTAACATTCACAACCGGTGATAGATTTCCATGCAGGTATGATTGAACCCACTTAGAAATTATGAATTTTACACGAGACGTAATTCATGTTTGTAAAAAGTTCGGGAACGTAAACTAAGACTTCGTGTAAAATTATGTCTCATGAAACCAACACATACGCAATTCTATGAAAAATGGGTTTGATTGGATTTATTTTCTCATCTCTTTCAACTCATTCTTATGTGCAAAAGGACGCTTGCATGTGTCGGTCTCAGGGGACAGAAATTTACATGACATTTTGGTAGTGCGTATCTTAGACAATTTGAAAAGCAACAAAGGAATATCGACTCTATCAAATGCTTTGCTTAAGTCGGTGTATATCAAATGCTATCAAATGCTTTGCTTATGTCAGTGTAGGCTTCAAGACTTACCTTCATCCATTAAATTAATTGAAAAATTTACAACATTCAGTAAATTTGTAGCAGTTGAACGTCCTTTCATAAAACCATGTTGCTTGTTAGTAATAACATTTATCACTTGTGAAAAAATGTGTTGATTGATAATGGACTCAAATAGTTTGGGAATACAAGATAATATTACAATCCCATGGTAGTTTTTAACATCTGATTTTTTACCGCTTTGGAAGATCCTTCCAAATGAGGTGAAATATGCCAGTTTTTAAAGATCAATTAAACAATCAAATCAAGGGTTTCAATAATTCCTTTGATACTGCTTTCAAAAATACTGCCGTTAATTTATCAGAGGTCAACAATGGTTGCCACAATGACCGATTTGTGTCCTCAGATCACATGTGTAATGCAACAAATCGCAATAACACTTAAGCCGTTGTTTCTGCTACACTTAACGACTGCTCCAGAAAGTATAAGCACACCTTATTTTAACGGTCACTTTGAATATAATGAAAAATTTCAACATGTTTTAGCTGCGTCCTTTTGTTTGCACATTTCTGAATGACAAGCATCAAAAAAGTGCTCAGTTTTGTGTTACCTATCAAAATGCGCGGTCTTACTCCGGAACAATGAAAAAGTATCGTGCACAAATGGTGCACTGTAGGCGGACTCTCCTTGAGGAAATTGGCCAAGGAAGAGGGTGTAAGCGTCGGAACGGTACGATCTGCGATTCGAAAATATAGAAAACTGTGTACGTTTGAAGATGTGCCGAAGAGTGGTCGGAAATCCGGTCCTGTTAGTCCGGATGTCGATACAAAGATCAGGGATGCCTACAAGCGAAAACCAGCGACTTCCGTTCAGGATGTTGCGAAAAAACTAGGGACCGCGTCGAGTAACGTCATGCGTGCCAAAAAAAGACTTGGGCTAAAAACATACCGGAAGCAGAAAAAACCCAAAAGGAACCCAAAACAGGCCGCGTCCGTGAAACCACGGGCCCGCAAACTCTGCGATTCGTTATTGTGAAGAAATTCTGGGTGTATAATAATGGACAATGAAATCGCAAAATGGCTTAAGGTGAGTTAATTGAAGTGATGTCTGATTGATGCTGGCAATAGGCCAACAAACTTATGTAAAAACCAATTTGTGTAGAGATGCAAAATCTCACGACAATCACCCGAGGGTCATCAGCAATTTACAAACGTTAACCAGAAACGATTCACGTGTGATAGACAGAACCATGCAAACGGTACTTGCATTATGACTGCCATTGCCTACAATTAAAAAGAAAGCCTCACTAATGCAAATCAAAAGCATAACCAAAGTAGCGTGGCTTCCCAAGACGGGTTATGACAAAAAACGGAATGACAGAAAATAATTATAACAAAGTCTTTGCATTCTAATAGCGAATGAGTTTTTGTTCAGTACCAACCTTTTTTCGCACCATTTAGAATCTAAGGACTGTTCATTAAAGAAAATGGACACCTGTTTCTCAAAGGAAAATGTTTATTTTCGAACAAATGCATAACTTTGCTTTATATAAATGAAAATCAACAAACATATGACCAAATTCACGTGAGTGTGAATATTTACTTCTCATTTCTTAAGAATGCTCGGACTTTTCTCTTGATACTTACATTAGATTCTGTACAACTTTCTCCATAACTTTTCGTTGTGCTGCAGACCAAATTTTCTTGAAGCGGTAAATAAAGCTTGCTTCTCTTCCATCTTTTTTAAGATGCCGCTTACTTATTGCTCAGTATCTTTCGATAGGATGCAGTTCAGGGTAGTTTGGGGGATTTTGTCATTTCTCGACAAAATCGACTTTTCCCTTCTTGATCATCTCCAACGTTGCAGAAGCGTAATGTGCAGATGCCAGATCCGGCCAAAACAATGAAGGATCCGTATGCATTCGGTAGATGGGTAGAAGCCGTTTTTTTATGCATTATATTCTGTACTTTTCACTGTTGAACGGGCTAATCAACAGAAAAACTCTTCAAGCCATAGTAGCAAATGGTTTGCCACACCAAAACATGTTTCCCAATTTTTTTGGTTCCGATGTATCATAGAAAAAGCGTTGAAAAAATGCGGCCCTGGAAGTGTAGTGGTATCCAATTTGACGTACGTCTCGTCTTCCATCAAAATGCACCGGTTCGGATTTTGAAGGAGAACGTCATGCGTGTTCCGTTACCGTATTTTCGAAGAAGCTTTCTGTGAATCCGTTCTTTTGGGTGCTTTATGCTTCTTGTAGGTTCTGATATTGTTACGCTTTTTAATACTTATTCTGCACAGTTCCGACGCCAATGTCCACTTTTTTGCAATTTCACGCACGGAACACCGTTTATGCAATTTCAAAAGGCGTACCACTGCCGGCGTCGGTGGTGTAGTGGTAAGCGTGACTGCTACTTGGCACCCCAGTGGGTCTGGGTTCAATCCCAGTCGACGTCGGTGGTTTTCCCGAGGCGAAAAAATCTGGCCACGTCTTTCTTCGGAAGGGAAGTAAAGCCGTTGGTTCCGGCTCATATTCATGTGCCGATAGGTAGGGTTCAGGTGGTGGAGTCGTCTTCCTGGCGTCGGTGATTGTCACCATGTGAGGAAATAGGCCGACAGAAAAAAAAAACAAAACAAAAAAAAGGCGTACCACTGTTAGCTCCTCTTTTTGGTCCGATGCCCCCTTTTTGCGTCCAGATTTCGGTAAATCTTCAAGAGAACACGTTTCTCCAAACTTCTTAACAATCTTGAATACTGCAGATTTAGTGCACTTCACGCTTTTTGCAAATTCGATACAATTCGAAACGACTTTGCGGAAAACCATTAGTGCTGAAATAATATGCGAGTTGATAAGCATACAAAGACCCATCGTTCGAAATTTCTCCCTTTTTTCGATATTTCGAAAATTCACAATGTTTAGTTAAGTTTTAACCCTTAACCATTGATTAGCAGGTGTCTTTAATGAACAGCCCTTAACTGCAGTCAAAGAGTTTTTTTATTCGCCCAGTTTCAACCCAGGTTGGTACTGGGTTGAACTCTTCTGACGATGGGTCCACACTGAATTTTTTTACAGCTATTTTTCGAAAGTGGAATCTGGTGAGCTCTCAGACGAAAAAAAAAATTAATGCGGAACTGTGTCTCCGTGATAGGCACTAGGTTAGTCATAAAGTTTTGAAAGCGACATCTATGGAGAAGTAGATACGCCATCTTTCATAAGAACGTACTCAAAATTTCATTTCGATCTGTCAAATCATTCTTTGTTTACAAGCCTTTTGAAGTTGACGTTATAGTGTATTTTTTAACAATGGAAAAATTCGAATATTGTGCAGTGATTAAATTCTTGGTGCAGTGATTAAATTTCTTGGTAAAAAATTCCCCTACTTACATATTTGCAGACTTATGTTCATATTCTATCAATCAATAACAAATTTCAAATAATAACAAGAAGAAGGTTGGTCTAGACAATCTCACACACACTATCATACAATCTGATCCGTATTTCGTAACTTTTTATTCTCTAGTTAGGTTGGCACTGAAAAAGATTCAAAAACTAATTCGCTATAAATTTAAATCAGTTCTCGAGACTAAGTGAGTCAAAAAAAATTAAGTAAGGCTGTGTGGCACTAATACACTCGTATAGGTGGAAGAAACACCAACATCAAAAAAACAAGCGCATTTGACATTCGTGAATGTCGTTCTTACCAACTCACCAACTCCAACGATGATCGTGGATTTAGAATCGAAAAAATGGTATAAGTCTTGTTTATCATCAGTAATTAAACGATATTGATTTTCAAAGATTGTAACTCTGTAACTCGGCATTTGTGTTCTTATTTTTCTACTATAATAAAGAAAAGGTCCTTTGCCGTTATAAGCCAGACACCGCTTCAATAAACTGGCAACAACTTTTTTAGTTTTACTTTATTCATCGTAGGATCTTTGACATAATTGTTATGCATCCAATTTCCCGTAAGAACCTTACACTTAACGGTATTTTGATACTTACAACGCCACCTAGAGGTAAAAAAACTGAAACAGTGGAAAAATATATAAATGATTTTTCGCATACAGACTTAAACTGGCTTTGGAAATGGGTAAATGTTGACCAATTTGGCTCAAATTTGAACCAAAGGCTTATGGTGGCATCGATAAGTAGTGGTTCTGTGATGCGGTGGTTCATTTGTCGCCCTCTTGTACTAGTAGTTGTTCATCGGAATTTGATAAATCAATATTTTTCGCTTTTGACTGCTGTGTTCGAGCAGCACGTTTTAAGTAAGCACAAGAAAACATGTTAGAGAACTTGAAAAAACGTTTGAAATACTACTTCTCATTGATAAAAATAAATGTCCTACCTCCGGAAGATTCGTATTTTACTCGCAAGGATTTGAACAGTACCCGATCCCTGCCACTTGGCATTATGGGAGGAGGAAGCTAAATAAATGTTGTGATTACTGGTGGTTTTTTGTCAAATTTTAAAGAACGGTCAATAATAATTCATCCTCAAACATCAAAATAAAGATGTTAGCTCTAACGATATGTTGCATAAGGGGAACAGGTACCAACTGAAGTGTAACTATTTTATAAAACATTTTATAAGTCAATTATTACATCACACGGTAAGTATGCAAAAGAAATCCTAGTGTTAGTTATTTACCTTTGACAATGAATACACTGCGTAATTTGCAAGTGTTCTTTACGTAAACACTTTCAATTTCAAGGAATAAATGAGATGCTCTTCTTCACAAGCTATATTCCCTCAAGGTGGAAGCACACAATAGCTAAAAAAAGAGTTCGCTAAAAATAAACCACCCATGACGGAAGTATACACCCTGAATGGTTTTGATTTGAAAAGTCATTGCATTAATTCATCGTTCAATTAATTCAGCTCCAACCCTCCAAGGTCACATGATTCGTATCAAAACAAACGTGAAACTAGGTAAAAGCCAGGCAATATGTGTTTATTGAAGAAAGAGATGGGATTAATTTAAAGTAACATGAATTCCCTTCAACACCTACTTCATTTACCTGTTTAGTATGAGTTGTAGCATGAGAGTTCGGACTTACCTGTAACAGAAGAAAAATAAAATTGATAAACATGTTCTGTTCTGAAAAATGTTAAATTCATAGAACGCTTTAAGAGCACATCCAATGAGATTTCTTACATCCCCTGAATAATCACTTATTACCATAAACAAAAACTAATGATGTTCAATTGTACGATTTACAATTTGACAATAAGTCATGCTAGTTTAGGCTGGATCGTAACAGCATATAGGCAACTCGAGTTTATCTTCATGATTGACAATCAGTTGCGTGCTCAATTCCCAACTGTTTTTTGTGCGATCAGTATTAGAATTTGGAGAAGTCATTTGGTCTGGTAAGTCTGTTCAGAAGAAATTCGTTCGATATGCCTTACGATACTGTTAATCTCTCACCCTAAGAGCATCGCTGTCAT
This sequence comes from Aedes koreicus, assembly GCA_024533555.2. Lineage (NCBI taxonomy): Eukaryota > Metazoa > Arthropoda > Insecta > Diptera > Culicidae > Aedes > Aedes koreicus. The sequence goes on from JAHHFK020000643.1 coordinate 31,195, forward strand.
CGCTTTCAGCTTTTGAGACTCGATACTATTCGTGATTGAAGTGTATTTAAGAGGTCCTGACTCCACTTGTTTGCTGCGTCAATTTGTGGATTGTATCGAAAATAAGTTTGGATTTGTTTATTAATAACTTTACATATTTATAAATTGATAACTAAAGGAAAAACTACGAGGTGCAGCTCCATTGAGATGTTCGAAATGATGACGTTGCACTACGCTACTAAATGTAAGCTATTTTGATTATACAATGCAATATTCTTTGAATTATTTATTAAACTTTTAGAGACAAGGCTGAAAATTTATGAATTTTTCAATAGTATGTGGCCCAAAATCTAAAATGCCTTTTTATTATAATCTGTGCGTAGAAATATTCGATTCGATCGATTGGTGCAAAATTTTTGAAAATCTTTGGAGCAACGACTGAGATATTCACGCACAAATCCCAACTACCTTTCGTGACGATCGCAATTCGATTTTTTTATTGTTCCTAAGTATAAAAATCAAAGACATACTTTAACAGTTTGGCAATAGGTTTCAAGTCATTTTGCTTAAGGTACAAAAATAAGGAAATATGATTAATTGGAAGTATTCTTCTAGCTTAGATTTGGCTGCTCCCATGAGGCTTTGGACAATGTTTTATTATACTTTCTGGACACAGCAGCCTAATTCTTTTGAATTCTGAAAAGCCTTCTAAACCTTACCTTTTTTTTAGGAAACGCTTGGCGATAGTCCAGTATCGTATCCAGTATTCCTACTGCAAACACTCCTCACAGTAAACATAGGCAGAAGTACAAGTACATTTTGACCAAATGTTTTCAACATCCTCATCATTGGCTCTGGTATAAAATTGTGGCCCCGACCCGTTTCATCGTCCATCAACATACACGCATACGGTTGTCTGCAATCCATTCTCACAACATCCGGTACTTTGTTTTGAAATTTTCTTGTTTATTCATTTTGGTTTCCTGGCTTGGATCTAACAGTCGCGGGTTGGGTACCGAAACGCGTGACCAAATTGTTCATCGTACACTTTTCTTACAGAGCTCTTACAACTCGTATTGAGTCTCCTTTTCGATTCACAACATACCGCAAATAACAAAAATTCAACAAACAAAATAGACCTGATTTGAATTTTTAAAGATAAACAAGTCGAATGCTGGAAAACACAAACCAAAACCTTTATGTGTGTGTGAGTAGGACAATTTTGAACGTTTACAACTTATTACAACTAACCTTTTACGTTTACAACTCGATACATTCCTTAGGATATTCTAGAAAGATATGCTTCATAAAGATTATTGTGAACAAGCAATTTTTGCCCCACTCTCGTCTAATTATTCTAGACATACAAAGAGAAGAAGTAAGATTCAAACGTTAAAATCTTGAAAACCCTAGCACTTTCACGCAAACTAGGACCAACGAATAAGATTTTCCTAACATGATGGTGATGCTAGTTTGCGTGGGGGTTTTGACAGTTTTGAGAAATTTACGTTTGAGTCTTACTTACCCTCTTTGTTTACATAATCAGATACGTCGTATTGAATAAGTTGTCGAGAGTTTATAATTCTGTCAACAAACTTTAACCCTACGGCTTCTTTGATTTAGAAAATTCTACGGTTGCTATTCGTAACCGAGCACAACGGAGTTTGCACGAGAAATAAACTTGATTGATCGAATCGGACGGATCTACGACAGGATGTGACAGCTTAGAGATAAATTCCCACCCAAGGGGTGGATCGCTCAGCGCACTTTTCTCCTGTGATATATTTTTTTTTTTTTTTTTGTCTACAAGCGTTGCCTTGTTCTGGGTGTTCCCGTAATCTGCCGAAGGTGTCAATGTGTTGTTGACTAAATTGTTATTTTCTACTGAGCCTGGCAACCTGGCAATGCATATTGGCAAGGTTGCAGGTTTCTTATTTTTACAAGCTCATCTGTCAAAAGCGTGCCTTAGTGTCAATGACCATTGACGACGATGTCAAACTATCAGTTCACAGTGTGGAATGTTATGGTAGTTTGACGTCGGCGCTCGCTTGCCCAGCAATGTTTACTATATTTTTGCTTTCAACCGTTGGTACCGTTGGTTAGAACCGGTTCAATATTGGGGAACCAGCCCAGGAGGCTGAAAGCCACTATAATAAAGATATAAAAAAAAACGGTTCAATGCGGCTACGTAGTTTAAAATCTTGATTCACATATGAAGTGAACCATCACACTTTGTGTGTCGTTGGTTCAATTCGGTAATCATATTTAAATATATATTTGTGCATCTCCTGAAAACGGATTAATGCAGAATGATATGAAAATAAACATAAACAAGAATTCAGCGTATCATTTACCAAAACGAACCCTGTTGCCATCAAACCCTATTATCCAACATCCCAGTGATTTCTGGTGCAAGTGCAGAAGATTCCACAGATTCCAACAAAGTGAGTATTACGTCACCCTTTCTTCCCTTATTCCTTTATCGGGTGGGGCCGGAGCCGGTATTGCCTTAATTCAGGATCACCAGTTTTTACACATTGAGGTAGTTTGTAAGTCCCAATTTGTTTGTTGGTTATTTGTGTAATAACTGTTAATCTGGTAAAAACGGAGTTGCAACCTCGGGTGGTCAATCATTTTTATGCGCAAAAGTCACCCGAATAATAATCTGTGCCTCATTTAACAGTTGAGGTTCAAACGGACAAATTTAAGCTTAAAAATTGCAAAAAAAATCTACGCCCCTGCGAGCGGCATTCCGGCAGTTAACAGGAACATTCGCCATGGCGGACAAAAACATGCGTGTAGGCATGTTTTTGAGTTCTTTCTTCGTTTTATTTATCAATTCCTCCTCAGTTTTCGCGACAAAATTGTTGGAGTAGATCTTACGCTTTAGGTTGGCCCAGACATTCTCGATGGGGCGCAGCTGGAGGACGTTGGGCGGGTTCGCCGACTTGGGTACCACATCGATATTCAGCCGCTCCATCTCCTCCAACGATCGCTTCGAATAGTGGGCCGACGCCAGATCCGGCCAGAACACCGCGTCTTTGCTATTATGGTATTTCTTGATGAACGACGCAACTTCCGGCAGGCATTTCGTACTATACATTTCCCCGCTCACGGCCAGTCCGGAGCGAAAGATTGTCGCTGATTGTCAGCCACAGCAGCACCTTCTTAGCGAACTTGGTGTGTGAAATGAACTTCACCTCGGAGCTCACTTCCTTCGTGGAGGAAGTAAAATACGAAGTGCCCAGCCAGTCGTTGCCACCAGGGTGAGATAGGTCTCGTCGTTGCCGTCATTGCCTGCAGCTCCGAAACCAGTGGACGTGACTTCCGCTTGAACCGACCTCCCGGCCAAGCACACGCAGCGATGTAGCCACTTTTCCCTCGGTCTTCCTCTTCAGCATCCTTTGGAGCTTCTTGTCGCTCAGGGTCGTCGGCCGTCCGGAACCGGGCTTTCTTTCGATGATCTGATTGTTATCTAATAGTGCCGAGATGTTGTAGATGCCGGAACGAGCGTATCCGGCGTCCACAAAATGCCGCAAGATGTCCGTTTTCGACGCGGTGGGGTGCCGTTCTTTGAACGTGCACACTTCTGAACGGAGTTGCTTCACTGTTTATCATGTCAAAAGCATTTTATGCAGTGCATCATTAAAACTTCTTATGCTACCTAAAAGGTGTTAACTGACCAAAAAGATGTTTTTGGTGTTACCTGTGAACTGAAAGCTACATTCAGAGCTCTCGTAAAACTTGTTTTTTTTTTCAGTAATCGTAAATTATGTCTGTAACAAGCAATAGTGATGAATATCTTTCTGAATTTAATTCTTAGAAAAAAACTATGCATATTTACACAAAATAAAATGAATTTTCCTTACAGTAAGTATTCGATACATGAAGGTTACTAGAGGTATAAGTACTAAGGTATGCGTAAAGCGAAATCTAGCCAGTGTTATTGGGCTGCAATTTCCTATTTCTCAATATATAGGTACAGGGTGCGGCAGAAAATAATGCGAAAATTTGTTCTATTTCTTTCAAATCCCATTTTCAACTAATTCAAGCAATAATATCATCTTTTTCGAGTGCAATTATCTTTATAAAGTCCTTTTAAACAAGTTTATTCAATGTGTCCTCCATTTTTATTAATAACATCCTCGAGCCGACGCCGGAAGCCAGAGCATGCCTTTCGGACGTAGTCCTCCGACATTGACTGCCATGTGCGTGTTATGGTTGACTTCAGGGTTTTCACACTAGAGTGTGATGTTTTGCAGGCTCGTGCTTCAACATATGCCCAAATCGATTAATCCAACGGATTAAGATCTGGACTGCTAGGGGGCCACAAATTCTTCGGCCAAAACTTCATATTATCGTTCAACCATTGTTGGGTTCGATTGACAACGTTTTGGTCCTCGGAGAAGTTGGCCTTCACCCAGGGAAGCACTTGGTCCTTTAAAATACCGATATACACTTTGGTATTGATTTTAACTCCAGCATCAATGAAAACAGGCGGCATTTTCAAACCGTTGGACGCCACCAAGTCAAACATCATGACACCAGCCGGATGTCAAGCTGAAAAGCTTTTCGTCGGAGAACAGGATTATCATTTTTTCCTTCTTCAACAGGGAAAGCAATCTCTTGGAACGAGTCACTCGTAGTTCCTTGACCCGGTCCGTAATCAAGTGGCGTTGGAAGATGCATGCAGGTCTTGTTTGATCTCCGCATGGATTTCTCCGAAATATTGGCTTCCATTGCAAGTTGTCTTATGGAACGCACCGGGTTGCGAGCAATTTTTGCCCGGACCGATTTGATCACGTTTGGCGTGCGTGCAAAGCGCGGACGTCCGCTTCCCGGCTTTCGCTGCTTAGGACCATCCTGCAGAGACTTTTTTATGCGGTAAACTGTTGCCAAATGGCACCCTACCACCTTGGAAATCTCTTTCGGCTTCTTCTGGTCGAGCAACAAACTAGTGATCACTTCTTTCGCGAACATTTTGACGAATTTGCAATAAAACAAATAGAATGTTTGGATGCAGCACTTGAAAGTAGACATAAATAAATACACTTTCGACAGAAATTAGTCACTAGCTACACAAATTAACCCAATACTCAAGTTTTAACATTTTCGCAACGAAAGTTCATTATATTTGCAACTACTAAAAAATACGCTTTGTTGACATTTGACATTTGTTTTTAAAATTGAGTCGAAGGAACAACGAACGGCAAGCGACAACTTCAAATTACAGTGGAATGCAGCACTCAGTGCTTTCTATCCACAAATCGGCCAAAACAGTCAAAATTTCTTAATTTTTCGTACTAAAAGTGAAGATCTTGCAAGATAATTAAAACCCCGTACCGGAACGAGAAGCAGGAAGCCGTTGCAAAAACACGCGCACGTAAACTGCATGACAGAAGGCTGCCACAATTTGAAACTATCGTAAAAGCAGACGTAAAGCAGCTTCCTGGTCTTGAGTTTTATACCGCATTACAACGTCGACGATTACTTTAAGGCCAAAAAACACATATGTTCTGTGTTGTTTTGGCCTGATTTGGCGTCTTGTCCTCATGAAAAAGTGGCTCAGGAATGGTATGCGGAAAGCAAAGTCAACATTGTACCAAAGGACTGCAGTCCTCAAACATCCCAGAACTTCGACCAATCGAAAGATAAATGTCGGGCAATCGTGAAGCGAAATCTTGGTAAATCGAATGGAAATGCCTATAATGAGAAAGATTTTGCTAAGAAGTAGGGAAAAGCCTCCAAACAAGTGGTCGATGGCAAACCTAATGAATTTAACTAAACGAAAAGTTCGAGCATTCAGATATAACAAGTCGGAAAAATATATTTTTGATGTTATGTATTGTTAACTTATCCCTTGTTATGATCAAGTTTCTCTGGTTCGAAAATAAATTGAAATACTAATTTCCAAGTGTGAAGACTACAATTTCCACAACTTTTCCTAGCTTTATAGAATAGAAATTTGAATCTGTTCAGTTCTGCCATTCATAATATTGAAAGAATGAACATTTAAGATTGTATCACAATTGAAGTACCTAAAACTCTTAAAATCCCATCTGTCAAATTGCATCAATTCAACAATTGCTTCTGTTGAATTTTAAGGGTATTGAAAACATGCAAGAAGCAAAATGTGTTCAAGTAAAACTAGCTGTGGTCCGTCTCACTTTACCGGGCGTTCTCACTTCTTCTCACTCCTAGGGGCTAAAAAAAAACACCTTCGATGAATCAGATGACCGAAAATCCATCGATATTGATTGAACAAACCTGCCACTACGCAACCGCCAACTGTTTCATAGAAAACCCATGCGTATTTTCGGTGGGAGAAAAACCTCTCACTGCACCACCTCCATAAACTTATTTTTCAAATTGATCCAAACAAGAGGAGATCGCCGACAACCGAGTGAGAGGTTACTTCTACTTTTTACTCCCATACTAAATGGTCCCACAAATGCAACTGCAACGACAGTAGTGGCAGAAACCCATAGTCTCTGGCTGTGGCCGACATCGATAGTGTTTGCTGTGTACTTGTTGTAAACCCGATTTTTACGTAACAAAAACTGACTGACAGACTGACTGATAGACTGACGAAACCGGCTTGCAATCGTACCGGGAGAGCATTTATGAGTTTCGACTGTTGACGGCAGGCTCGGCAGAAAAGTCTGATCGGCCAACTAATCGGACGACCGAATGATCCCAATTTTCTCGATTGAAACACTAAACATTACCGGTGCAAGCCGGGTGGGTGCATGCCGAAATAGAGAAAGAAAAACAAGAATGAAATCCGAAGTTCATGTAACTGGTCGCACCCTATGAACTGAACCCGGCAGTTTCAACCTGCTACCACAGAGCGCTAACCGAGGCCATATGGGCTTCTTCGTTTTCTTCGTGTCGCATTTAAGACGCATTGATCGTGCGACAAACACTTGAAATTGTCGATACTAGGTCGTTTGCGTTAAGAAAGAAGTCCAAGCCTGGAGATTGCTTATTGAACTCCATCTCTCGCTCCGTCTTCGGCTAACTTGTAGTCGTCGGTTTAGCAGCTCGGTTCAGTATGTGAGTCTGGCTAAAGAAGATATTTATTTCTTATTATATCACGATGCTGAACCAGCAAAGAGCGGGTAAATCGGCATAACATCTGGCTCGTTACTAGCAGCGTACAAGTTACGTAAGCAATATTTTCCATACTGTTGCAGCATCTCTCTTCTTAATGGGAATCTGATCGATCATGGACCGAGTCGAAAAGGTAAAAAGGGTTCTTTCGTTTTCACCTGTAGCAGCTGCGGTACATTGCGATGACCAAACGTATCGTGTAAAACAAAGCAAACATCAAATTTATCTTGCGAATAGAGCGACTGTACACTAGACACTTTGCTCAGTTAAAGACCGGCTCGTTATTCATGTATGTGATATGTTTAAACATCTGATGTGCGTCAATTTTGGGTGGGAAGCTACGTTTTAGCATTACAGTGCAACTTCAGTGTTTTCTTTTTTCATTATTGAACACGGATGTTAGCCACAACGCCGTGATAGCAGTACGGACTTTATGACTCATGGTTTGTAATTATTAGAATTACTTGTTGTTTCAGTGAGGCCATAGCAAATCATTTGGCATTCAAAAAAATAGTATGATTACTTCTGGATGCTTTAAGGAATAAAAAAAAAAACGTTTAAAAAACACGAACACGTTTCGAATCAAGAGCATATTTTTAAGATCATGAACGAAAATAACTGGGGGAAATGAAAGTAATGCTGTAAAGGGCGATACGGTCAAAATTTGGTCAATATCAACTTGACGTATTTCTTTCAATTTTGCATTTAAAAAACCTGAACACCCCTCATTTTGAAGGTGTGTGTGTGTAGAATGTTGCTCCTATTTTGATTTTGGAATTCACTCTTCAGTTGTCAAAATGCCGTCCAAGCAAGAAGAGCAGCGTATCAAAATTTTGCTCGCGCATCGCAAAAATCCGAGCTACTCGCACGCAAAGTTGGCAAAATCGCTAAAAGTTGCCAAATCAACCGTTACAAATGTAATTAAAGTGTTTGGGGAACGTTTGTCGACAGCCAGGAAGTCTGGATCGGGGGGAAATCGAAAACCGGAAGCCGCTGAGACGACAAAGAGAGTTGCCGGTAGTTTCAAGCGAAACCCTAACCTATCTCTCCGAGATGCCGCAAATAAGCTGGATGTATCGTCTACAACCGTGCATCGAGCCAAAAAACGAGCCGGACTATCGACTTACAAGAAGGTAGTGACTCCAAATCGCGATGATAAACAAAATACGACGGCCAAAGCGCGATCCCGGAGGCTGTACACGACGATGCTGACGAAGTTTGACTGCGTGGTAATGGACGACGAAACCTACGTCAAAGCCGACTACAAACAGCTTCCGGGACAGGAATTTTATACGGCAAAAGGAAGGGGAAAGGTAGCAGATATTTTCAAGCACACGAAACTGTCAAAGTTAGCAAAGAAATATCTGGTTTGGCAAGCCATCTGTACCTGTGGCTTGAAAAGCAGCATTTTCATAGCTTCCGGGACTGTCAACCAAGAAATTTACGTGAAAGAGTGTTTGAATAAACGTCTGCTGCCTTTCCTGAAGAAACACGGTTGTTCCGTACTGTTTTGGCCGGATTTGGCATCTTGCCATTACGGTAAAAAGGCCATGGAGTGGTACGCCGCCAACAACGTGCAGGTGGTTCCCAAGGACAAGAACCCTCCCAACACGCCAGAGCTCCGCCCAATTGAGAAATACTGGGCTATTGTCAAGCGGAACCTAAAGAAGACCAAAAAAACTGCTAAGGACGAGCAGCAGTTCAAGGCAAACTGGCTTTCTGCGGCGAAGAAGGTGGACAAGGTGGCTGTACAAAATCTGATGGCAGGGGTCAAGCGTAAGGCCCGGCAATTCGGATTTGGAAAAGCGGAAGCCTAACTGAATATTTTTCCTGAATTTTATACTAATTGAACTTGAAAAAGAAATTTAATTTGATTTTTTAAATAAACGATTTCTCCGATTTACACGCGTTTTCCCTTGACCAAATTTTGACCGTATCACCCTTTAGTAGGCCAGCAACCAACGAATTGGACCTATTGATTAAATTCTCCTGGCATACTGTTTTCCTGAGATCAGAGCGTCATCGGAAGTATTCATATAATACGTAATATTATATAGTTATTGTATGTCTCGGGTGAAAGAAAGTTCAAAAATGTTTTCTGGTTGTCTGGAGAGTTCTAAACTGGTCACTTCCCTTCAGCGTATCTGAAATAGGTTTAAAGTGTGCATTCTGATCCTAAAAATTATACTCAAAAAAAATGCAGACAAAAATGATCACCAAAAATTTATTTTAAGTCGGATATTATTGAAACTCTCAGGGAATAAATGAACACATATTACATTATGATTGTTATTTTGGTATTCTTCCATACGCGGAGTAACGATCTATGATGATTTTGTTTATGAAGGACATTATTTCTCATCAGCATGAGGCTCCTGCATGAAAGATCCGTTAGAGCACGGCAGGCTGTGAAAATTGAATAGAAGTAGTTAATAGAAAATTGATCGTAGGGCAAAGTAGTATTTCGAAGCAAGCATACAATCTTTTGCCACACATCCCCAATGCGGGGTAGGCAAGGCATGGTGATGAGAAGTTATTTCCTTCCTAAACAACATCATCAAACACATATTAGCTATATTTTTGCAAAGTTGGTTTATTAAACCTCCTCTCCTAGGCTAAAGGCCAACACCATTGACTTAACGCATCAAATCCTGTGGAACGCTAACGCCATCTTTCTCAAACACTCTCATCCGCTCTTTCTTCAAATCCGTTTTTGAAAACCTTCCCTGTTTTCCGGAGCTTGCCCTTCATAATCGCCCAGAATTTTTCTATTGGGTGAAGTTCTGGTGAATTTGGCGGATTGGTCTCCTTCGGCAAAAATACAACATCGTTGGCTTCGTACCACTTCATCGCCGGTTTCGCGTAATGGCACGATGCCAGATCCGGCCAAAACAGGATGTCACTTTCGTGGGACCGGAGGAAGGGCAGCCGGCGCATTTTTCTTTATATATTTGGCCGTTAATGGTGCCGGTCGTTATGTATGGCTGAATTTTCAGCACCCACAGATCACCTGCCACACCAAGTACTTCTTGGCAAGTTTGTCGACCTTCTTCTCCCGGAACTTCTCCGGAACATCTAGGCGGGACTTACGACGAAAAACTCCAGGCCGGGGATCTGCTTGGCGTCCGCTTCAATGTACGTCTCGTCGTCCATTACGATGCATTTAGGTAGCACCAATACCTCGCGGTACAGCTTCCTGGCGCGGGATTTGGCCACCGTATTCTGTTTATCGGTTCGGTTAGGCGCCTTCCTTACCTTCAAGAAATGAAGTTTGGCCCGCTTCATTGTCTGCTGGACGAACCAGGCGGAATAATTGACCTTCTTGGGCACGTCCCGAATCGAATGGTTCGGATTGCGCTTGAAGTAATCCCTTACCTTCCTTGCGTTCACGGGGTCTGTCGTCTTCGCTTTTCTTCCACTGCCAGCTCGCGGCTGGCTCATCTGGGTCTCCTTGAATGATTTTACCACACGGGATCCACCTTTGGGACTGGCCTGGATTTTCCACGACCACACCCATAATTTTTTGTCGAAGCACTTCTTGCTTGGAAGCCATCTCGATAACCACTTGACAGATCGTGACGAAATTTTGCCGAAAGATGTAAACATTACACTTTTAAATAGTTTAAAAAGTTACACAAAAGAAGTGTTGCATTTTTTTTCGAGTTCAATCTTGAAACAAACAGAAGTCATAAAAACATGATAGGTAATATTATATCGTTGTAATTTATTACGTTTATTTTGTTTTGCGTCTATTTAACATTTGCTGTTCGAACATTACAAATAACATCATTTTTTTCATTCATTTGAGCCATAATGATAATTCAGACAGTGATTATCTGATATAAGACTTTGTTATCAATTTGGTGTAAAACTTTGTTTAATCAAGAAGTTCAAGAAATAAATTAATCAATCTGAAGTGGTATCCCCTAAGGTGAGATCTGTTCCTTTGTACGTTATTAAACATTAAGTTACTTTCCACACCTATACAAAGCCCCCGGTTATTTTCTTAGGGTTCCGATAACTTGTTCATAAATAAATAGAATAAAGTTAATTATAATGTGATTTGAGGTCACATTCCAACCCAGCAAACTAGAAATCATATAACATTACACATAGAGTATCTTACGTGTCAACACTTAAGTTTTTAAGTGTCGTGTAAAATTTAAATTCCGCTTTAGCACGCCTAGTTCATACACTTGAGTTGTAACGATTTGATTATTTGTATTTTAAGAAAAAGAAAAAAACATTCAATTTACGTGTATTCTGGATGTCTAGGGAGTTCAAAACTGTACTCTACCTTTTGGAGTAATTGAAATATGAAATATGTAATACCGGCATTATGGTCTTAGATATGATGAGGTTTGATTCATATTGAAAATTGGCTAGGAAACGTCCATTAATTATGTCACGCAAAAAGTAACTTTTTATCACCCCCCCCCCCCCCTTGTCACGTTTTTTGTATGAACCTACAAAATTTTTGAATGGACTGTCACGTTTTCCCAACCCCCCCCCTTACTCCGTGACATAATTAATGGACCTTCCCCTATAGACTGCTCCGAAAAATATAAAAACACTTTCTTTCTCAAATAAAACAGACCATTTTTGATTAATTTATTTTCGAACATAGTAAATAACAATGTTTTCTTTCCATCTTCATTTCAATTTCCTTGATTTTTCGTAGGGTAGGCGAGTTTTCTAACTTTTCCCTTAACACTACTCATAAGCTTCTGCACAGTGCTTTCTCTTACCATTTTCACCACTTTTGGCCAATCTTTCTTAAATTTTTCAACACTATCCGCTAGTTTCATGTGTTTTCTCAGCTTCGCCTTCGTCAAAGCCTAAAAAGTTTCGAAAGGGCGAATCTCTGGACAGTTTGGTGGATTCATCTTCTTTGGTACAAATACGACATTGTTTCTTTGGACCACTCTAGTGCATGTTTAGAGAAATGGCAGGAAGCAAGATCAGGCCACAAGATTGTAGGCTTGCTATGCTGTTTGATCAGGGTAGCAACCTTTTTTTGCAGACACTCCTTCACGTAGATTTGACCATTCATTGTGTCTGTCGTAATGAATGGACGAGATATTTTTTCACATCCGCATATGGCCTGCCACGCCATTACATTTTTGCCGAATTTTTCGGTGTAAATGACTTTCACTGATCCAGGAACATCCTTCCCTTCGACGAGGTATAAAACTGTGGTCCCAGTAGAGTTTTATAATCAAGTTTTATGTAAGTTTCATCGTCCATGATAACACAGCCCGATTTTTTTGTCAGCAGGTTGTTGAACAGCTTTCGAGCCCTCACCTTAGCTTTCTGTCGATTGTAGGGTCAGCGGGACCGAGTTTTCTACCCCGTCTCGGGGAATCTACTAAAAAGCACTGTTGTTGATTCTTCCGTAATGTGGTTTGAACTACTCCGACGCTCATACCTTCTTCCTTAGCCAGCTTTCTGATCGAAAGACCATTGACGGTGCACCGTTTGTGCACAATCCGTTTTCATTGCTCGGGTGAAAGACCACGCATTTTCAAAGTCTAATTATAGACTTACGAATTATTATAACCGATTCCTGTTCCTGTTCCTGTCCTGTTCACGTGTTCCAGAGATTTCGAAATCAGTTCACAGATTTCAAAAAAATTGAATAGTATTTAATGGAATCACAATATCTATGGTATTACTTTGCGTTTGTCTTGTCCAAGTCTTTCCGGTGATCTTGGAGTTGGTGGTTCGGTGGTCCGTGCCGTCCTCGAGATCACCGAAAAATCTACAAGAAACTTAACAGTTCCCGCATAGGCTTCGTGCTCGGGATAAGAATACACAGAAAAAAAGAAACATTGATTTTTTTTGCGTCATCTAATGCACATAAAGGGAATGCTAGAATTGGCAGAAAATAATGGATTATTTCATGTAAAATTAATCCAGATAACGCCTGAATCTAGCCTGTTGTATAAAAGATTGCAAACATTGTTGTATGGCACATGAAAGATTGCAAACAATTTAATTGTTTACGCGTCCATCGGCTTGGAATTAAACTTGGGAAATTTTACGCGCCTGGTAAAATTCATTATTTTTTTCTGTGTAGATGTATTTTGACAGCTAAACGTGAGGCAATTGAAAGGTAGAAGAAGCAGTAAGATGAACACCTGAATGGCGTAGAGCTGGAACACCAGGATAGCAAAAGGAATGGCTTCATTGGTACGGTGGACGACGGAGACGTGCCAAGGCCCACGATAAACACAGTTTAGAATACTAACAAACGGCTTAAGAACAACAAGGCAGCTGGTAAGGATGGTATCGGAGCAAAATTTATAAAAATGGGCCCATGTAAGCTGGTGACTTGTCAGCATCGACTGATAGGCAGGATCTGGATACTGAACAGCTACCGGGTGATTGGAAAGAGGAGGCTATGTGCCCAATCTACAAAAAGATCAGATTTGTAGAAAGTTATCAAGCCGGTTTTGTCTTTACGAACAAATCTTTACGCCACTCCTTCAAAAGTGGCGCGAATATCAAGCTCTCAAGCATCAGCTATTGATCGACTTCAAGGCCGCATATTATCATATTGATCGTTATACGTTATGGTACATACATTGTGGACAAGAACGGGTTTCCCGGGAAACTGACAAGACTTATTCAGGCTACGATTAATGGTTTACACTGCACTGTGAAACATATAAAGGATTTCGTCAAGGTGATGGTTTTTCCTGTCTCCAGATTAATACTGTGCTACATGGTGTTATGAAACATGCGGACTTTAATATGCAGGATTCGATTTTCAATAAATCCATCCAGCCTGATAGAACTTACTCAGGCTGAACTGTGAAAATAGACCTGGATAAATTCTAGGTGTCAGATGAATTTATGAATATCGAATGGGTGTACCTCGGATCATTGGGGACTTTGGACAACAACTGCAGCAGAGAAATTCGGAAACGCATTATTTTCAGAAGCCGTGCTTGTTACGGACTCCACAAGACCCTGAGGTCTGGTAAGCTTCATCCCAATACTACGTGTACCATGTACTAGACGCTGATAGGGCCAGTAATTCTCCACGGACATGAGACGTAAACAATGCACGAGGAGGAACTGCAATCACTTGGAGTTTTCGATCAACGTGTGCTTAGGACCATCTTTGTGAACCCGGACTACAAATCAGTGTGAACCTTAACCCGAAATAGGTTTCAAACAGATACGAGTGGAGTGACGTTTGTTGAAACACCAATATACCTAATCTTATTACCCGATTCAGGTTGGAACTGAATTAGAAACGAATTCGCTTTAAAAGCCATAGAAGTTCCTTCAGATACTTGTGATCGCAAAATGAACGCTGAGAGCCCGTAGGTAGCCTTCTGGAAGATCATTTAGGTGCTGGTTGATAGGGTTGACTTTTTGCAGTCCCGATTGTTACGAACAAGTTGAATCTCCTGTATTAAAGTCGTTAAACATGTAAGCTGTAGTGGCACGAAAACTAATTTTTATTACTGAATGTATTAAAAAAATTGAAATTGGCATGACGTAAAATCCATTTGTTGATTCTATCAACCTTCGTCCTACATTTCTTAAAGAGATCAATTCAGAAAACTGGTTCAAGAACCATGAGTAAATGATTGCCTGAAAAAAAATGTTTACCCAGCTTTAACTGAGTGTTGAGAAAGCTCTGTTCGTTTTTATTGATAAACGCAACCTCCGCCAACTGTTTTGTGAACATTTGTCCACGTTTACCCCACCTGAATGCGTGCCTCACGAAAATGTTTATTTTAAACCTTATTTCAACTTCAATTTACGCCCAACCATACTTACCCACCCTCTACTTATTAATGACACACTTTTAGCAAATTTGGGACATTATCCATGGGCCGCTCGCTACTGCATTTAGCACTTCAGAGCAAGTGCACTCACTAGCGTATGAGAAGCGGAGTTGGGTAGGTATCTACTTATGTCTCAATACGCAGTTTGACCGTTCCAGTGTCGCTGTTGTGGAACAATCTGTTACGGCGCATATATTAATTGGAATGGCAGCATGTTATCTATAATTGCTGACTGTTTTTCGGATCTCATGAAACTTTTTTGTTTATCATGAAAGTCATTATAGACTGAAGGAATGATTAACACGAATGTTAGTGTGTTATATTCATTCCTTTGTTTTAAACAGAGTCTCAGTTCGTACTCCTTTTCGTTCAAGAAAAAACTACCAAATTGGTAATAAATTTGGTTCAACCGGATCCATATACGGCACACATGGCTCTCTTTTGTCTATGTTCAAGATTTCCTTCGCATTACAATAATAGAGCGCGAAGAAAATGAGCGCAACATTGATGTCGATGATTAATCTAATACCTCGCAATAGACCTTGACGCTTGTTGAGAGCGCGCAGCGGTAGCACTGAGGCAGCGAGACGCGACGGGGCATCAATGACGGTGAATCACACATCAGGAGCTCGGATATTTTCATCATCAGCGTGGAAAAGCCCACTAGAGAGCGATCTACTCGAACGTCAAGGATGTGAAGGAAAAAAACTGCTTGGTTCAACTTTAAGCTGCACATGTTTTTGAGGCTACTGAGCGAAACTTTAAACTAGTCCAATCAAGTTTAAAAGTTGACGCTGTTCACGCAACGTAGTTAAGATGATTTCGTAATTTCATTCATGACGTTGCTTAAGTGCATCTTTATAGTACTTTTTTTTATGTTGTTGTTTTTCGGCCTCCTGGGCTGGTTCGTCACAACATTCTACAAATATATTAGGAGGATTAAATAACTCAAACAAATGGGGGCGATAAATGAAATGGCCAATGGATCCAATCAATTGTGCCTGTCGATGAAAATCTTCTGTCTCTATTTTTTTACCATCAACGTGGCATCTGATGTGCTCTCGTGTCGCTTATAAAATGTCCAAACAAAATTTGTATCAATTATGATAAAAAAAAACACATTTACCGATATTGCTATGCAACCTATGCTTAGACAAATTTGCTTGGAACCAAAAATATACAACATTATTTGTTATATTAATATTAAATATTTATTTTACAATACAGTTTGGGAAACAATTAAGAGTCACACGTAATAGCCATTTCCCCTAATTATTTGTTTTATCGTGACAGCAGAGACCGGGTTTGATCTATCTAGGCTGATAATGTCCACAAAATAATTACCATTATCTCCTATTTCGAACCAATTGAATCCGACGTACATATGAAGACATTTTATCGAAATAAAAACTCCAAACAAACATTCGTTACACATTCATCAATTTTGCATTAGATAGTGAAAATATAAGCCACAAACTTGTCTAGATCAAAGCTCGTCACCCACCACCCACCGTGATGAAACTTTTAGACACGAGTTACCCCTTCAAAGCTACCGCATCGCTGAATAGTGATAGATCTCACACATACTTACAAATTAAAGCTCCCATTATAAAAGTTCAGCGCACGGTCGCCGAGTTTGACTCAATTTCCATACACTTTAACTCTCTGAAACGAAAATCGCTCACAGACTGAGCAAATCTGTTCGTTTTTACAATTTGTCAAATTGTACAAAAGCATTGTTTCATTAGTGAAACAATTGCACTAAATGTTTATGGAAAATTTACGTACTCTCTTTACACATGCACTCATTGAAATCCATAAACAATGCATAATTTTACTGAAATATGATTGCCTAGTGTAGTGCCTATCGTAGTGAAAAAATGCTTGGAAATGAATTTTCTACACATTTATTAGCTTAATAAGCTACGCAGCTTTTCGCAACTATCCAAAAACAAATTTAAAAAAAATCATTTAATAAATTGCTATATATTTGATGTAACACCCAGTGGTTTATTCTGGAGAACGCTGCCCAACGCTGGTTGAATTTACGTGCACATTATTGTAAGTTTTGATGACAGAAACTGAAAATTGAGTTGCTTTAATCAACCATATATAGCGGTTGCAAGCTTTTGGGATCAACAAGCATAACAACAGCATACCGCAACCGAATAAACTAACTCATTTTTTTCAAAAATGCAGTTTGAAAAGTAAATTTCATACAATCTACAAGTATAATTGCTAAATCTCCTCCATATCCGATGGTTTTTCCTTCGAAATCTTGTGAGGCTTTGAGTGCACATAATGAGACTTTACTTTGAATTGAATTTTTGCGCAAGCATCCTTTAAGCACCGCTCAATTGGTAGGTATGTATAGTTTTATCAATAATAGTTTTTATCAATACGTCTGCACTTGAATTTTACTTTTGATTTACTCCAATAATTGTAAGTAAAACACAAGCTTGCCATGATTCAATTGGCCGTGTAGTTTCCGATGTTGCATGCAATATTGTTTTCATCAATCACTGCTGAAAGCTTTAAGCTTAAAGCTCACTGGATCAACGAAGCACTGCATTATGGTCCAAAACGTAGAAATTCTGGACAAAAATCGGTAAGTCTGAAACCTTCAGCGTTGATGTCTTAGGGAGAGTTTGTCTACGAGAAAAAATCTACACAGCTCGAAAAAGTAATGTGAATTTATGTTCAATATTATGCACACAATAAATGGAGCATCACAAAACATAAACATTTAAATTATAATTCGTGTAAAATTCTGGGACATTCCATACATTGTCGATAATGTTGTATGCGAAAGCTCGTCTTTTTTAGAACTATTTCATGCAAGTTGCTGTTTCGTGTGGAATGAAATACACTTTCATATGCTCTGATGTTAACATGACAATGGAATTTCAAATATGTTTTCTGTGTATCTTTAAGCGGAAGTCAGCTTTGCGCCAGAGCGTTCGTCTTTAATTTTCGATGTCAGTTTTTTCGTTCAGTTCACTTTAGTTTATAAAACGAGATCAACAAAGGCCTTTCGACAAGTAAGGACAACAGTCACTCGTATCAAGCAGACCGCTCTTAAATTGACCGGAAGAAAGGCCCCCCGCAATCAGTTGGGTACCAATTCGTGATGATGATGATGATGGCATAGAGAACAAACATTGATGTCCATATACCTTTTCTGGAAAAACGTGTGTAAAAGTTAATAAAAGGGAAGCCGGTATAAAAAGCAAGTGCAGAGAAAAACAAACAAAACTTTTCAGGTTATGAGCTATGCTGTTTATTAATAAACATTGACATGACAGTTATCACACAACTGCAGCGCCGCCTAGCAAGAACATAACGACACACATTTGAAATGTCGGTTTAAAGTTTTACACAAGTAGCAGACCGAAGATGAACGTCTATTCTCTGTGATGATGGCCACTTACCCCTACAAAGGTTTGAGCTAGACAATTTATCTATTAGATAATTTATTTAAAAACAATTCAACCAGATATGCAAACTGTAAATTTCTTCAAAAACTGTTCATTTACTTTACAGAAATATAATTTTGAAAAACTATTGATGTCAACCACAAAAGTTCGCAAGTATTCTCAGCAATCAGGAAATCATATAACAATTCAAATCACAAAATCCCGGTAAGGACATTATCCAAAGACATGCCGATATCCGATCCTGTCCGCTACAGAGCCAATGCGGTTCCAACACTAATAAAGCCACCAGCTTAGTTTTGGGCTGATCAAGGATATCCCCAACCAGGGAAATCGAGAAAATTTCCAAACCGAAAAAATCCTGGTCCAGCCCTAGTCAAACTTTTATTTTCAACCACGACAGAATTGACAAAAAATTCTCAAGCATCAAAGACCAATTTTTTTTTCATAAATACAAAACAAAATCCTTTATACCTGTATTCCGCGTGCGAGGCTCAAACTATTTTAGACTTTTATTTATTTATACTTTCTAAACTTCCACAATATGAAACAAATTTCCATCATCATCACCGTGACGAACAAAATATTTTGTAGTTGTTGATGTAGTGAAAAGAAAAAGTAAAAAAAGAAAGAAAGTAGCCAACTCGTTGTAATCCGTCATGGTTGTATTAAGAAGTCTCATCGCTATCGGCCGGGAAATGTGGCATAGCGTGAAATTCATGGCCACCAAAAGTCGACGATTAAAATTTAATTTTCTGCGTTATGTAATGCACATAAAGAAAATGCTAGATTTGGCATAAATTAATGGGATCTTTCATATAAATTTAAGCCAGATATCAGTGGAACCAGGTCTGTTGCATAGAAGATTGCAAACAATTTTGTGTGCTGTGTGAAAGATTGCAAACAAAAACGTTGTTAACGCTTGCTTTGGTTTGCAATTTAACGAGGCGAAATTTTACTATGGTAATAAAAAAAACACCTATTGTTGTGGTAGTCCCTATTGTTGTGGCATTCGAATAAATAAGCATTTTTTATAAGAATCATCGATGTTTTGCAGGAGGACATTGAATAGAAAGAGAATTTATTCTCTTCGAAAGCATATTTTCAAAAATCATTTACATACTTAAAAGTCGTTTTCAAAAAACGATGAAAGGAAACACTTGAAGTTCGAATTTTGAAAAAAAAAAGTTTAAGGAGCGTATTCTACGGGAAATTTACTAACTTTTTATGCAAAACAAAATTGAAGGCGTTTCTTCCAAAACGCCTATTACTTTGAAAAATTCGAAAGCAAAACAGGTCGGCTTAATAAAAACTATCGGACTTGTTAAGCAGTGCAACTTTTGAATATTTGTACTCACAATGTGCAATTCGTGAGTTTTCTTTTTTAACCTTCCTAAGATATTGGGGTCAATTCTGACACATGCCACAAATTCAACGTACGCTATCTGTTTTATTTTTATACCAATCGGGCTGAAAATGTCAGACTCTTAATATTTTACGGATTTTTTTATTTTTGCATCAAAATATGTTTTAAAAAAATCAGTTTAAGGTGGTTGTACAACACAGAGTGACACATAAGACATTAGAGTCAATATTGACCCGTTGATTTTAACCCTTCGTAGAATTTCGAAATTTACAGTGAATTTTGCCCCATTTGTCTGGACTCTGCTTTGATTGACCAAGAGAAGGAAGTTTTAGTTTGGCTGTGTTAACAGAAATGAATATAAAACATTCCAGACTCATTGTAGAGAGGATTGGCGTCTTGAGAAAAGTTTCTCAGTAAGTAACGAATCGTCTTATGATATTATCATATTAGTTCGGAATCGCGCTGCAGAGATTGTCGTCTTTTGACATTATAATATTAATTCCAGATCTTGCCACTAAGATAGCGCTGCAGTCTATCTTGGCTAAATGAAGCTCTAGAAATATGCCGTCTTGGATAAAGTTTCTCAGTATGTCATGTGTCGTCTTTTTAGTTCCAGATCTTGCTCGCAGAGATTGCACTGCAGTCAATCTTTGTCAAATGAAGCTCTACAGTATGTAGTTTGTCGTCTTTTGTTATTATTATATTAATTCCAGATCTTGCCGCAGATATAGCGCTGCAGTCTATCTTTACTAAATGAAACTATAGAGAATTGCCTTTGGCCAAAAATTCAGTATATCATTTTTCATCTTTTGACATTATCAGATTAGTTCCAGCACAGAGAACACACATCTAAGTTAGAACAAAATGACTTCAAAAAATTGTGTACGAATTCAAATCAAAATACGTTAATACCTCGTTAAAAACACTAACGCGACACAACCAACATGTTGCGTTATCCAGTGGTGAATACAAATAACTGTGAAACAAAGTATGGAAAAAAATCCTGTTATTAAAAATTTGTAAAAAAATAAGGAGTGAATAGAAAAAATGACGAGGAGGGTCTATTTCCGATATTTGACATATTCAATAGTTTTGCTAGAAAATGCAGCTCTCTATAGAATAATTCAACCGTTTCCGTTATTGTTACGACATTTACCCTTATAGTTGACTACTATAAACTAACAATCTAACAACTAACAAAGTTGGTTTATAATCCAGACCGAGTGCAGACAATAACGCATAAATTAACAATATGTGTAATGTAGAGGTTATATAGTGAAACCGAGGTTAACCTATTTGATAACAATAACATAAAATGTGATAATGTATCTTACATTCGATATAGGGAAGGTGTACCTATATTAATCTCATCACTTTGCAATTCATCCTACATGAAATAAAACGATATACCAGTGACAAGATTAGTTAGTTATGTTTGTTGTAGTTTTTTAACGTAAGCAAACATTATTAGAAAACGAAACGGATCCTTCAACTGCCCAATTGTTTGATTCATCGTAGGATGAATATAGGAACAATGAGATTAATATGGGGGCAGTTTCCCTATAGTTTTGACTAAATAGCAAATTGTTTTTCGTTATGCGGGTATTGAACAACTTTGCCGCAGACGGCACTCTTTAGAGCTTCATTTGACAAAGCGCAATCTCTGCGGCACCATCTGGAACTAATCGGATAACGCCAAATTACTGCATTATATACTGAACAACTTTGCCGAAGACGGCTACCCTCTAGCGCTTCAGTTGGCGAAGATTAACTGCAGCGCCATCTATGCGGCAAAGTCTTATAACATAGTAATGACAAAATACGACATATTATATACCTAAAAACTATGCCAAAGACGGCAACTCTCTCAAGCTTCATTTGACAAATATAACAGCTCCATCTCTGCTGAAAGATCTGGAACTAATATGATTACCTTAAAAGACGACAAATGTCACAATGAGAAGATGGCAACTCTCTAGAGCTTCATTTGACAAAAATAGACTGCAGCGTCATCTCTGCGGCAAGATCGTGAACTAATATGATGTTGTCAAAAGTCAACAAATGACAATCTAAGAAACTTTGCAGAAGACGGCAACTCTCTAGAGCTTCATTTTGCAAAAATAAACTGCGGCGCCATCTCTGCGGCAAGATCTGGAACTAATATGATAATTTACTTGTTTTTGCATCCACATTGCAATGATAAATATGAACAATAATTTCTATACTGCAACGTCAAATTTTCCCTAGTTTAATTTTAAGCCAAATCAATCGTTAACAACATAATTGTTTGCAATCTTTCATACAGCATACAACATTGTTTGAATACACGAGACCTGATTCCAGCGATATCTAGCATAAATTTACATGAAAAAAACCATTAATGCATGCCAATTCTAGCATTCCCTCTATGTGCATTACATGACGCAGAAAATTAAATGTTTCTTTCAAACTGTGTTTAATATTACACAGAAAAAAAATAATTTTAACAAGCGCGTAAAACTTCACCTCGTTTAATTCCAAGCCAAAGCAAGCGTAAACAACGAAATTGTTTGCAATCTTTCATGCGCCATACAACAATGTTTGCAATTTTTCATACAACAGGCTTGATTCAGGCGTTATCTTGTTTAAGTCCCTCTAGTTGGTCAGAAAAGAGCATCGGTATGATGATTATTACCGACCGGTAGGAGATATAAAATAGACCCATTGTTCCAGCCATGGTGGTAAATGTACATTGCAAACCGGTAAAGGATAGAAATTTAGAAATACAAAAATGTCGATTGCCCAATCAAACAGTAGAAATGCCAGGAGCAGTAGGACCACGAATGGATGGTTACATGAAATAATCATATATATGCAGTAATAAGCCATTATTCAACTAATTGTGAGCGACAAAAATTTATGCCACAACTTTATTCAAACTATCGGCTGGTGGCAGCAGAAATGTTTAATCGCCTGTAGAAAAAAGTACAAAAATGTCGTGACATTTTCTTTCAATTGGTCGTTATGAAAAATGTAAAATGTTATGGAAATATTGTCAAATATATTATAAAACATTTGTTTTATGTTCGAAGTATATGTTTACAAAACGAACGTAAGCGTATTTACGCAAAAATAAGTGCATTTATTGACACAAACCCCATTTTCGTACTTGTCTAGCGGTAAGCTCCAACCGGTTTTATCCTCGGAATAAATCCCGATCAAGAATGATATTGAAAGGTAATCCGAGTTGTAGCTTAGTTATTACAGTGTCCCCAGTATAATATAGAATGAAATCAGAAATATGTTTGCCGCTCTCCGCTTCAAATCAGACCAAATTATTTAACTAACCTGCTTATTTGTGGTGTAATTTTAGTAATGATATAGATAAGTGTGATTATAGCTTTTTCTTTAAGTAAACGACTTTGTGCCTCCTTGGCTGGTTCGTTACCTAAGAGAACGATCTTATTACATATACATTGAATTTGAACGCCATAGTCAGGATAGTTAAAAGTACTGATTCAGTTCCACCCCCGATTCATAATCCAGTTTCGGTACCTATTCAGATCTTAAACTCTTTATGTTGTAAACTCGTACGACCACTGTGGAAAAGGTCAGAAGAGCTTAAATTTTGATAGGACGGATCAGGACCTAATTTGTAATCTACTGATAGAGAATATATCTAGACCAAGATTTTGAGCCATGATATTAGTCATGAAGCTCGAATGCCA